>CM063630.1:2047562-2269091 GCA_032357785.1 Periparus ater
CTTGGAATTGTTTAGAGGTGCTAGCTATCTGCATTGGTCAGCAGGGCACTCTGGGAGAAGACGAGCCTGCCGTGGAAAAGCTGGGAGGCTGCAGGTGCTGAAATCCTGCTGGAAACCCAGTGGGAACCCAGCAGGAGCCAGTGGATCCCAGCAGGAACCAGTGCTCCCAGGAAAGGCTGTGCTGCTGCTCGTGTGAGGTGGCTTGGTAGAAATTTGCTCATTTTTAAAGGGATTTGTAGATGCATTTTGGGTTTTTATATCATTCATTTTTTTAATGAACAGCTTTGGGTTGTTTGTTCTCTACTACCTCATTACTTCTCCCTTTCCATCCCCTTTCCACCCCAAGCAAAGAAGGGGGGTTGAGGTAACAGCAAACCCACAAGCTAATTTTTGTCCTAATTTTGTATTTTATTTTGGAGGAAAAACTGTAATCACTCAAGCTGGGAGGAGTAGAAGGGATAATATCGCACTGCTGGGTTGAAACATTTCCATTCTCTGGCAAGTTGAGATGGAAAAATTTGGTCTCCTTGACCTTGATGCCTGGTAGGTGTCACTTAAATAATGTGACGAGCTGACTCCTCCTTCCTCGAGTCCACCCACCGAGAGCTGTGCCCTGTGCCGAGCATCCCAGGAGGAACAAATCACGGTGCCTGTTGGGAAAATGTGGATATTCAGGGTTTGGAAATTGATTGTCATCCCTGGGTGAACACCCCATGAAACCACAGCGCTGTTCCCAGGCACTTCCCAGCCAGGCAGCCAAAAACGAGGGGTTTGGGATTCTTTAGGAGATTCCAGGGAGAATCCTCCAGCATTTCTGAGGAGCAGGGAGGCTGCAGAGGCAGCAGGTGCAGGGAGGAGGCCCAGCACCAGGCAGGGCTGTCCCTACACCATGGAAAGGGATGTCACCAACTGTGCTGTGCCCACCACCCCAGGGAGGGTTCTCTGGATCCCAAATCCTGCAGGTTCCTGTCTCCAGCTGTGCCCACCACCCCAGGGAGGGTTCTCTGGATCCCCAGTCCTGCAGGTTCGTCTCCAGCTGTGCTGTGCCCACCACCCCAGTGAGGATTCTCTGGATCTCCCACCCTGCAGGTTCCTGTCTCCAGCTGTGCCCACCACCACCACCCCAGGGAGGATTCTCTGGATCTCCCACCCTGCAGGTTCCTGTCTCCAGCTGTGCTGTGCCCACCACCCCAGGGAGGGTTCTCTGGATCCCAAATCCTGCAGGTTCCTGTCTCCAGCTGTGCCCACCACCACCACCCCAGGGAGGATTCTCTGGATCCCCAATCCTGCAGGTTCCTGTCACCAACTGTGCTGTGCCCACCACCCCAGTGAGGATTCTCTGGACCCTCCACCCTGCAGGTTCCTGTCTCCAGCTGTGCTGTGCCCACCACCCCAGTGAGGATTCTCTGGATCCCACATCATGCAGGTTCCTGTCTCCAGCTGTGCCCACCACCACCACCCCAGTGAGGGTTCTCTGGACTCTCCACCCTGCAGGTTCCTGTCTCCAGCTGTGCCCACCACCCCAGGGAGGGTTCTCTGGACCCTCCACCCTCCACCCTCCGGGCTGTGCCGGTCTCTGGAGTGCGCTGAAGGTGGCTCAGTGCCCTGATTCCCGTGCCCGCCCACCTCGGCACCGGGAGATGCCAGTTGCCACGGCAACGGGATACAACACATCCCGGCACGGCCCGGGTGAGCCTTGCCGAGCTGGCAGGGTGGGGAGGTCGCTCTCGTCCCGTCCCCTCCTGGCCGAGGAAGCTCGTCACCGGGCAGGGATGATGCTGGCATCCTCCTCCCTCCGCTCCAGGGCTCAGCCAGCGGCTGCATCCTGCCCGTCCCTGCCAGGGGACCCCGCCGAGCTCCCCTGCCCCTCTCAGCCTCGGCAGGAGCAGTTTGGCCCCACCACAGCATCTTCAGGGCTCCTGCCGGGGGATCTCTGTCCTGTCTGCCCTGGGGAGACCCCGGCAAGGAATGTGCCGCCGGAGCTGAAGAGCTGCAGGGGAAAAGCTTCTTCATGAGGCTTTGGTGTCCCCTCAGGGCTGAGCCCGGCGCTCATGGCACATGCCAGAGAGTCCCCAGACTGCGGCTGCTTCTGGGCTCCTCCTTGGTGCTGTCATTTCCCATGGCAAAAAGCCTGGCTTTGATCCCAGCGCTGCCTGGGACTGATTTTGACTGATTTGTGAAACCTCTGGGGAGGCACAGCCGCCACCACCACCACCCCAGCTGCGGTTCCTGTGCACAGATGATCCCCCGTGGGGAAGGTGTCACCTCCCAGCATCTCCCCAGGCTCGGGGCAGGCTCTGGGGGATGTGTGGGGCAGCAGCTCTCAGGAGCACACCCGTTTCACCCTGTCCAGGAGTGGTGGTGGTTCCCCTGACAGAAGGGATGCTCTTGGCTGCACCTGCACCTCCCTCTGGACAGAAGCCCCCACAAGGACAAATTACGGGGTCCCTTCCACAATCCCTGTGCAGGGGGGAGCTGCAGGGATGTCCAAAGCCCTGCTGGGCTGTCCAAAGCGGGGTTCTGCCCGTGGCAGACCCCAGCACGGACCCCACGGAGCCCAGGGGATGCAGGCAGCCCCCCACGGGACCCCAAGGGTGCTGGGAGGGGGCTGCTGGGGGTCTCACTCGGCACGGAGGGGTGCCTTTGGGGCACAGCCCGTGGGGAAGGGGGGTCGGGGCAGGCACCGTGGGCTTGTCCCCCATCACCAGTGGGGCCAGGAGCGTGGGGCTGCCCCCAAAGCAGCATCGGCGGCCTGGAGAGGGGAGCGCTGGAGATGGAGAGCGGAGCCCTCGGCTGCTGCCACTTCACGGCACCGTCTTCATGATACGGCGTTGCCTTGACAACTGCGAAGGGTCTTTTACTGCCTGTCGGCTGCTGAGACGGGAACGGGGGGATGGAGAGAGGGGGAGAGCATTAACTCCCACCTCCTCCAAGTGCACCCTGTGAGAGGCGTCCGGCGTGGGAGGACACCGGGACATCGCTGTCCCCGGCTGGCTCAGGCCATGGGCTGGCCTGGACACGGTCAGCGCTGGTGAGTAGCGCCCAGCAAGGAGTGGGCTCCTCTTCCTCCCCCTCGCTGTGCCTCGCCGTGACCTTGGCATCAATCAGGGCATCTCGTGGCCTTGGACCAGCGCCTGAGATCAGCTGGGCTTGTCAGCCTGATCAATAATTGCCTGATCTGCCGGGCAATTAGGGCTCTGTGTCATCTGCCTGCGATAGCAGCCGCCGGCCTGGCCCTGCTCACGGCTTTTCCCAGAGCTGGGAATGATCCTGTGCCAGCTCCCTGCAGCCAGCACAGCCTCTGCCCCATCCACAGCACCGTGGATGCCCTGCTGGGCTGGCTCCACACCCAGGACCCCGTGGTACAGAGGAAGGAAAACATTTGGTGCTGCTGGGTCAAAAAAGCCAAACACACGCGGGGGTTGTCCCTTATTTATGGGCAGTGGGATTGATGGGTGTGGTCCTCGGTACTGCAGGCATGGGTGGCACTGCCCATGCCACCCCTCTTGGCCTGAAAGGCTGGGCCAGAGCCTCAGGATGTCCTAAAAGGAACCCAGACTTGCTGCCTGGAATTGCTCCTGAGCTCACAGCCACGGTGTGAGGAGCCTGGCAAAGGCTGTGGCCACTCCTGAGCCCTCAGACATGGAGGGGATGGGACAGGGAGCCAAAGTGCCTGCAGGAGGATGAGAGGCTGCTGGAGATGCGATCACCTTGTGCCTGATTTCAGGCAGCTCAGCTGGAACCACGCGTCCCACGGCAGAGGGTCAGTAGCAATAAACAGCTGCTGGTAGAACAGACTCTGACCTACTTTGGCCAGCCGTGGGCTCAAGGACACCCCAGAGCCACCCCTGACACTGTCTAGACAAGCAGAGCCCGTCTGAACGCTGAACCCAACCGTGCTGGGCTGCCCCGGGCTGTGGAGGAAGGCAGGAGCCACAGAGGGAGGGTCTGGAGCCCAAGCGGGGCTGTGGGACAGGCAGCCCCTGTTGTGCCATGGCCCTGGGCTGAGCTGGGCTGCACAGACAGACAGAGCCGCGGGGACAGCGGCGAGACACTGCTGGCTGCTCACTGACAGCGCTGGGGATGGGCAAAGTCAGCGCCTGAGGTTTGCTGGAGGGGCTGGAGAGTCCCCCTGGTGTGAGCAGGAGCCACGCTGGCCATGCTGACAATGCTCGTGTTGCAGGCAGTGGTCCCAGCGCCCCGGGGCTCTCAGCAGCTGCTCTGGGTGAGCTGTCTGGCACCAGAGCATCCCACCCTGGAGCCTCCACAGCCCTCCTGCTCCAGCCCTCCCCTGCTGCACGGGGGCACAAGCACTGCACACACAGCCTGGTGGCAGCAGGTGACACCAGGAGTGGTGGGGTGTTCATCCTGGAGCAGAGCACAGCGAGGGCAGAGCTCAGGGATCTGCAGCTCTGATCTCTGCTCTGGGACAGGGACAGCACCCAGGGAACGGCTGGAGCTGGGCCAGGCCAGGCTCAGGCTGGATTTAGGGAAAGGTTCTTCCCCCAGAGGTGCTGGCACTGCCCAGGCTCCCCAGGGAATGGGCACGGCCCCGAGGCTGCCAGAGCTGCAGGAGCCTTTGGACAGCGCTCCAGGGATGCCCAGGCTGGGGGTGCTGGGGTTGGACTGGGTGGTCCTGGTGGGTCCCCTCCAGCCCAGGACATTCTGTGGCTCTGTGATTCCACATTGTGATTTCATTCACAGCCTGTGGGATTTACTGACATGGACAGGAATCCCCTGGCATGGCCCGGAGTGACCAGGGACTGCAGGTCTGTAGTCCAGCCCAGCCAACAGTCCTGAGCCTCTTTTTCACCTTTGTGATTTGACCTTTTTGATTTGACCTTTTCTTTGACCTTTTTGACCCAGCTTTAGGGGGGCTGTTTCAGCCCAGGGCAGTGGGACAGACCCACTCACGTTTCAGGATCTTTCCCCGGAGAAAGCTCATGTGGGCAAACAGCTTTTCCAGGAGGATTCCTGCTCTGAACAGCACGGGCACAGCAGCACTCCTTCTGAAAGCATCCCCATGAGAAAAGAGGAGCTTCTGCTCTTTAGGGTCACTGGACTGCACCAAACAGGTGCACAGCATTGCTCTGCAGGATCCAGGATGGTCCCTGGGATGGTCCCTGGAGCACAGCATTGCTGTGCAGGATCCAGGAGCCCTGGGATGGTGGAGCACAGCATTGCTCTGCAGGATCCAGGATGGTCCCTGGGATGGTTGGTGGAGCACAGCATTGCTGTGCAGGATCCAGGAGCCCTGGGATGGTTGGAGGTGCACAGCATTGCCCTGCAGGATCCAGGAGCCCTGGGATGGTCTGAGGAGCACAGCATTGCTCTGCAGGATCCAGGAGCCCTGGGATGGTCTGAGGAGCACAGCATTGCTCTGCAGGATCCAGGATGGTCCCTGGGATGGTCTGAGGAGCACAGCATTGCTCTGCAGGATCCAGGATGGTCCCTGGGATGGTCCCTGGAGCACAGCATTGCTCTGCAGGATCCAGGAGCCCTGGGATGGTCCCTGGAGCACAGCATTGCTGTGCAGGATCCTGGAGCCCTGGGATGGTCCCTGGAGCACAGCATTGCTCTGCAGGATCCAGGAGCCCTGGGATGGTGGAGCACAGCATTGCTGTGCAGGATCCAGGATGGTCCCTGGGATGGTTGGAGGAGCACAGCATTGCTCTGCAGGATCCAGGAGCCCTGGGATGGTTGGTGGAGCACAGCATTGCTGTGCAGGGTCCAGGAGCCCTGGGATGGTGGAGCACAGCATTGCTGTGCAGGATCCAGGATGGTCCCTGGAATGGTCCCTGGAGCACAGCATTGCTCTGCAGGATCCTGGAGCTCTGGGATGGTCTGAGGAGCACAGCATTGCTGTGCAGGATCCAGGATGGTCCCTGGGATGGTGGGAGGAGCACAGCATTGCTGTGCAGGATCCAGGATGGTCCCTGGAATGGTCCCTGGAGCACAGCATTGCTCTGCAGGATCCTGGAGCTCTGGGATGGTCTGAGGAGCACAGCATTGCTCTGAAGGATCCAGGAGCCCTGGGATGGTGGAGCACAGCATTGCTCTGCAGGATCCAGGATGGTCCCTGGGATGGTCCCTGGAGCACAGCATTGCTCTGCAGGATCCAGGAGCCCTGGGATGGTGGAGCACAGCATTGCTCTGCAGGATCCAGGACGGTCCCTGGGATGGTTGGAGGAGCACAGCATTGCTCTGCAGGGTCCAGGATGGTCCCTGGGATGGTTGGAGGAGCACAGCATTGCTGTGCAGGATCCAGGAGCTCTGGGATGGTCTGAGGAGCACAGCATTGCTCTGCAGGTCCAGGATGGTCCGTGGATGGAGGCAGATTCCCGTGTCCCAGCTGATCCCTGAGCTTTCCCAGCCAGCTTGCATCCCCTAGTCCTGGCCACATCTGGAACGTGCTGAAATCCAGCTGCAGGCTCCTGGGCACGCTGGATTCTGCACAGAACAAGATGGAATTCATGGAACAGCTCCCACCTTGTCCCACGCAGCCCTGGGGTGCAGCAGGGCTCTCTGCAGGCCCGGGTGCTGAGCACAGGGGTTAAAGCTGAGCCACAGTGTGACAAAGCACCGAGCTCCTGGTGGCTCCGTGGGTGCTGGCAGCTCTCCAGCTGTTTGGCCACCTGTGGCAGCTGCTGCTTTCTCCAGAAGCTGCTGCTATTGCTTTTAAATTGATGATGCAATTGGGCCTTATTTAAAGCAACAGCTCTTTCCCTTCCAATTTTGCTCGGTGATGAATATTGGCTCTACTTCTTTCCCTCTCTTCCCCTACCTGTTCACCAGGACTCTGAAATGCCCAGGGATGCGTGTGGAATGACTTTCTACCCATTGTCAGGCACTTACAGTATCCCATAAATAATCCACCACTTGTTTGGTCTAAATGTAATTAAGATCCTCACTCCATGCTTGGCGACACTGACCGGCCGTAGCGCCGGTGATTTATTGGGCTGTATTGTTTGGGGCTTTAATTGCAGGCTGCAGCCTGGCCCTCCCCTGACAGATTCTCCCAGGAATGATATGTTTACGCTGCAGAGGAGTTTGGGGTGATAACTGTATAAAGAGCTTTGATAACGAAGACCACACTCCTCACACAGAAACCTGTTGAAGGTGTTTCTGTAGGAGGCGGCTTTCCGAGAGCAGGGCAGGGAGTTCCCCAGAGAGAATCGGCTCCTTTCCATGCACAGAATATTTGCAGGCTGCCTGCGATTGTACTGATTATTACGGAAAATTATGTGAGAGCCGCGTTTTCCTTCAAATAATTTAACTCTGTGGATCCTGTGGGTATTTAGTGTGGGCTCTGTGCTGGGCACAGGGTGATCAGTCACGTTAAATCACATGGCTGTGCTGCCAGGGCCGGATTGGAGAGCGCTCCTGTGCATATTCATGAAGAGGAATTAGGAATTCAGCCCTCCTGGGCAGGGGGTGAGCGCAACTTCGGTATTTCTGTTGTGTCAGGGAGCCAGCGTGGCACCAATGTTCAGGTGGTGGGCACACCTGAGCTGGCTGCCACTCCCTGTCTGCATCCAGCTCCTGTTCCTTGCTCAGAGCTGTGGCACATCTCTTCATCCCTGCATCCCTGCATCCCTGCATCCCTGCATCCCTGCATTCCTGCGTCCCTGCATCCCTGCATCCCTGCATCCCTGCATCCCTGCATCCCTCCATCCCTCCATCCCTGCATTCCTGCATCCCTCCATCCCTGCATCCATCCCTGCATCCCTGCATCCCTGCATCCCTGCATCCCTGCATCCCTGCATCCCTGCATCCCTGCATCCCTGCATCCCTGCAACCATCATCTATCCCTCCATCCCTCCATCCATCCATCCCTCCATCCATCCATCCATCATCCATCATCCATCATCCATCATCCATCCATCCATCCATCCATCCATCATCCATCCATCATCCATCCATCCATCATCCATCCATCCATCCATCCATCCATCCATCATCCATCCATCATCCATCCATCATCCATCATCCATCATCCATCCATCCATCATCCATCCATCCATCCATCCATCATCCATCATCCATCATCCATCATCCATCCATCATCCATCCATCCATCCATCCATCCATCCATCCATCCATCCATCCATCCATCCATCTATCCATCATCCGTCCATCCATCCCTCCATCCCTCCCCATCCCCAGGCAGCCCAGTTTCCCTGTCTGCAGCAGCTCCAGGTATTCCTGGGCTGTCCTCAGCTCTCTCAGCACCTCCTGCCGTCCCCAGGGCTCTCCCGGCTCCACACACACAGGCACAGATGGGTTCCCGTCTCTGCTGGGCTCCTCTCGTCTCTGCGGGGCTGCTGCAAAGCCAGCCAGCCTCTGCCAGCCCTCCCGGATAAACGGGATTAAATCCCTGCCTTATTCCTCCTCCACCTCAGCAAGGGCACGAGGGATAGAAGGGGGGTCCTTATCTCGTTCTTATCTGCGGTGCAGCTGCTCTGGCTGAGGAGGGGAGGTGGCCCCAGCCCCTGCTGCTCTAACTCGTGTCCCTGCAGAGCCTGACAATGGCCCTGCTTGTAGGAACGAGGCCCTCCTTGCCCACAGCGGCTGCTTTCCGGGGGAAGCCCTGAGACACCTGATTGCAGCAGATACCGAGGGAAAACCTCAGCGCCCGGCCCCTGTTCTGCTACAGAGCTGTGAACAGATGTGCTGCAAAGCAGCTGAAAAGCACAGCACTCCCAGCTCTGGCTGTCCCTGCTCTCAAACAGAATCATCAAATCCCAGACTGGCTTGGCTGGGAAGGGACCTTAAAGCTCATCCAGAGCACCGCTGCCACGGGCAGGGACACCTCCCATGGTCCAGGACACCTCCCATGGTCCCAAACCCTGTCACCCTCCAAGGCCTTGGACACTTCCAGGGATCCAGGGGCAGCCACAGCTGCTCTGGGCACCCTGTGCCCACCCTCTGAGTAAAGAATAGCCACCATTCCTTGTGATTCCAGAGGAGTTGGTCCAGAGGTTTCTCCAGGTTATGGCCTTTGATCTCCGTCTCTCAGCTGGACCCTCCCACAGCCAGGGCACTGCAAGGGCTGCAGCACCACATCCTCAGCTGCCTCAGGCACCCAGGCCTGGAGTCAGAGCCCTCTGGGGCTGGGAAAGAATCTCTGGATGCAAACAATTCCCAGAGGCTCTGGGCACTGGTGGTGTGCATCTTCTCATGAGAAAAGGAACGTTCTGCTCATCAGAGTGTGAGCAGGGTGGGCAGCCCTGGTGCTGCGGTGCCATTTGGCCTCTCAGCTGGAAATGCCTGCAGCTCATCCCCAGAGCTCCCAGGTTACTCCAAGGGCTGCCCCTCCATGTATCCATCTGCAGGATGCTTCCATCCAACTGATTTCCAAATGATGGAAATGTTTTCCTTCCCTTTCCAACCTCATGGCCTCCACCTGGCCCTTTACCCCGTTTGATTTGGGTTCCTTCTGGGGTGTTTGGCTCTCGGTCAGTGGCAGAGCAGCCGCTCCTGTGCCTGTGCCAAAGCCACCGAGCTCACTGTGCAGAGCCCTGAGCAGGATTTGGGGATGAATGTCGTGACCTCCTGGTAAAGCCTGCTCAGATTTCCTGAGGGAGGTGCTGCACAAGGACTGGAACAGAATCATGAAATCATTAAGGTTGGCAAAGACCTCTGAGCCCAAGCATCAACACAGCAGTGTTGTGTTCATCCCTGAGGCGTGTCCTCCATCCCACATCCACCTTCTGAACACTCCCAGGGATGCTGAATGCCCTGCCCAGGCAGCCTGTGCCACTGCCTGGAGGAGAGAATAAATGAGATAGAGAAGTGTCCCCTGCAGGGGAAGATCTGATCCCTGGAGAGCTCAGCCACCCACCCATGGGCGGGTCCGGAGGGGAGGAGGTGCCCTGGCACAGGGTGGTTTGGGGACAGCAGGCTGTTAGAGCTCTGTCACCTCTCCTCGAGGGTGACACATCCACAGCTGCGCTCTGCAAGGAGATCTGGAGCTCCCAGGCCGGATCCAAGTGCTGGAGCTTGGCATGGGCCCCCTCTGGGAGGGGTGAGCCCCCACCCAGCCCTGAGGCACAGGGCCATGGGCAGAGCTCAGCAGGAACTGCCCCATCATGTTCCAGCAAGAGATGGAGGAGGTCAATCCCCGTGACTGAGATGGAAAATGCTCCCTGGGACCTGGATGGACGGCGAGGTCCACAAAGACCACCAGATCCCCATCCCTGGAATTGTCCAAGGCCAGGCTGGACAGGGCTTGGAGCCACCTGGGCTAGCGGAAGGTGTTCCTGCCCATGGCAGGGGGTTTGCAATTAGATGATTTTTAAATCTTCCAAACCCAAACCATTCTGGGATTCTGTTCTCATTCCCTCCCACCGTGGAGCCTTGCACCAGCAGGAGTGAGGGAACACTGAGGGATCTGGGATGTCTCTTCACTTCCCTGCTTCTCTTTGCCTCTTGGCTCAGAGCAGGGCAGGGGTGCCTGGAACCACACAAGGGCAGGCAGGAGAGGCCAGAGCCACGCTGGGAACCCCAAGGCAGTGAGGCAGAGATGAGACCCCCAGAGATGCCAGGGCAGGGACCTTTGGGGACAGCTCTGGACCTGATGCCACAGCACCCCTGGGACCTCCCTGGGGCCCCATCCATGCCCTGGGGGGTAACTCTGACTGGGAAACACAGAGAGGGAAGGGCTGAGAGGAGAGGAAAGGAGTTCTGACACCACATCCATCACATCCCCTGCCCCAGCGCCAGGGGGGCTTTTGGTTTGCTTTCAGATGCCTTTTTAAAATCCACTTTTGGCCCTTTGATAAACATCTGTGCAATTGCACATGAACATCTTTGCCCTTCTAGACATTTTCAGACGCTTTGCCATCCCTGGAAATGTTCATGGTGAAGTTCTTGGGGGCCCTGAGCACCCTGGGATAGTGGAAGATGTCTCTTCCCATGGCAGGGGGTTGGAACCAGATGAGCTTTGATGTCCCTTCCAACCCAAACCATCCTGGAATTCTGCGATCCCAGGACTCCACGATTTGTTATGCACCCACAGGTTTTGTGCTGGCACCCCTGTGTGCCCCCACACTCTAATCTGATGCCGAGGACCTGGGAGGAGGGAGCAGAGGCTTTGGAACCCCAGCAGCCCAGTTCCTCCTGCCCTTACCTGGGCTCCATCTCTCCCCTCTGCCTCCCCAGCACACACATTAAGGGATTACACTGTCATCTTTTCAATCTCTCTGTCAATAGATTTCTCTTTTTTTTTCCTTGCCAGCCGATTTTTTTTTCTCCCGTCTCGAGCTCTTTCTCTTCATTAATACACCCAGAAGGGAAGAGCAGCTGCCTGCATTGTCTGGCTATGAAAATTTCTTGCGCTGCTGGATTTGTAAAACAACTGATTAAAGACAATGCAATTAATTATTCCTTGATGAAATAGTGGAAATTATCCTGAAAAATGAAGAAATTTAGCAGTGGAACATTAAATCCCCATAATTATGTCATTTCTACAAAGGGGGCAGGGAGGTGAAGTATAAAAATAAAATCCAGCCGCAGTCTTTGTGCCGGCGCCTTGCCGGGGACGTGGTGCCCTCCACGGGCTCCTGCCTTGGATGTTTGCCTCGGGATACCCCCAGATCCCCCTGGAGACCCCCTGGGACAGGCAGGGAGCACGGGCTGAGGGTCCCTGCAGAGCCCCTGCACGCCAGGCCAGGCTGTCTCCTGTGTGCTGGGCTGGGTGTGAGCATCCAGCTGTGCTCGCGGCATCCAGCTGTGCTCGCGGCATCCAGCTGTGCTCGAGGCATCCTCTGCCGCGAGGGAAGTGCCCACGCCCTGGCACTGGCACTGCTCCTGCTGGGACAGCCTGGAAAGTCTGAGATCCTTTGGAGAAAGCCCAGCTTTCCTCACCCTGCCCCTCCCAGGAGCTGCTCCCAGGCGCCCCACACCATGTCCTGCCCAGCAGAACCCATGGGAACACCCCCTGGGATACCGGGAGGTGGCTCCTGTGTCCCTGCTGTGCCCCAGGCCCCGCGGTGTCACCCAGCCCGGCTCCTGGAGCTGTCCCCTCCGTGCCCCCCAGCACCATCACCACGGAATTATGAAGTCATTGTGGCTGGGAGAGAAGGTCGGGATCACCAAGTCCAACGTTCCACCAAATCCCCCCGTGCTGATCCATGTCCTGAGGTGACACATCTGCTCGTGTCCTGAGCATTTCCAGGTCCACCCACCCTCCGCAGCCTCCTCTGCCCCATGTGTTCCTCTGGCTCTTGCTGCACAGTGTTCCATGGGCCATTTGCCTTCTCACCACTAATTCCTGGCTCATCCTTCCCTCTAAACTCTGGATTTTCCACCCACTGGCTCTCCCTGTCCTGGTTGCCTCCCCTGTGCTTCCCCCGGCTCCCCGGTGCTGTTCCCATCCCTGCCAGAGCCGTAACTCCGGGAGGAGAGCTGGCCCCGGCTCGCTGACTCTGCATCCCCATCCCGTGTGCTCATCCCGTGTGCCTGAGCCCGTCAGAGCAGGGAGAATCCCGTGCTCGGGAGGAGCGGGCAGTGCCTGGAGAATCCCAGACCCGAGAATCCCAAAGGGAATGGGCAGTGCCTGGAGAATCCCAGACCCAAGAATCCCAGGATGGAGCGGGCAGTGCCTGGAGAATCCCAGACCCGAGAATCCCAGGATGGAGAATCCCAAAGGGAATGGGCAGTGCCTGGAGAATCCCAGACCCGAGAATCCCAGGATGGAGCGGGCAGTGCCTGGAGAATCCCAAACCAGAGAATCCCAAAGGGAGCGGGCAGTGCCGAATCCCAGCCTGGAGAATCCCAGGATGGAGTGGGCAGTATCAGATCCCAGCCTGGAGAATCCCAGCCTGGAGAATCCCAAGATGGAGAATCCCAGGATGGAGCGGGCAGTGCTGGATCCCAGCCTGGAGAAACCCAGGATGGAGAATCCCAGGATGGAGAATCCCAGGATGGAGCAGGCAGTGCCGAATCCCAGCCTGGAGAATCCCAGCCTGGAGAATCCCAGGATGGAGCAGGCAGTGCCGGATCCCAGCCTGGAGAATCCCAAATGGAGGGGGCAGTATCAGATCCCAGCCTGGAGAATCCCAGCCTGGAGAATCCCAGCCTGGAGAATCCCAGCCTGGAGAATCCCAGGATGGAGCGGGCAGTGCTGGATCCCAGCCTGGAGAATCCCAGCCTGGAGAATCCCAGGATGGAGCGGGCAGTGCCGGATCCCAGCCTGGAGAATCCCAAACGGAGAATCCCAGGATGGAGAATCCCAGCCTGGAGAATCCCAGGATGGAGAATCCCAGGATGGAGAATCCCAGCCTGGAGAATCCCAGGATGGAGCGGGCAGTGCTGGATCCCAGCCTGGAGAATCCCAGGATGGAGAATCCCAGGATGGAGAATCCCAGGATGGAGAATCCCAGGATGGAGAATCCCAGGATGGAGCGGGCAGTGCCGGATCTCAGCCTGGAGAATCCCAGGATGGAGCGGGCAGTGCCGGATCCCAGCCTGGAGAATCCCAGGATGGAGAATCCCAGCCTGGAGAATCCCAGGATGGAGAATCCCAGGATGGAGTGGGCAGTGCCGGATCCCAGCCCCGGCGCGGGGGAGGCAGGAGGAACGTGTGGCACGGGGAGAGGATGTTCCTCCTCCGCACTCGCAGCTGGGGACTGCTGATTTTATTTATTTATTCTATTCTGAGATTTATCAAACGTGGGACTGGAGCCTTCCCGAGCCTGGTGTGCATGGAAGGGATCCAGGCCCCACACACCACCTGCCGAAATGTAATTACCAGATGCGTTAAATGAATAAATCTTCCAGGCACCATTTTCTGTCGGTGCTGGAAAACCCACGGGAGCCTCCGACTGCTCCGAGCTGCCGGTGCCACCTCTGTGACCCCCCTGGGCTGGGCAGCTCTGAGCTCCTCCAGGGTTTTACCTCTGCCAGGTCGCTTGGGATCAGCTTTTTGTCCCGTTCCCTTCATCATTCTCCATCTGCAATAGAGATCCTGCCCATGGGAGGGATGCTGCAGCTCCAGGGGTGATGGATTCACGGAATCATGGAACCATGGAATGGCTCAGGTTGGGAGGGACCTTAAAACTCACCTTGTTCCACCCCCTGCTATGGGCAGGGACAGCTTCCACTGGGCCAGGTCACCCCATCCAGCCTGGCCTTGGGAATTCTCCAGGCACAGCTTTTTTGGGCAGCTCTCCCCTGTGGGATTTCAGGCAAATCGCTGAGCAGGGGGTGCTGCAGGTACAGCTTTGGTGGGTGAGGAACAGTGCTGGGGCCTGGGAGAGAATCCTCACCTCAGCCTTGGAGACCCGGCACTCACCACGGAGCGAACCAGGAACGGCTCCTGGCTGATGAGGGATCCCTGGAGATGAGCTCTGACTCTTTCTGCAGGAAAAAGAAACCCATAACCTCACACAGCTCCACTCCTCTGCCCACCGAGGCCGCAGATTCCCCTCCCTGGAAGTGTCCCAGGCCAGAGGGGGCTTGGAGCAGCCTGGGGCAGTGGAAGGTGACCCTGCCCATGGCATGGGGTGGGAGATGTTCTTTAAAAGTCCAAGCCAAACCAATCTGTGAATCTCTGATTTTGTGTCTTCCCCTTTCCCAAGCATCGACTGCTCTCTTTTTAGAGCTTTGAGCTGGAAACAAAGCGTGAAAACTTCATCACGTGCTGGTTGATATTTTTTCTATTTCCAGTTTTAAAAAAAGAAGTCAGCGATAGAAATGGAGGCGTGAGGAGCCTGGGTGTTGAGGACAGCTCGTAAAAATTGTTTTGCACCCATTTTCTGACCATTTCTACTAATCACATACCATGAAATGAACAGTTTGCAAACACCCTATGGGCTGGAATTTGTTTGCATAAACTATTCAGTGAACACTTGCAGATAACAAATTCATTTGCAGAAATCAGGATCAGCTTCTCAGCAACTTGCAAATGGCAAATAAATAAAAAAAAAAAAAATAGAAAAAAAAAAAAAAAAGAAAAAATAAAAACCTTAAATGAATCGTGCACAAGGAGCTTCTTCCTGCAGGACCAAAGCTCAGCCATGCAGATGATTTTGGTGGTGGTGCAGAAGAGCTGCAGAGGGGAAGGGCCAGGAGAGACACAGGGGAATGGCCTTTGGTCGTTTGAGTTTAAAAAATAAAAAAGTCCTGGGTGATGCCAGAATATTCCCAAGGGAAATGGGTGGGATTTTAGATCCGAGGCACAGGAGAGCTCCTGGGATTCTGTGTGCAGCACCAGGGGATTGGTAACCTTTGAACACAATCCTCTTTTGGTTCCTAAACAGAGCAGAAATGTTGGAAATGTGAGTTTTTGGGGCGTTGGCAGCTGCTTACCCCAACCATGGCTCCTGCTCTGTGGAACCTCCTGGTTCACAGAGGAACCTGTGCCAGGAAAAGCCAGAGGAGATCCCAGCTCTGGAAAGGGAGAGCAGGGCCTCAAAGGCCCCTCTGCCCCCAGGGAAAGCTGTGCTGGAGCCTCTTCCTGCGTTTTCCTCGTGCTTCCCTCAGGTATCCCTGCTCCTGGAGCTGTTCTGTGGTTTCTGTTATTTCGAGAAGACAAATGCAATTGGACTGGCAGGGAGCACAGCTCTCCCAAAGCAGACGGAGTACAAAGTCAACTTTCCAATCATTTTTCCTTTTTTTTTTTAAAAAAAGATGATTTTTCCCCTGCAAACAACTAAATTTGATTTCAGACACTTTTTCACATTGTAAATGCTGCTTGATTCTTCTCGCTAACCCTCCTCTACCGAGCAGGACGTGCTGATGTCCTAAAGCTCTAAAGGGGTGCAGAAAAGGCACCATGGGACCACAGAGGGACCCTCAGAGGGAGCTGAGGGCCTGGCAGAGGTGCCCAGAGCAGCTGTGGCTGCCCCTGGATCCCTGCAAGTGCCCAAGCCTGCGCTGGATGGGGTTTGGAGCAGCCTGGGACAGTGGGAGGTGACCCTGGGACAGTGGGGGTGACCCTGGGGACAGTGGGGGTGACCCTGGGACAGTGGAGGTGACCCTGGGGACAGTGGAGGTGACCCTGGGGACAGTGGGGGTGACCCTGGGGACAGTGGGGGTGACCCTGGGACAGTGGGGGTGACCCTGGGGACAGTGGGAGGTGACCCTGGGACAGTGGAGGTGACCCTGGGGACAGTGGGGGTGACCCTGGGACAGTGGAGGTGACCCTGGGGACAGTGGGAGGTGACCCTGGGACAGTGGGAGGTGTCACTGCCATGGCTGAGGTGGCCCTGGATGGGATTTAAGGTCCCTTCCAACCCAACCCAGTTTGGGATCTGAGGATTCTCTGAATCTCAGGTTGGAAGGGCCCACTGGAGACCCTCGGGTCCAACCTCCCTGCTCAAGCAGGGTCCCCAGAACACATCTCCAGCAGCTCTGCTCCCAGAACAGGGACAGGAGGAGAGGGAACGGCCTCAGGCTGGGCCAGGGGAGGCTCAGGGGGGACAGCAGCAGGAATTTCCCCATGGAAAGGAGAAATTGCCCAGGGAGAGACTGCCCAGGGAGGTTTGGAGTGCCCATCCCTGGAAGTGTTCAAAAACCGAGCGGCCGTGGGCACTTTGCGATGCGGTTCAGTGACGCGGTGGGATTCGGTTTCGAGTTGGACTTGATGACCTCGGAGGTCTTTTCCAGCCTTAAATCCTTCATTCTGTGGCTCTGTGACTCTCGTGGTGATGGGCTGAGGGCAGAGCTGGCTCCCAGCACCTGCAGCAGAGCCCCCAAAGCTCCGGGTGGGCCCCAGGGCAAGGAGGGACCGACAGATGGTGATGGGACAGAAAACAACCAACACCCCCCGGCACCGGGGATCTCCTCCCTCCTTCTCTGCCCCTGTGCCAGCCAACAGCAGCGAGCCCACCCCCCTCTGGCTCAGACTTTCCAGGAAGGAACTGAGCTCCAGGAATTAAAAGCTTTGCAGTGAGATGTGACAAAAGGAAGAAAATGCCTTCAACGCGCCTCCTTCATCTCTCCCAGCACTTCACCTTTCCGTCGGCTTCAGTTATTTCACAGCCTCTGGAAAAGAAGAAGGGAAGGAAAAAAAAAAAAAAATAAAAAAAAACCCACCACCAACAACAAAAAAAAACCCGGTTAGGAACTTGCTGAATAAATCATATCCATTCCCTCCCCCACCTCCCTCCTTTCTTTTGTGCAAATCAAAGGCTGGGAGCTGCCAGGAGCTGACAACGGTGCCCCCAGCCCCCAGCTCGCGGTTCCTCACGGCCCCCGGTGCTCGGGAACTTTGGGGAATTCGCGGAGCTTTCAGAGGCAAATCAAGCTCTGACAGCGCAGCCGGAGGGGACGCGGGGGAAGCGGCGGGCGTCGCGGCTGTCGCTCCTGCAGGCGCTCCCCCCGTGGGTCTTGTAGTTTGGAAACAAGGTACCCGAACATGTGGGGAAGGCTGATAATCTCCGAAGTGTCTGTGATTAAGTGAAACCAGCAAATTGAGATGCTTAGACAATTAGTAATCTTGGCGTGGAGGAAAAAAAAAATATGAGGAGAGGAAGGAGGGAGAATCAAAGAAGAGCGGAGGGTTGGGGTTTATTTTTATTTGGTTTTATTTATCTTATTTTAGCCTTCTCTCCACCGCCCGTCCTTCTGATTTCCCGAGCTTGTTGCGGTTGGATTTGAAGGCAGGGCGGAGCGGAGCCCCCCTGTCCCCGGGTGCGGGGCTCGGGCACCGCCACCCCCCTGGCACGGAGGGGACAGCGGGGACCTGGCAGGGTGTGCCCAGGAGCAGGGCAGGGGTCACACACAACCGCGGCATGGCTTGGAGGGACCTTACAGACAACCCCAGTCCACCCCTGCCATGGCAGGGACACCTCTCACTGTCCCCAGGGTCACCCCCACCTGTCCCCAGGGTCACCCCCACTGTCCCAGGGTCACCCCCACTGTCCCCAGGGTCACCTCCACTGTCCCAGGATCACCCCCACTGTCCCAGGGTCACCCCCCACTGTCCCCAGGGACACCTCCACTGTCCCCAGGGTCACCTCCACTGTCCCAGGGTCACCCCCACTGTCCCAGGGACACCTCCCACTGTCCCAGGGTCACCTCCACTGTCCCCAGGGTCACCCCCACTGTCAGCAGGGTCACCCCCACTGTCCCAGGGTCACCCCCACTGTCCCCAGGGTCACCTCCACTGTCCCCAGGGTCACCCCCAGTGTCCCAGGCTGCTCCAGCCCCAATGTCCAGCCTGGCCTTGGGCACTGCCAGGGATCCAGGGCTGCTCTTGGCACCTGTGCCAGGGCTGCCCACCCTCCCAGGGAAGAACTTTTTCCAAATATCCCAGCTAATGCTGCTCTCCTTCAGCTTAAGGCATTCCCCCTTTCCCTGCCACTTGTGGAAAGGGCTCCAGCCTCCCTGTGAGCCCCCTTAGATCCTGGAATGGGGCTCCCAAAGCCGTGGGGACTTTGGGCAGTTCTGGTGCCATCCTCTGAAAGCCCAGGTTGGTGGCAGTGCCATCAGCTCTGCTCACCCAAGCCTTTGGGATGCAGGTGGGGCTGCACAGCTGCCCGTGCTGGGCCAGCCTGGACCTTTGAAGGGCTCAGGAGAAGCATCATTCCAGATCTGGAGGATGCTGCCAGCTTCCTCTGCAACCAGAGCACGTCAGGGCTGTGAGTCCTCAGGGTTTCTCAGGAACCTCCATCTCCCCTCGGCACAGACAGGGGCCCTCGGGGCACTGCAAACCTTCAGGGCACTCGTGAGGGCACAGGCTCAGCCCCAGGCACCTGCAGTTCACTTTCAGGTTTGTTCCCTCAGCTTCCAGTGAGTGCCATTTACTGCTAAAGCAGAAGCTTGTTCTTGTATTAATGAATAACACAAAAAAAAAATGAAACAACACAATGTGTACCTCAACAAAATCTGATTGTTGGCTGAAAACTGTAAGTAAATATCGCTGTTTGCTGAATATCACTGCCCTTGTCTGTATATATGTGTATATATGTGCATGTATATCATGTATGTGTTTGTGAAGTTAAAATATACATTAGTTTTAATAATAAGTTGATGATACAAAGATAAAAAAGTAAAATGACCGGTCACTAGAGTGACTTTATAATGCTTGTATCCCCAATCACCTTATGTTACATATTAAGTTCCACACCTTTAAAACTCTGAAAACAAAGGGAGGGGAGAAGAAGAAGTTTGTGTTAAAAGAAACACTCACTCACTCCAAGCTAGGGAGAAAATGTGAATTTTCAGGACTCTCCTAAAGCTGGAACTGCAGCCCTGCCAAAAACTCAGGTGGGGAGACAATATCCCGTCCCTCCAAGGAGGGGGAGATGCTGTGCTGGGAGCTGCTCCTCCCAAACCACGGTGTCTAACGGGGCCCTCGGAGCCATCCAGGGGTCTCAGGGGTGCAGAGAGGTGCCTGACTGTACCCACACAGCTGCATTTCTGCTGGCTCAGGGAAGCTGCGAGGTGTCCTGGGCAGCTGGGTCCCCCTCTCCACCCTCCCTCTTGGCTGAACATGGGTTTTGCCCCCTTGTGATGCTCGGCTGCCGCTTTTCAAAGGCGGTTCAAGCAGCCCTCTGCACATCACTTTTGGACCAAGTTTCATTTCTTTTTCCTTCATCTCCTGTCTCTTTATTTGTTTAGAGTTTTATCTCTGGGATTCCAATTCCTCTCAGGAGGTTGTTGCATAAGTAGCCTCCATACTGATTGCAAGGATTTTAATTTGGTAGCTTTCATCTTAAGCTGTTTCTAAGGCACTTCTTCATTTGTTTAAAATCACCCTGCCTAAAGCCTGCAAACTGTTTTTTTCTGGCTTGATACTTCCAAAGGGCTCTGGGACTTAATTTGAGTCCTTGCTCCTTTGTGGTTCAGTGACAATTGTCTGGATTAAGTCAAGAGTTGCCACTTCACTCGTGTGCCCCAGACCTGGATTTGCAGAGCTCTGACATTGGACATCTCCAAGGCAGTTTGGATTTCCTCACTCACAGGTAGCTCCACTCAGCCCTGCTCAGCTCCTCAGCCTTCCTGAGCCATCCTGCTCCCTGGGCTGCCTGTCTGGGACGGCCAGGGGGACACAGAGGGACACGGAGGACACAGAACCCCAGGGGACAGAAGGCTTTTCCAGCCAAGGTGAGGACGAGCACCTGCTCAGCATCCAACAGCTCCTTCTTAGGGACATTTTAGCACCTCCCTGTGCTCTAAATCGAAGGAGAGCAAACCAAGGGGATTGAGCAGAGCAGGGAGGGCTGGAAAGGGGAATTCTCACTTTTCCAGCCCTTGGTTGGCTGCTGCAGCTCTGGCAGCTCAGCACTGGCTGGGATGAGAGCAGAAGGGCAAAGTCAGAGATGCAGCCTGGCAGGCTGAGCCCACCCCACACCCGGAGCTGCTGGAGCCCCCAGAGCTGCAGCACATCCACGGGCTGAGCCCAGGGAAGGAGGGCCAGCTCAAAGGCACAAGGGCTGTCACCTCCAGGGTTCAAGGTGACCCTGTGTAAGGACAGGGATGCCTGTCCCAGCTGGAACCTGAGCTCTGGTGTCCCCTCTGTCCCCCCCAGGGTCTCCACCCATCCCTGGCTCCTCTCTGACGGTGCCTCCAGGCTCTGGCTCTCTCCAAACTGGAAGGGAGTCACCCTCAGGCCAGCTCTGACATCCTTCCCAGCGGGGGTGTCTGCCCGGGCCCCACCTCTGGTTTACGGGATGTGATTGATGCTGATTTAATTGGTGTTGGTTTAATTGGCTCATCCAGCTCCCATATGTGTTGGGAGGGGGCCAGGGAGAGCATTAAAGGCTCATTACACATTATGAGCATCTTTCCCCATCTCCTCTCTGCTCCTTCTCCTCCCTCACATTTCAGAGCACCAGGACACTCCAGCACAAGCCGGGGAGCTCTTCTGGGAATGCTGACTATGGGAATCCTGTTGAAAGAAGACAAAATGGATGTGGCTTGGAGCCACCTGGGCTAGGGGAAGGTGTCCCTGCCTATTGCAGGGTGTGGAACTGGATGATTTTTAAGGTCTCTCCCAACCCAGACCAGGAGTGGGGTGATGTACACCTCCTGTCCAGGCACAAACACAGGCCTGGACATCAGAGAAGCTTCAGGAGGGGAAAAGAAGGGGTGTTTTAGTTTAGCCCCGTTTCTAGGGGGTTGCAGGAGGAAGTGGATGTGTGCCAGCCCTGCCTTGGGGAAGGGACAGGTTTCACCCAGGAGGAGCAGCTGGCACCAGGGCGATGCCCACACGGGCTGAGGGGTGACAGCTGAGCCTGGAACTCAGATATCTGCAGGACAGAGAGCACATGGCATCCTGACATCCCTCCTTGGTTCTCCCTTCCTGCTACCCAGCTGTGACATCCCTCCCCTCACAAAATCCCTGCTGAGGGACAGGACAGAGCGGGGGGCTGATGTTCCCAAGGCTGGACAGAAAGGTCCCTTTGTGGGGGTGATTTGGGGGATTTTTTGCCCTTCTAAGCAGACCCTGCTTTCCACTGAGATCCTCTCTGGAGGGGAAGGCCAGCGAGGTGAGCTGGAGCCCCAGTGCCAGCGAGCGCTGAGCTCGGTGTGGGCTCGGAGAGGAGCTGGCTGGGGAGCACGGCCACGCTGCCAGCTTGGCACAGCTCAGGCAGCAGCCCAGTCCCAAGCCACCCAAGCTGTTGGGAGTGGGTATAAAACAGACCCTGCTGGCCAGTCCCCAAGGGGAAGAGCTGGCTTGGGCAGGAAACATCATAGCTGACATTTAAGCGTGGGGGAAGAACGCCCAGTTGGCAAGTGGGGAGAGCAGAACCGGGTACCCAGCACCCTCCTCCTCCTCCTCAGGGCCCCTTTCTCAGGGCTCTCCACTGGCTCCATCCCCGGGGCTGGTCCCTTCCGTGCCCACAGAGCAGCGCAGGCTGCCCGGCTCCTGCACCACGGCTGGCAGAGAAGGTGCCAGCCCTGTGATCAGCGAGGGCCAGCCACAGCAGCCTGGCACACGCAGGGCAAAGCTGGCCTGGCATGGCAGCTGCACTGCCAGTTCTCCCCCGCTGCTGGGGGAGCAGGGGGACGAGGGCGCTGTGCCCGTGGGGGACCCCGAGCTGCGGCACACCGGGCTGTGCCAGCTCTGCGGCGGGCACGGGGAGCAACGCATCCCGGCAGTGATCCCGGCAGGGCATCCCGGCAGTGATCCCGGCAGTGATCCCAGCAGGGCATCCCGACAGTGATCCAGCAGTGATCCCGGTTGTGATCCCAGCAGTGATCCTGGTTGTGATCCCAGCAGTGATCCTGGTTGTGATCCCAGCAGGGCATCCCATCAGTGATCCCGGCAGTGATTCCAGCAGTGATCCCGGCAGCGATCCTGGCACTGATCCCGGCTGTGATCCCGGCTGTGATCCCGGCAGTGATCCGGCACTGATCCCGGCAGTGATCCCGGCAGTGATCCCGGCAGTGATCCTGCAGTGATCCCGGCAGTGATCCCGGCAGTGATCCCGGCAGTGATCCCAGCAGTATCCAGCGGTGATCCCGGCAGTGATCCCGGCAGTGATCCCGGCAGTGATGCCAGCAGGGCATCCCGGCAGTGATCCGGCAGAGATCCTGGTTGTGATCCAGCAGTGATCCCGGCTGCCAGGGCCAGCTGTGATCCCGGCACTGATCCCATCAGTGATCCTGGCAATGATCCCAGCAGTGATGCCAGCACTGATCCCAGCAGTGATGCCAGCACTGATCCCAGCTGCCAGGGCCAGCAGTGATCCCAGCAGTGATCCCGGCTGCCAGGGCTGGCAGTGATCTGGCAGTGATCCCAGCAGTGATCCGGCACTGATCCCGGCGGTGATCCAGCAGTGATCCCGGCAGTCAGGGCCAGCAGTGATCCCAGCAGTGATCCCGGCAGTCAGGGCCAGCAGTGATCCCAGCAGTGATCCCTGCAGTGATCCTGCAGTGATCCCGGCAGTCAGGGCTGGCAGTGATCCCGGCAGTGATCCTGCAGTGATGCCGGCAGTGATCCTGGCAGTGATCCAGCAGTGATCCCAGCACTGATCCCAGCACTGATCCCAGCAGTGATCCCGGCAGTCAGGGCTGACAGTGATCCCAGCAGTGATCCCAGCAGTGATCCCAGCAGTGATCCAGCAGTGATCCTGCAGTGATCCCGGCAGTGATCCCGGCAGTGATCCTGGCAGTGATCCTGCAGTGATCCCAGCAGTGATCCCGGCAGTGATCCTGCAGTGATGCCAGCAGTGATCCCGGCTGTCAGGGCTGACAGTGATCCCAGCAGTGATCCCGGCAGTGATCCAGCAGTGATCCAGCAGTGATCCCAGCAGTGATCCCGGCTGTCAGGACCAGCAGCCAGGGCTGGTGGGCGGCTGAAGCTGAGTCAGTGGGAGCCGCAGCCCCGTGCCGCAGATGGCCCCGGCTCCTGTGGCTGAATCAGCCTCCCACGGCCGGAGGCAGAGCTGCGGGACCCCCGGCAGGGCAGGCGGTGTCTGCTGCCGGGCCAGAGCGGCTGAGACCCCAGGTGCTGTCCCAAAGCTTGGTCCCCAAAGCCAGATCTCCTGCAGTGCCACCCGCCCCTAAGGGTGGTGGGGGGACAAGCTGGAGCTTCCCTCCTGGAGGGCCTGGAGTGGGGGAACCCCCTGGAAGTGGGGCTGGGTGGGCAGGTGGGGGGAGCCCACAGTGGGAGGGGATGGAGGCTCTGAGGAGAGCTGGCGCTGTCAGAGCAAAACCCACCAAGACAGAGCCCAGCTCACCCTGGGCAGCCCAAACTCTTCACCTGCTCTGGGCTCTGCTCACCCCAAAGGACCAGGTAACAGGAGATCCCCTCATCCCCAACAACATCCCAGGGACGGTGCAGAGGGGTCAGGTGAAATTTGGTATTTCTCCTCCTCCTTGAGTGCTGGAAGCCCCAGGAGCTGTCACTGCCAACCACAATGCTCTGACCTCCCACATTTTGTAAAATGACAGTGAATTGGGAAATCCGGGGAGCATCAGGGGCCAAACCCCACGAGGACCCTGAGGGGTGACAAGTGGACATCTCAGGGACCCTGTGCTCCTGCCATGGGCTGGTGGGCTGCCAGGGTGGACCATGGCAGCTCCCTGAGCCCCACAAACCCGGGGAACCTGTCCCAGCCCCAGGAGTGCCTGGTGGTTCCCACTGTGCCAGGATGGAGCAGGTACCTGTGAGCACAGATGGTGAACTCCAGCAGCACCAGGAGCGCGGAGATCATAATTATCTGAACATAATGAAGGGTTTCATTAAATACACTTGGAAAACAACTCAGCAGCCGCACAAAGTTAAACTGCTGGTCTCAACTCTCCAAACTATTTTAAAATTTATTAGCTTCCCCTGCGGGTCTCAAGCTTTTAAGTACCAGAGAATCTTGAAAATAAGATTTATTTTTTTCTTTTTTAACTTTCTTTCCCCCATCTCTTTCCAATGTTTTTTGGCCTCTCAGAAGTGTCCTGTGAGGAGGGGGAACCACCAGCCCCCACTTTGCTGCTCTCTCTGCCCCTGTCACGGCTCCCCCTCCCCGGGCTGCTCCGGGCACAGCAGTTTCCGAAGGGATGATCAAATCAGAGACACCTGCACGCCGATCCTGCTAATCCCGGGCTCCAGACTGCAGGTGGTTCTTGTTGCAGAGGGATTAGTGGGAGGCTGAATAAACCTGGGTTTTGATCTAGTGCTAACTGGTGAGGGGTGATGCCCTTGGCTAAGATGAGATTTACCGAGCTGTATCTTTCCTCGAAATGTGTGAGGGAGGCAGTGCTGGGGAGATGCTCTTTGCTGCCCAGAAATTCCTGGCTTTGGATAACGGCAGTAGCTCTGTGCTGGGAGAGGGGCTGGAGGCCAGGGCTGGGTCTGCACAGCCAGCCAGGGATGGGCAGGGGCTGTCTCCTCTCAGCCCGTGTCTGGAGAACCTCGAAATTCCCTCCTGGGCTGGGGGGGAGAGATACCCTGGCTGCTGTTGCAGCACTGGAGGCAAGAGCAGGGCTGGGCTGGGGCTGGTGGAGCCTCCTTGTCCTTCTGAGAAAGATTTGGCTGGGGAGATGGAGGAATTTTGTGCCCTCACCCCTGCTTTGAAGTATTTTCCTGAGGAAAAGCAGGGTGGGATTCTTTCCTCATGGGAGAGCACAATGCTGGGTGCCAGACTGTTCTGATTTATAGCCCTTGGCTCCAGGCTGGCAGGGAGCTTCAAACACAGGGATGGTGCAGAGGGATCAGGTGAAACTTGATAATTTCTCCTCCTTGGGTGTTGGAAGCCCCAGGAGCTGTCACTGACAGCCACAATGCTCTGTTCCCCCCACATTTTGTAAAATGTAAAATTTTGAGTGGGGAAATCCAGGTCCTGGCCAAGGCTCTAAGGAGCTGTACCAGCATCGTCCTGGTGCTGCAGAGGCTGTGGAGTGGGATCAGCAAACAGTGCTGGGAGAGGGAAAGGAGGTTCCAGAGCATGGCATTGGATGGGACTTCAGAGGAGGCCACAAAGTCAGTGACAGGGCTGAGCCAGGCTGGGAGAGCTGGGGTGCTCACCTGGAGAAGAAAAAGCTCAGGAGAACTTCTCAGTTCTGGCGAGTCCAGACATCCTGCAGGAGGAGCCCCAGAATGAGGAATTTTGTCATCCAGAGTAATTTTGAGCTCTGGAAAGGGATATTTGGCCTTTATGTGACCACAGGGAGGGCTGGGACACTGGGTTTGCTTCCACCTGTGGGGCTGCCAGGCTGGTTTGGGGGACAGAGCTATTGAGGGTGAGGAGGGCTGGAGCAGCCACTGCTGCCTTGGCAGGGCTCTGGCTTTTATTTTGCCGTGCCTGGGAGGTGGAACACGAGTGGGGGAGCCGGGAGGAGGCAGCACATGGGGCTGGCAGCTGCTCCCCAGCCAGGCTGCCCCGGGCACTGTGGCACAGTGTGGGCACCAGGTGCGGCTCTCTGGCAGGCAGAGAGGGCTTTTCCTCCAGGAATTAAGGCAGCAGCGAGGAGCTCCGAGGCTCAGCGGGGATGTGACCTGCAATCCCCTGCTGCAGGGTCTCAGCCTGCTCCAGCTCGGAAAAATGGGTCACACAGCCCTTCCAGAAATCTGTCCATCCCTTCTAGGGATGCCCAAGGGGAAGGAATCCTTAGAAATGGGGATTTCTAATGGGGATTTCTGGGTGACAAAGACACAGGGCCCCAGTGTGAAGGTCTGCTTAGCACAGGAGATGCAGTGCGGATTTTCCCAGGTTTTTTCATCCATTAACTGAGAGTGGGCGGGTCTGCTCCCATTTTTTTGTGGGAGCCCCGCAGACAGCAATTTCTCTTCTCTCTTTTAGAAGAGCCAGATGAAAAAAAAAAACCTCTTTCTTTCATTAAATGGGGCAGCTCCGTGCTGTGGCCTTGACTGTCTCCCCAGCCAGAACGGACAGACTGGAGGGAGGCAGGGGCAGGGAGAGTGCCAGGAAAAGTGCCCGTGTTGCTCTCAGAGCCCTGCCCGCAGCTCAGCTCATCAAAGCCTCTCTGCTAAGCAGAAGGGGCAGCTCAGTGTGTGAGTTACTGCCCCGAGCAGGGCACACAGCTGCAGCCTGGCACCGCTCCACAGCCATGCCCTGTCCCCACACCAGCCTCAGCCACGTGGCCCTGCCCCAGCTGTGCCCCCAGACATCTCCAGAGCTGGGGTTTATCCCAAGGCCTCCAGAACTTCTCAAAGTCTGGAAAAGCAAGTCAGTGTTGGTGATGAGCATGGGGGAGATGCAGCAGGGTCAACAGCGTGGCGGCCAGGCCTGAGCTGGGTTCCAGCAGACAGGGAATGTCCTCCCTGCACAAAGGCCTCATCTCATCTGCCCCCATCCCAGCACCTTCCTGGAGGCTGTGGGGAGTGCTGGGGCACTGAGGGCTGGCAAGGACAGGATTTGCAGCCCAGCCTTGCCAGGCTTGGCTTTGATGCACGCAGAGCCCGGGTCGGGGATGAGCTTCCAGGGCTGGAGTTTCCAGCCCCACGCTGAGGATGGTGAGGCTGGGCTGCTTTGTGCCTCTTGTGAAGATGGAACACAGCACAAAATTCCTCCTGCGTGTCCACCAAGGGCAGGCCAGGGAAGGAACTCGTGCTTTGCCTCATGCTGGAGCTTTCCCAGCAGAGACAGGCCCTGCCCTGCCTCGGCTGTGCTGTGTCTGCTCAGGGAATGGCCTGGAAAGGTGGATCATGGAATCAGAGAATATTCAGAGCTGGAAGGGACCCACAGGGATCACCCAGTCCAACCAGGCCCTGCCCAGACCCCCAGCACCCCCAGCCTGGCCATCCCTGGAGCGCTGTCCAAAGGCTCCTGCAGCTCTGGCAGCCTCGGGGCCGTGCTCATCCACCTCTCCCAGGGGAGCCATTCCATTCCAGGGATCTGGAGGAAGACCCAGGTGTATTCCACAGGGATGAAGCTCTGAGGTTGCTCTGGCTTCAGTTCCCAGCTGGATTTGAGGGGTCACAGCCATAAATCCTGTCAGTGCACACGAGGGGCTCGAGTCTGTGCCGTGCACGAGCCTGTGTGGGGGATGAAGAGCGGATTTTTATTCTCCCATCTCAATCAGCCTGGGCTCTTTAGTGAGCTCTAACAAAGGCACTCTGGCTTTTCATGCTGCTCTTGATCTTGGGGCCAGTAGCAAAATCCCGGCGGCGGCTCCCCGGGCAGCGCTGCCTGCTCTCTCATCCTGCGGCGGCGCGGGCACCACTGCGGGCGGTACAAATAGAGGACGGCATTAGCCATGCACAGCGATGCAGAGGAGGCAGGGATGTGTTCCCAGAGCTCAGCCCTCCCTCCCTGCCCGGTTTGGGCTGGGAGCTCGGCTCTCCTCTCCCCTGGCTGGAGGGGGTGCCCACAGCACAGGCTGGCACAGGGGAGGAGCAGGTTGGTGTCAGGGGACACCGGCTCTGTCCCCAGAGTCCTCGGTGACCTGGGCAGAGGCTCCTCTGCTGGCCCTCCTGCCCAGGTGAGGTGAGGCTGGGGCTGTGTCCAGCAGCCTCAGGGAGCTGCTCTGTCTCCTCAAGCAGCTCCCACCTCCTCATCCCCTGCATTTCAGAGAGGAGCCATTTCCCCTTCATGCTGCAGAGTGAAAAGGGATTTTACTTATTTTTTTTTGTTGTTTTTCCTCCCCCCCCCCCATTAAGTCTGTGACTAGAACACTGAGGCTTTTAAGTTTATTCCAACTGTTTGATATTTTACATAATCATATTATTTATGTGACAAGATTAGAAGTACTCTGCATGCTGACAGGCAACCAGCACACACACAATTTCTTGCCAATCCTTCACGAATTTGCATTGTATTCCTGACTTCTTCGAGGCTGTGCAGATTGTGGCGCTGGGCGGGGAGAGAGGTGCGGATTCAGACGGAGGAGGAGGAAGGTGGGGAAGAGGAAGGAAAGCTGCTGATCCTCTGGGATCTTCCAGAGTTTGGCACTGCCACGCCAGGGCTGATGGCAATACCTGGCCAAGCTTCAAACCCTTGGCCTCTCCCAGCAAGGGCTAAGCACACAAAGGTGTTTGGTTTAATATTCCCGCTGCTCGCCCGTGGGATACTTGATTTATTCTATGCCTGTAAACATTCATTTCACACCTAAACAGGGGCAGGTTCATCACTTCTGCAATCATCATTTATTCATGTCGTGAGGGTTGCAGGAAGGAGAGATAAATGGATTTCCGTGAAATTGGTGCTCCAGGCTGCTCAGGAGCCTCCATCCTTCTCACCAGGCTCTGAGCAGGGTGGAAAAGCTTTCTCCCTTCAGCTCCTCTGCCCTGCTGCTGGCACAGCCTCCTCTGCAGGGCTGTGCTGTGCCTGGAGCCAGGACAGAGGGTTCTGGCCCCCAAACCAGCCAGGGGACACTGGGCTCCCTCCTTCCATGTGTCTCCAGGTGCCAGCTGTGCTCGAGGGATGGCTCTTGCTGAGATTATCTTGCTGTGGGCCCTTGCCTTGCTGCCTTCCCCTGCTTGGAGGGAGTTTTCTGATCTCTGCATTAAGGCAAGCGTTTGTTAAATATCCTGGTTTGGGAATGTGTGTGTGTGGGGATAAAACCCACCCTTTCCAGGAGGAAAAATCCCTGCCAGGAGAAGATGAGAGGGGTTGTGCACGAGCTCTCAGAGCCATCCTGGAGGCCACAGAGCTCAGGACCTCCCTGTGCCCACCGGAGCTGGAATGAACCACAGTGCCCTCAGGGCATCACACCCTGGTGGGAACATCCAACACCCAGCTGGCCCTTCGGCCAGGGGCTGCTCACCCCGCACACCCCAGGCTGGCAGAGCAAACCCCAAACCACCAGAGATGGATGTGCCCTCCCTAAATAATTCATGACTCGAGCTCGCGCTTGGCTTCCTTTGTTATCTCGTTACGAATGAAAAAAATGAACCAAGATTAAAGAGCTCTGGCTCTGTTTCCAAATTTATGGGCATTTAAATGTGATGTCTGAGTCTGTTACTGCTCTGCTGTCAGGCTGACTCAGTCAGAGCCGTGTGGGCACCGGGGCAGCGCCGTGCTCCGATGTGTCACACCCTGGCAGCATCTGCACCCCCGGGCGCTTGGCGTTGTCCCAAGGCCCCGAGCTTCACCGCTGCTTCCTCCTCCTCCTCCTCATCACCGCTCTGCCTCACTCCCTGTGCCCTGTGCAGCCCTCCTGGATGCCATTCCCCACCTTGGAGCATCCCAGCTCTGAGCTCGAAAGCCTTGCAGCGTTAATTGGCTCCGATCTGACCCTCTGGAAGTGACCATTCCTCCCGGCCTGGCACTGGGAAGGGCTAACTCAGATTCAGACCTGAAATTTATAAACGTCTCAAATGAGGTGAGGCGAGTCCAGGGTGCTCCCCTGGCACCCCGTGATTAATCACTGAGAGCAGAGCTGGGCTCTCCCTGCCTCCTAATCAGCACCAATTTCATGGCAGTGAAAAGCGGGAGCTCTGTGGGGTCCCACCTGTGCTGAGAACACCTGCACAGCTCCAGGCACTCAGGACAGGCAGGGACAGCCTGCAGGAGCTTCCCCCTGCTCCCCACAGGGCTGGGCTGGCGCTGGGCTCAGTGTCACCTCCATCAGCTTCGTGCCAAGGTCACACGGAGCAGCCGTGGGGAGGGCTGGGCTTCCCAATCCCACTGACCCCCAGCCCTGGGAATGAGGGGAGAGCCACAGCTTCAGAGGGGAGTGGGAAGGAATTCCTACAGGACGTTGAAAATGCAGGACAAAGAAATGACTCAGGGATTTTTTTTTTGCAGAGACAGATTTGTTCTGGAATCCTCAACATCTGAACGCCCTGCAGAGCTCTCACATCTCTCCCCTTTCCAGAGAGTCTGTCCAGCGAAGGCCCACTCCCACACAAGGACACTGCAGCTTTTAAAATACAAAAGCAGTTCACAGTGAGGAGACCGCAGCCACCCTGTCCCCATCACACCTGGCAGTGATGCCATGTGTCCTCAAGGAGAGCCATCCTGTCCCCATCACACCTGGCAGTGATGGCACGTGTCCTCAATACAGCCACCCTGTCCCCATCACACCTGGCAGTGATGCCATGTGTCCTCAAACAGCCATCCTGTCCCCATCACACCTGGCAGTGATGGCACGTGTCCTCAAGGACAGTCACCCTGTCCCCATCACACCTGGCAGTGATGGCACGTGTCCTCAAGCAGCCACCCTGTCCCCTTCACACCTGGCAGTGATGGCACGTGTCCTCAAGCACAGCCACACCCTGTCCCCATCACACACCTGGCAGTGATGGCACGTGTACCTCATACAGCCACCCTGGTCCCCATCACACCTGGCAGTGATGGCACGTGTCCTCAAGCACAGCCACCCTGTCCCCATCACACCTGGCAGTGATGGCACGTGTCCTCATACAGCCACCCTGTCCCATCACACCTGGCAGTGATGCCCACGTGTCCTCAAGCAGCCACCCCTGTCCCTGTCACACCTGGCAGTGATGCCCACGTGTCCTCATGCAGCCACCCTGTCCCTGTCACAGCTGGCAGTGATGCCACGTGTCCTCAAGCACAGCCTGTGATGTCCCACCTGCCCATCAGCAGGGCACAGGCACCCCGTGCTCTGATACCCTGCTCCAGGCCCAGGGCTCCCTGCCTCCCCAGGAGGCGAATTTTGATACGGTACAGATGCTTAAAAGGGCAATGGGGGATGGTTTTAAACAGTACAGAGGCAGGTTTAAAATAGATATCAGGAGGAAATTCTTTCCTGTGAGGGCACTGAGGTGCCCAGCAAAGCTGTGGCTGCCCCTGGATCCCTGGCAGTGTCCAAGGCCAGGGTGGACAGGGCTTGGAGCACCCTGGAAGGTGTCCCTGCCATGGCAGATGTGGAATGAGATGAGCTTCAAGGTCCTTTCCAACCCAACCTTGTGATTCTGTGATTTCTAAGCCCACAGACAATTCTTGGCTTTTGGATGTGGAGGTTCTGCCCTGTGTTCCACGCTCCCCTCTTTGCTGAGGCAAGGGCAGGTAGTGCCCCCCCACCAAGGACAGCTGAGCCAAAACCCTCCCTCCCCCATCGGTTATTATCCCAAAATTTAGCTTTTTACTGGGAAGGTTTGTGCATCCTGCATCGATGTCCATCTGACAGGGGCTGAACTGACTCAGAAATAAAGAGCACAAAGCAGACAGCGCGAGAGGAAAATAGCTCTAATGTAAAAATAAACGGTGTCCAGCCACCCCACTGCGCCCAGCTGAGCTCCCCAGTGGGGTCTCACACTCCTGACACCGAGCAGCAGCTGCCCTTTCATTAGCAGCTTGCTCGTTTTCTCTCCCTACAGGCTGAATTCCTCCTAAAACAAAGTGACAGGAAGGGAGACAGAGCCCCTGACTGGCAGCCCTGAGCCTGGCGTGCTCCTGGCTGTGAGGATGCGGTGCCTGCGTCTGGCTGAGAGTGTGGGGAGGTGAGAGGAGCCCTCTGGCCCTGCCCTGCCCCTGTGGAAAGGGATGCAGGGATCTCTGCCCTCCTCTGTGCCCCATCCACTGCTTCCCCCAGGAGCCCCACGGTGCTTGCAGGGCTTCTGCTCTGTCTGTCATTCCACAGGCAGGGCACCCTGTGCTTCTGCTGGGGCTTGAAATTCTGGGTTCAATCCAACTGCTGGGCTCATTCCCTGCTCAGTGGATGCCTCCTGAGTCCAGGGACACCACGGATTCCACAGATCCAGCTTTGGTGGGGACACCCAAGCCTCCCCCAGAGAATGATCCCCTCCCTCCTGTGCCCGTGCTGAGAGCTGGCAGGAAAGCCCTGGGAGCAGCAAGGGGGGTGTAGGGGGAGGAAGGGATCCAGGTGTGCAGGACTGGCCTGGCTTGGTGCAGAATTCAGCAGAGGCTTCACACCCTGCAGAGCTGGGTGCACCAGGGGTGCTCCAACAGCAGCAGGGCCCTTGGAAATCTGCTCTGTCTGCTCCAGATGTGGGCACAGACCTCTTCCTCTCTTCTCTCTTCTCTCTTCTCTCTCTCTTCTCTTCTCTTCTCTTCTCTTCTCTTCTCTTCTCTTCTCTTCTCTTCTCTTCTCTTCTCTTCTCTTCTCTCTCTTCTCTTCTCTTCTCTTCTCTGCTCTTCTCTTCTCTTCTCTTCTCTTCTCTTCTCTTCTCTTCTCTTCTCTTCTCTTCTTCTCTTCTCTTCTCTTCTCTTCCTCTTCTCTTCTCTTCTCTTCTCTTCTCTTCTCTTCTCTTCTCTTCTCTTCTCTTCTCTTCTCTTCTCTTCTCTTCTCTTCTCTTCTCTTCTCTTCTCTTCTCCTCACACCTTCCCCTCTTCTTCTTCTCTCTTTCCCTCCACACAGAGGGGGCCAGGTGCCATTTCTGGAGGAGCTCTGGCTGTTGGAATGTGCTGGCCCTGACCTGAGAGCGTGAGAACATCTCCAGGCACTGCCCAGGCCTTGGGAGCTCCCCTGGAGCAGAGCTGTGTGGTTGGAAGTGTGACCCCATCCCTGTCCTGTCCCTCCTGACCTGCACCACGGGCAGGCTGTGCTGAAACCTTCCCTGCACAGATTTGCTCCATGAACCAGCCCTGGATGGGCAGGAATCCTGAGCCAGGAGAGCTCCCAGAGCCGAGGCTGAGCCTCAGAGCCCTGCAGAGGCAGCGAGCAGACGGAAGAAGACCTTTAAGCCTTTCCGAGCTGCTTTGTGGAGACGTTAAGAGCTCAAATTTCCTGGTTTTTCTCTCTCTTCCTGAAAGCCCCCAGCAAACCCCGCGCTGCCGAGGAGGTGAGGCGCTATCATCTCGCTTCAGCTCCCCCAAACTAGCCAAGCAGAGGAGAAAAATGATTTAGATGATTTACAGCACTTCGGAAGAGTTGAAAAAAGTGAAGTAAATAATAAATCAAAACCAGCAAAAAGAACAAGAATACATCCATCTTTTATGAGCTCTATTCACTGCTGTATGTACAGTTCAGACATAAAACAACCGCGCCGTGCAAAGTTGCTGCTGCCTCAGAAGTGTCTGTGCCCAGCAGTTTCAGAGCACTTCCAAACTACATAAAAGCAGAGGCGGAGGGAGGCGCAGGCGTTGGCTGCTGCCTCTTCCCTGCCTCCTTATCAGCTCCTGCACAGCCCAGCGTGGGGAGGATTTCAGCTGGGAGATGGGAGGAATCCACGATAAGAAGGATTTTTTATTTCCCCACCCCACCCCGAAGCTCACATTCTTCCTTCATGGTTCAAAGTGCACCTGACGTGGTGGTCGGCTGAGAAGGATCCTCTGTCCACAAAGTCTTGCAGGCTCTCCTGGAAGGTGCCTTTGTCCACCTATGAGAACCTCTTGCAGTGCTTCCCTGTTGACCTCTTGGAATGAATCCAAAGGGGAGACAGGAAACTGGAGCCCCTCTGGAGCCAGGCTGGGAGAGCTGGGGGTGCTCAGCTGGAGAGGAGAAGCTGCAGGGAGAGCTCAGAGCCCCCTCCAGGGCCTGCAGGGGCTCCAGGAGAGCTAGAGAGGGACTGGGGACAAGGCCTGCAGGGACAGGACCCAGGGAATGGCTTGAGATTGGCAAAGGGGAGATTTGGGTGGGATCTTGGGCAGGAATTGTTCCCTGGGAGGGTGGGGAGGGGCTGGGCTGGAATTGCCAGAGCAGCTGTGGCTGTCCCTGGATCCCTGGCAGTGCCCAAGGCCAGGCTGGACATTGGGGCTGGAGCAGCCTGGGACAGTGGGGGTGACCCTGGGGACAGTGGGAGGTGACCCTGGGGACAGTGGGGGTGACCCTGGGGACAGTGGGGGTGACCCTGGGACAGTGGGGGTGACCCTGGGACAGTGGGGGGTGACCCTGCCATGGCAGGGGTGGCACTGGGTGGGATTTAAGGTCCCTTCCAACACAACTCATTCCATGATTCTGTGATTTCCTGGAAAGGGGCTCCTGTGGGGCTGTTTTTGGGATGATCCATGTGACAGACACAGTCACTGCCATGAAGGGGCTGAGCCAAACCCCGATCCCAACGTGGGACACTCCACAGCAGAGCAATAGGAGCAAAAATGTTGGTTAGCACAGAAAAAAAACCTTCCTGTTTCGAAAGACAGAAACTTTTCCCCAAAACCTGGATCAGCCCCATGTGACCTGCAGGTGATGCAGTCACCAGAGCCTCATGTTTGAGGAGCAAACCCAATCTTCTCCAATATCTCTCCTTGCAGACAGAGTCCAAACACAGCAGGGATTTGTTTCAGGGTCCTGGACAGAGGCAAAATCCTCCCAAGGCACTGATCCAAGGGGTTCCTCCTCTCTGGGGCTGAAGTCTTGCAGGGATGTGGCTTTGGTGCACCTCTGACAGCCAGCAGAAATCCCCCTGGAATCCTGAGGAACAGGGACAACAGCCCGAGGTGATGTGGCCGAGCCCAGGAGCTGGACAGAGCCTGCCTGGGTGGGTGGGGGCACAAAGAGCAGCCTCAGTGTGCAGGGTGATCCTGTCCACCCCCAGGTACCCCTGGGCATCCTCTGGACAGCCTGGAATTCTGTGTCTGGGCAGACCCCACCAGCCCTGGACCCTGAGGGCTGCGGGAATTGGACATCACTGGATCAGGAACTCCCATCCTCCATTTTTCCCTCTTAGTTTCTAGCTCTGAAGGACAATAACGGGGAGTTTTGAGGCACATCAGCTGGGGGAGGCTCTCCCAGTTCCTGGTGTGTTCACATCCCAACGGGTTCATGGCCCAGGACATTCCTGCTGGGCGTGGGAGCAGCGGGGACCACATGGAAGGGCTTTGGTGGCGTTTGGTCAGCTTTGATAAAGCGGAGCAGGCGTGTCAGGATGGGGCTGCTCACATCTGGGCTCGGGAGCTGCTCACCCACATCAGGGGCTGGATGACACAGCCTGTTTTATCTTGTTCTAATCAGGAAATTCAGCGAGCAGGGAGGAAGGAGCCGGGGGTTTTGCCCTCATCCCGGATGTCCTGGGCCCCCCAGCTGTTTGTGGTGAGCTTTGGTCCAGACTGGCTGAGTCATGGGCGCAGTTTCTGGCTCAGCCTAGCACAGAGCTCCTGTTCCTCACATTTCACAGGCAGCTGTGGCCTCTCTGGAGCTGGCAGCTCCGTGCAGGGTCACATCCTCACATCCTGCTGGATCTGTCAATCTGGCTCTCCAGTCCCAGGCTGCTTTGGATCACTGGGTGATCCCCTTTGCTGCCCTTTGCTATCAGCCAGCAGTGCCAGGCTCTGATCCAGGACATGGGGGATCCTTGCAGAGCAGCTTTCAGCATCACCTTTCTGCCTCTGCAAGCTCCCCGTGGAAAAGGCTCTGGAGATGAGTCTCACCCCTGACCTGGCCTCTAAACCCAGCCCCAGCTCTCCAGGCTCCAGCTGAGGCAGGGGAAGTTCTGCAGAGTCCTGGTGCTTTGCACTTTCCTCGCCTCTCACCTTCTGCTGGGATTTTCTGTTCTCCAAAGCAGCAGCTCATGGCAGGAGTAATTTAACTTCCAGCCCTGGGAAATCAGTGAGCTCTCCCTGCTCCCTGCAACCCGGCTCAGCTCCACAAATCCTGTGCTGAACAAGGAATGTCTCGGGACTCCCTCCACTCCAGGAGCAGAGCTGGGAGCAGGGATGCACTGGGAGAGGCAGGCAGGGCTGCAGCAGAGCCCAGGGCAGGGGCTGAGCACCACAGCAGCAACTTCTCTGGTCATTCTGGGTCCTGACATCCACCTGGAAGGGCTCATTCCCTAATCCCAGTGCCCTCTGTGAGGAACTGAGCTGCTCCCATGGCTGGGACAGCCAGATCCCCAGTGGAAGTTATTTTGGACACACAGCATCGTCCAAGGAGCCAGGATCTCTCCTCAGCTGGTGAAGACCTGCTCAGCATTACCTGTTTGTGTTCTCCTCCACCTCCAGCTCCTTTTGGGGCTCTGTTCCCACACACCCCTACCCCTCTGGCTCCCCTCAGAGCCTTGGAGCAGCACAGGGGATGTGGCACAGGGATCCTGCAGGGGCTGGGGGCTGGGGGAGATCAGCAGCAGGACAGGTACAGAGGGTGCCTCCCCAGCAGCACCTCTCTGTGACATGGGACACTTCCAGAAATGCCACCTCCCTCTGCCAGAGCGCCCTGGCCAACAAGACGCTTCCTCTAAGGACTGTTTGGATTCCTCCTTATAATTCCTGAGGTCAGAGTGAGAACCTTGTGTGGCTTTGTTTCACACAAGCTCAAGGTAATGCCTGAAGCCTAAAAAGCTCTTATTTGACCACTGTCAGTTCCCATAACTCGGGGGCTCCTTGCCATGAAATCCCAGCTCTCCCCAGGGAATGGGCACGGCCCCGAGGCTGCCAGAGCTGCAGGAGCCTTTGGACAGCGCTCCAGGGATGCCCAGGCTGGGGGTTCTGGGGGGTCTGGGCAGGGATAGGGATGGGCTGGATGATCCTGTGGGTCCTTCCAGCTCAGGATGTTCTGTGATTCTGTGGCTCTGTGTGTCCCACCCAGACCCAGCGCGACAGAACCGGGGTGGGCCCAGGGTGACCGTGCTGGGCAGCGGGGACCGTCCATCCCTCCCTGGCCCGGTGTGAGCAGCCAGGAGAGACAAGAGAGAGGAGGAACTGGAGCTTCCCATCCTTCCCCGGTGCCCTTGGGGTGGCTGGTGCCTCCCTGGCGAGCTCGGTGCCAGCGGTGCCCTTGCTGGGGCCGTGTGGAGCAATCTGCAGTGCGTGCTGCTTTAATTAGAAAGGGCTGCACGCCCACCTGCAAGCGCTGTAAATCTGGTGTGCGCTGTAAAGAATGTCCTGGATTTAAGTTGTAATTAGAACTTCTATTGACGGCACAAACCCTCATTTTTCATGTGAAGCTGCTCATTGCTCCCAGTCAAGAAATCAATCTGGGCCCGTTGAAGAGATGGGGCCGTCAGATTTGCAGGATGGATGGATGGATGGTGGGGAGCTCGCGCTGGTTTAACCCCTCTGCTGCTGCCGTGGGAGGGGGCAGCTGGCAGGGGACCAGAGGGACAGAAAAGCGTTCCCTACACCCCAGGAACACCTCCCTTCCTTTGCTGCCACAAACCCAGCAGGAGCTCTGCCCGAAGGAACAGTGACTCCCTCCTGGTGTGTGACCCTGCTTGAGCAGCCAGGACCCCAGCAGAGGCTTTGGGGTGACCCAGCTGTGGCCTTCCAGTACCTGAAGGAAAATAGAGAGAGACTATTTCCAAGGGATGGAGTGCCAGGACAAGGGGGGATGGTTTCAAACTGGAAGAGTGTAGGCTTAGATGGGATATTGGGAAGAAATTCTTTACTCAGAGGGTGGACAGGCCCTGGCACAGGGTGTCCAGAGCAGCTGGGGCTGCCCCTGGATCCCTGGAAGTGTCCAAGGCCAGGCTGGACAGGGCTTGGAGCAGCCTGGGACAGTGGGAGGTGTCTCTGCCTATGGGAGATGGGCTCTAAGGTCCCTTCCAACCCAAACCAGTTTATGGTTCTGTGATTCTGTGACTCTGTGACCTCACTGGAAGAACGAGAGCTCTTGGGAATCCTTTCAGCTGTTACAAACATCACAGGCAGTGCTGGCAGCATCCTCCCCGCTGAACTCAGAGCAGGATTTCACCAGCTTGAGTCTCCCTGGGAAAAGCAGTGCTGGCACTCCCGGGGGCTGCGCGTTCCCTTCCTGGGGATTCTGCTGTCCTGCCCTCCTCGGGGTGTTCCCTGTCTCAGATCCTTGTGCCAAGGCCAGGGCAGGCTCCCCCCATCCCCTTGCTGGAGGCTGTGGCTGCTCCCCCTCTGCAGCTCGGGGGCTGCTGAGACAGAGCTGATTTCAGCTGGAGCAGCTCATTCTGCCACAGGAAAAGTCACCAGGCGACAACCTGTGCCTGGCTGGTGCTGTGCTGTGCTTGGACATCGCCTGGCCCTGCTGCAGGGGGATAGCAGGGATTAGCACTGCCTTTGTCCAGGGCTCTCTGCAGACTGATTAGACTCGTGCCCACTTAATTACAGCACATTACCAGCCTGTGCTGCAGCAGGGATGGCCCAGCACAGGCGGCTGGGGACAGCAGTGAAGAGAGCAGAAATAATTTAGGGCAGCAATGTAGCTTTTCTCAGCCAACATCCAGGGATTTACACTTTCTAGCCCAGCAGCTGACACAGTCTCTGCTTTTTGGCTCCATCCTGGCCCTGCTGGCATCTGGTGCGGACTTCAGACCTTCCTCAGCACCTCTCCCCAGCTGAGCTTCAGTGGAAAGGGCTTCTGTCTGTCCAGCCTGAGCTGTCAGTGCCCTGTTGTGGTTTTTGGTGAAACCCCTGAACATCACCCCTCTCCTCTTTTCCCTCTTGTTCTTTGCCAAAGCAGGCAGTGCCTGCTGGCATCATCCCTCCTCCTCCCAGGGATCTGCCAGAGGCTCCCAGAGTGGGAATCTCTGTGCTCACCACTTCAGCTTGTCTTGGGTGACCCACCTGGGACCTCAGGGTCACCAGCAGCCCCCTGCCAGCCCTCCCTGCCCCAGGAACAGCAGCAGCCCTGCTCCTGCCCCTCGCTGTCCTGCTGGGATGGAGGAAATCCCAGCTCCCCAAGGCTCTGCTGGCTGAGGAGTGAGGCAGGGACTGCAGGAAGGTGGCAGATGGGTTTGCACACTCCCCTTGGGCTGTGGGATGTCTCTGGTTGCCACAGGTTTTCGGTGACCGCTCAGCCTTTTACTAATCCCACTGAAAGTCCTGGAAATTGTGTGTATCTTCCCATGGGTCGTGTTTTCCTGGCTCTATGGCCGTGTTGTGACCCCAGCAAGTGCCCTGGCGTGTGTGAGGATGGGGGAAGTGTCAGCCCACGTCTGTCTGTCTGTCCTCGCTGCACTCGGGGCTGTGTCCCACCCACAGGCAGGGTCTCTGATCCTCCTCTGCATCCCCAGCCCCGCTGACCTCGCCAGCAATTCCCTGGCATTGGCTGCTGGGATGAAAGATGGACCCATCAAAGGCTGGGGCAGAGACTGGAGGAGGGGATCTCTGCCACCATTCACTGAGACAGACAGATCTGCCTTCTGTCCTTGGCTGTTTGGTGGCACGGGGGGACAGGCCTCAGCAGTGTGTGACACTCGATGTGTCTGAGCAAAGAGTTCCTGCCCCAGCTGTCCCAGGTGGGCACAGAGCAGGGTTAGATGGGATATTGGGAAGGAATTGTTCCCTCTGAGGGTGGGCAGGCCCTGGCACAGGGTGCCCAGAGAAGCTGTGGCTGTCCCTGGATCCCTGGAAGTGTCCAAGGCCAGGTTTGGAGCAGCCTGGGACCGGGGAGGGTGTCCCTGCCATGGTTGGAATGACCTCCAGCTTGGATGGTTTTTCTGCTCACAACCCTCGTTTGCTCTGATGTCCTGCTCAGGGGGCGATGTCCCCAGACCCCTTCCCATTATCCCACGGTGTTCCTGGCGCTGCCAATCCCACCGGAGGCGGCTGAGCCCTGGCTCCCAAGGCAGGGATCACTCCCATCACACAACAGCCCATCTGCTGCCAGCTCCACGTGCCTGGCTCAGAGTTAGGCCTGGGTTTAGGGTGGTCTCCCACCCTTTGTGATGTGCTGGCTGTCAGAGGGACAACATCTCCCAGAGATGTGGCTCTCAGGGGGGGCAGGAGGTCAGGGGACATTTTTGGGAGCTGCTCTGGTGACACCTGAGGACTGAGACACTGTTGTGGAAATCTACAATATTGACAGTCAGGAGGCAGGCTCCCCAGCAGAGGGTCAGGGAGCTGTAAAGAAGGCGATGTGAACTAATCAGAGCCGATGTAAAGCTGCCAAGACCCAAGTTAAGCCTGCTGTGGATTTAGATTCACACTGCAGATAAAGAGGCAGCTCTGGCAGAACTGGCCTCTGGAGCCGGTTCAGATTAACCCGGATTTTCAGCATCATTTCATGCTATTCCAGTCCACAAATCCCAGCAGCTCTGCCAGTGCATGCTGGGCTGGACCACAGAGCCCTGGAGACTCCCAGAGCTCTGCCAGCCCGGCCTTCCCGGCTCGCAGTGCTTGTGCCACGGGCTGGAACCTCCTGGCAGGCACAGGGAGGGTAAGACAGGTCTTAAAAACGAGATTCACTTAATAAATTATAAAAAGAATTTATTATAAATAAAAAGACAATTAGGAGACAAAAGAAATAAAGCAAAGAGTTAAAATGGCCGGGTGCCCTGGTGGGTTGCCAGGAACACACCTTGTATCTGGGAATACCCCTTTTTATCCCCCCCTGCTGTGAGGGGTTAATGAATATTCATGCATGTCCCCTCCCTGGTTCTGCCTTCTTGGATCATGCTTTTGCACAACTTAATTTTCTGCTGGTCAGCATATATTTTGCTGGTCATCATTACTCTAGCTGGTCAGCATTATTTTGGAGTTTGGTTTCCTTTCTTTTGCAGATGGTCACCGGTAGATAAGAGTTTGGGCCCCTCATCCTCCTCCCTCTGAGGATATCTGGGCTTCACATCTTCCGCTGATAACAGTTTGGGCTCTGTTGTTCTCCTGATAACAGCTTGGGCCCCACTGTCCTTGCTCTCTGGGGTTTCCTTGCTTTGTACCTAGGAAATTCCTTTAAGCTTAAGACTTGTTAGTAAGAAGTACATACATAGCTAAAAGTATTTAACATATAAGATTCATCTGCGAAAGCCAATATCACAATACAAATTTATAACACAGGTGTGGACTCAGCTTCTCCACTGAGCTCTGTGAGCTGGGGAATGCGGGAGACACAGATGCCACCTTGGAGATGGTGACATCTCCAGGTGGGTGGTGACAGGAGACACGACATGAGCCTGAAAAGCGAGGTGGGGACTCAGGGGGTTGTGGAAGGGGAGACAGGAGCAGGAAAAGGCCATGGGAGAGAGGAGTCCCCACATCCCTGGTGTTTCTGGATGGCAGGGGGACCAGGCTGCCTTTCCCCTGCAGCCCTGGGGTGGGGACACAGCGTGTCCCCAGCTGTCCCTGGAGGGAGCCTCCCTTCTGAAACAGCCTCAGCTATTGCCCCAAATAAGGAATTTCCTAAACTAGGGAAACTCCTGGCCAGAAGTGTGGAGCCCCTTGGCCCAGGCCACTTCACACGGCTGGACAGGGCAGGGTGACCCCTTGCAGGCAAGGACATGGGGCAAACTGGACAGACAGCTCACTGGACAGACACCACTGGACAGACACCACTGGACAGACACCACTGGACAGACAGCTCACTGGACAGACACCACTGGACAGACAGCTCACTGGACAGACACCTCACTGGACAGACAGCTCACTGGACAGACACCACTGGACAGACACCACTGGACAGACACCACTGGACAGACAGCTCACTGGACAGACACCACTGGACAGACAGCTCACTGGACAGACACCTCACTGGACAGACAGCTCACTGGACAGACACCACTGGACAGACACCACTGGACAGACTCCTCACTGGACAGACATCACTGGACAGACAGCTCACTGGACAGACACCACTGGACAGGCTCTTCACTGGACAAACTCCTCACTGGACAGACTCCTCACTGGACAGACACCACTGGACAGACATCACTGGACAGGCACCACTGGACAGACATCACTGGACAGACTCCTCACTGGACAGACACCACTGGACAGACACCACTGGACAGACAGCTCACTGGACAGACACCACTGGACAGACACCACTGGACAGACACCACTGGACAGACAGCTCACTGGACAGACACCACTGGACAGACACCACTGGACAGACAGCTCACTGGACAGACAGCTCACTGGACAGACACCACTGGACAGACACCACTGGACAGACAGCTCAGCCCAGCCCTGCTCCAGGCCTGGGAAATGGCCTTTCCACCTCCTTCCTGAGGAGGCCCCTTAAAGCTTTTGGAAAGGGGAGGACAGGAGCCTGGCAAGGCTGGGGAGGGGCTGGGCATGGCACAGGGGCAGGGGAAGGAGCTTCTCTGGCAGGGGACAGCGGCTAAGAGTGCCCGTGGTGTGCCCCCGCAGCGCTCTAACAGGATGGCTCTTGCTGTGACAGGCGACAAAGCTACAAAACCACCTTAAAATAGACTCCAGGAGGGCTTCAGCTCAAAGCCTATTATCTGCACTGAATGCCAGATTAGTGAGCAAAGCCCTCCTTGGGCTTTGGAAATGCTCTGCTAAGGAGGGATAATCATGTCATTGAGGCCCTCCAGGAGCCACCAAGAGGAGCTGGGGACAGCAGTGACCTCAGCAGGTGCTTTATGTAAGGGGGATCAGGGGATCGGGGGCACAGCCCCTCAGTCCAAAGGTTGCTTTCCATGCCCCCTCTGTCCAAGGCTCATCCATTTCTCCCCACGCTGAGCAGGCAGCGCTGCTCAGAGCTGTGTCCAGGCTGGCAGCACCCCCTGGCACGTCCCACCCTCCCTGGGGCTCCACAAGGCACTGCTGGCCTGGCACTGCTGGGCTGGGACTGGCCAGCTGAGCCAGGATCAGCCAGGCAGGGATTTCAGCAAAGCCCTGTGACACATCTTTGCCGTGGGCAGGAGAGGCAGAGGGTGCAGTGCCCCCTTCAGCAATCCCACCCCGTGGCTCAGGGGTGCTCCCTGCTCCATCCCTGGCTCTTGGGGCTGTTTCCTTCCCCCAGGTCCTGGCAGGAGATCGGATGTTCCGTGCACTGCCTGGCCAGAGCACTTTCACTCCCACTTCCAGTCGATTATTGAGTCCATTAGGGAAGGAGAAAGCAGGAAAGCAGCGTGGCTCCCACTGCACTTTCCTTCCCCATCTCCCACTCTCCTTCCCCATTCCCCCTTGGATTCCTGTGCCAGCCTCGGGCTGACACATTCAGCCTGACAGGAACAGCAGCACATTCCCTGACTGCTGTGGAACAGGCACAACAAAGACCTCTGGACAGGTGGGTTCATCTCCAGATCCCCCAGTCAAACCACATCAACTGTGAGCAGGTTCCAGACAAGCTTCCACTGGGCCCTGCTGAAACCATCACTCACAAATCCACCTAATCACGGGGTATTCCTGACCTTTTGGGATTGGGTCCTTGTGCTGCTCTGGGTCTGGGATTTAGTGGATGTTTTACAGGGAGGAAAAGAAGCAGCCTTTGCTCTTTATGGGGCAGCTTTTACACGCCGCAGTTTCCGCACCGCGTTTTTACTGCTCGCAATCCTCAGCCCCATCAATCCTGAGCGAGCACCAAGGGAAAGGCTCAGGGATGGCTGCAGGTAATGACAGCAGGGACCAGGGGGCTGGGAATGGGGGTCTGCTGCCATGGGGAGTGCGTGAGAGACAGGAGATTCCCTAGAGACAGAGAGACACAAATCCTGCTGCTGCCAGAGGCAGCCCAGCGCTCCTCCGGTCTTGGAGAGGGGATGAGGTGTCCCAGCCCAGAAAAGGTGAGGGAGAGGAGGCTGTGGAGAGCTGGACTGGCTCTTTGTGCTGCCCCTGGTCCCACCGTGCACAGCTGGGCAGCTCAGCAGCCAGCCGGGCTTTGAGGGCTCTGGCACTGGCTGGGGTTCGCCTGTCCTGGCCTGCAGCCTGCTCTGGGGGTGACAGGAGCAACCCCAAGTCCGACTGCTGGCATGCAGGGATGTCCCCAGAGGAGTGCTTTGGATGGGAAATGACTGCACGCCACGACTTTGGAGGGGAGGAGCACTGCCCTTCATCACCAGTCATTAGTGATTAATTGCATGCACTGCAGCCAAGTGTGGCCAGAGCGAGGACCCCGTGCTGGGGTCAGTCCCCATCCCCAGGGAGCAGCCCCCAGATAAAATCCTTGTTCCACCAGCAGTGAATTCCCTGTGCCTTTCTCTAACCTCACCCGTGGGCAGCAGCTGGCTCCCTGCACATCATCACACGTTGTGTCTCACATCAGATAATTTGCTCCACAGCCTCCATGCACATATCTTACAATATTTTGTCACCCTTTATCACTGCAATTTCACTGCTATCATGGCCCAGTGAATCATTATTGATAGACCCTTAATATCAGTGCCATTCCTCCAGAGGGATGGCTTTTAATGAATTTTCTCCTCTCCCCGCAGTACAGCTGCACTCGGACACGGTTCAGGGGGCAGGGCTGGAGCTGCAGAGCCCAGCACATCCCACACGGTGCAGAGGTGACCGTGTGGAGCTGCCCTGTGCTTTATTCTGCAGCACTCGGTGAGATTCCCACGGTGCCTGTGATGAGGGGACGCTCCCAGCCGCTCTCACTGGGGATGCCTGAGCTCCCACTGCAGCTCCGCACCGGCTCCTCTCCGGCTGCTGGAGCGCTCTCTTTGAAGTGTTTTCATGTTCTGTTTTCCTTTCCAGAGGACCAACGACTCCAGGAGGTTGAAAGCAGGCGGTTTGCTCTCCTTTCACACCCTTCTTTTCTGGTGCTGCCTTTGAAATATCTCTGCAGGTGTAAAACCCACCTTGACCTGTCCCAGGCAGCCACAGCCACGGAGGTGTTTGCCACGCAGCATGAGCAGAGGGTGAATTCCTGTGGCTCACCTGGCCTGGATTCTGTCATTCTGGGAATGATGGAAACGTCCTTGGAGGGATTGCAGGCTGTGATGGGGAGCGCTGGGAAGGATCCCTGCGGCTCCAGAAGTTGGTTTGACTTCAGCAAGGAGGGCAGAGCGGGCACTGCCAGCTCCTGCCAGAGCTCTCGTGGTGCTCATGGTGGGGACCTGATGAGGGATGGGATGGGAGGCACGGGATCATCACAGCACCATGGAATGGTTTGGCTTGGAAGGGACTGTAAAACTCATCCCATTCCACCATCCCAGGGTGCTCCAAGCCCCGTCCAGCCTGGCCTTGGACACTTCCAGAGCTTTCCCCAGACTCCCCCAGGCCACAGCAGAGCTGCTGTCAGCGCCGCGGAGAGAAGAGACTCGCTGAACACCGTGGGGAAAGGAACCAGAGACTCAATTATTGCTGTGCATAAAGACACAAATTAATTAACTGAGTGTGGCACAGGGGGACATTTCCCATGACCCACAGAGAAGAGTTTGGGGGAGAAATTGCTGATGATTAATGCTCTCCTGCTCCTGCTGCATCAACAGCATCCTGGGAAGGGCTGCTTGGCAAAGAGAGCTCTTTGTACACCTTCAGCCTGTGGCAGACACTGTGTATTTAATTTGCCAGTGCTTTTCACCAGAATTTCACAATTTCTGACATCACCAAGGCTGTCACAGCCCATGTTTTCATCTGTGGTGAAGGAGCAGAAAGTGTGGCCAGAGCGTGGAGAAGTTTTTAAAGAGTCAGAGCCAGCCCAGCTCCTTGCTTTGAGCACAGCAAGGCGAAATGGCAGCTCCTTGTTGTGCAAAATAACCTGTTTGGAAATGAATTCACACCACAGAGGATGTGGGAAGGTGAGGGCTGGGTTAAGCCCCTCACTGCTGTGGTTGCAGGGTGGTTTAAAGAACGGAAAAATCAACACAGCTAATTGATACTTCACAAACCCGCTGTGTAATGATAAATGTGAAAAAAAGGGGGATGTCTCTGCTTGTTTATAAAGGGGATTTCAGGGCAGTTCGCTCACCACCAGGCAGGAGTCCAGCAGCTCGTGTGCTGCAGAATGAACAAAAGGAGAGGTGTGAATACTCCGCAATAAAAATGAAGTTCATGGTCATGGTAACTTGATATTTAAAATTTCGTATTTAATCGTGATGAGCAGCATCAGCTGAATGCAAGGATTGCTGGAGGATGGCGTCAACACTCCCCACACACGGAATGAACAGATCTTGGTTTTAATTTCAGCTATAAAATATATAACATTTTATATAAAATATAAATATATAAAATACATAAAATATGTAAAATATATAAAATATATAAAATATATAAAATATATAAAATATATAAAATATATAAAATATATAAAATACATAAAATATATTTTATATATAAAATATATAAAATATATAAAATATATAAAATATATAAAATATATAAAATTTGCAGTACCGAATCCTCACCTGGAGACCACCACTGGCTGGGGGGGGAATCTTGCAGAGCATCAGGCAGAGCTCGGGGGAGCAGAGGTCAGGGCTGGGTTTTGTACCTGTCACTTTGATAGCAGAAAATCTGTCTCCTCTCGCCGGCACATGGGCTGTGATTGACGGCGCTGCTGCTCTGGATGAGACCCTGCAAACGGCTCTGCAGCTGCTCAGAGGGGCTGGTGCTGCCCGTGCCCACCTCCTGTGCCAGCACAGGGAAGCTGGCAGGAATGGTTTGGGTTCTGAGTGGTTCTGTGAGCACCGGTGTCATGTGGCAGTGGCCTCAGGGATGACAAAGGGTTCCATTGTCCCACCCCAAACCCCTTGGGAAGGGCGGCCCAGGGGTTCTGATTGGGTTTGAGTCCCTGGGGGTTCTCCCTTGCTGTGTTTCTAATGCTCCCTGACCCTGAACTCCACCCTCAAAGGTGGAGACCCTTGGGAGTTCTGTCCCTCAAAAACCCCTGCTGTGCCTCTGTTCGGGGCTCTCTGTTCTGGACCTGGGTTTGTTCCCATGCTGAATAAATGGTTTCATGAACAGGAGCCCGTCTCGTTGGTGTTTCATGCTGGTCCCCAGAATCCTGCTGCTTCCCTGGACGAGATCCTGAGGTTGCTGACTGCAACAGTGTCAAGGTAAAACATCCCTGGGAAGGCCCAGGCTGTGCTGCACTGGGTTCAGACGAGCAGTGGTGGCTTTTTGGGCTGCTAAAAACAGAGGCCAGACAAAATCCAGGGAATAAGAAGCATTATATTTTTTTGAGGGGCCTTCAGGGACATTTAACCCCCCAGGAGCTGCACCCAAAAATGCGTCATGGGTTTCACACTTTTATAAGTTTGGGCCATTTGCATATTGGGGGTTAATCTCCCAATTCCAGCTTCAGGTAATGAAGTCATTTACCCCAAGTTTGCTGCCCCCAGCTCCCTTTTGTTTCCATCTCTGGGGGCCTGAGGCAGTGAGGTGTCCTTGATTGGCAGGGCTGGAGAGGAATTGCTGTGTCTGACCCAAATGGGAAAGCAGCAGCTCACACTGTGTGTGGAGTTTGGAGTTACACACTGAAGAACTGCAGGGTTACAAATGTATGAAAAATAGAAAAGCTGAAATCCTAAGGCTTCAACAAGAAGGGTGTGATGGATCCTGCCAGCAACAGAACTGGGGTGGCTTAAAAGGAAAAATGAAAAATTAAACAAAAAAGAAAAAATAAAAAGGCTGAAAGGGTCAGAGCAAAAAACAGGATGGTGGTGGCAGCAAAAATTTTGGTGGTGGTAAAAAGCTCCAGCACTTCATTCCCGCTTTTCCAGGCTGAGCTGGGCAGGTGGCACCACTGCTGGAGAGGTGACAGTGCCCTGTGGCAGGCTGGTGGCACCTGCTGTCCTCCTGCAGCTGGGAGTGATCAGCCACAGACTGGAGCAGGGTGTCTCTGCACCCTGGGGTCTGGATCAAACAGAACCCAGATCAGGTTCTAAATCTAAATGTGGTGTCAGGCTCTGCTCCCTTCTTAACTCAGTTAAATTACGGAGCAGCACCAAGGAAGGCTGTGTTGTCACCTGCTGCTGACATTTTATTTAACAGATATATGAAAACAAGGATGCCTTCCGTGTTGGAAGCTGCTGTGGGAGTCACTGGGGACTTGGGGATGCATAAAGAGACAGACAAGGCAAAACAAACAGCTCAATCTGCCTCACAGCCCCGGGAGCCGGCAGAGCTCCGGGGGAGAGCGGCGCAGGAGGGGCTGGGATCCTCCAGGAGCAGGAGGAGATGGGATCCTCCAGGAGTCAGGGGAGATGGGATCCTCCAGGTTCAGGAGGAGATGGGATCCTCCAGGTTCAGGAGGAGATGGGATCCTCCAGGAGCCAGGGGAGATGGGATCCTCCAGGAGCCAGGGGAGATGGGATCCTCCAGGAGCCAGGGGAGATGAGATCCTCCAGGAGCAGGAGGAGATGGGATCCTCCAGGAGCAGGAGGAGATGGGATCCTCGAGGAGCCAGGGGAGATGGGATCCTCCAGGAGCCAGGGGAGATGAGATCCTCCAGGAGCAGGAGGAGATGGGATCCTCCAGGAGCCAGGGGAGATGGGATCCTCCAGGTTCAGGAAGAGATGGGATCCTTCAGGAGCCAGGGGAGATGGGATCCTCCAGGTTCAGGAGGAGATGGGATCCTCCAGGTTCAGGAGGAGCTGGGATCCTCCAGGTTCAGGAGGAGATGGGATCCTCCAGTTTCAGGAGGAGATGGGATCCTCCAGGAGCAGGAGGAGATGGGATCCTCCAGGAGCCAGGGGAGATGGGATCCTCCAGGAGCAGGAGGAGATGGGATCCTCCAGGAGCAGGAGGAGATGGGATCCTCCAGGTTCAGGAGGAGATGGGATCCTCCAGGAGCCAGGGGAGATGGGATCCTCCAGGAGCAGGAGGAGATGGGATCCTCCAGGAGCCAGGGGAGATGGGATCCTCCAGGAGCAGGAGGAGCTGGGATCCTCCAGGAGCAGGAGGAGATGGGATCCTCCAGGTTCAGGAGGAGATGGGATCCTCCAGGTTCAGGAGGAGATGGGATCCTCCAGGAGCAGGAGGAGATGGGATCCTCCTGGAGCCAGGGGAGATGGGATCCTCCAGGAGCAGGAGGAGATGGGATCCTCCAGGAGCCAGGGGAGATGGGATCCTCCAGGAGCAGGAGGAGATGGGATCCTCCAGGAGCAGGAGGAGATGGGATCCTCCAGGTTCAGGAGGAGATGGGATCCTCCAGGAGCCAGGGGAGATGGGATCCTCCAGGAGCCAGGGGAGATGGGATCCTCCAGGAGCAGGAGGAGCTGGGATCCTCCAGGAGCAGGAGGAGATGGGATCCTCCAGGTTCAGGAGGAGATGGGATCCTCCAGGTTCAGGAGGAGATGGGATCCTCCAGGAGCAGGAGGAGATGGGATCCTCCTGGAGCCAGGGGAGATGGGATCCTCCAGGAGCAGGAGGAGATGGGATCCTCCAGGTTCAGGAGGAGATGGGATCCTCCAGGAGCCAGGGGAGATGGGATCCTCCAGGTTCAGGAGGAGATGGGATCCTCCAGGAGCAGGAGGAAATGGGATCCTCCAGGAGCCAGGGGAGATGGGATCCTCCAGGTTCAGGAGGAGATGGGATCCTCCAGGTTCAGGAGGAGATGGGATCCTCCAGGAGCCAGGGGAGATGGGATCCTCCAGGAGCAGGAGGAGATGGGATCCTCCAGGTTCAGGAGGAGATGGGATCCTCCAGGAGCAGGAGGAGATGGGATCCTCCAGGTTCAGGAGGAGATGGGATCCTCCAGGAGCAGGAGGAGATGGGATCCTCCAGGAGCAGGAGGAGCTGGGATCCTCCAGGTTCAGGAGGAGCTGGGATCCCTCTGGCACAGGAGGAACCAGGATCTCCCCCACACAGCCTGGCCTGGCCACCTGGACAATTCCCTGCCTGGCAAAGCTGCCTTGGAAGCTCAGGTGGGTTCTGTGGGAATCAGTGGAGGCCTCCAGAGCATCTCTCAGTGCCTCTTGCACTTTCTGGAGGTTCTGGTGTCCCTGCAGGGTCTGTGGAGAGGAGATTCAGCTTGGTTTGTGCTTTGACACCTGACAGAGACATCCACACTGAGGGAGGGGAGCCCTCCACCATGGAGGATGTCAGCAGCACGAAGGACTAATTAATTACACAGTAAATTACACAGAACCACAGAACAGCCTGGGCTGGAAGGGTCCCCCAGGATGATCCAACCCAACCCCAGCCCTGCCCAGACCCCCCAACAGCACCCCCAGCCTGGGCATCCCTGCAGCTCTGGCAGCCTCGGGGCCGTGCCCATTCCCTGGGGAGCCTGGGCAGTGCCAGCACCTCTGGGGGAAGAACCTTTCCCTAAATCCAGCCTGAGCCTGGCCTGGCCCAGCTCCAGCCGTTCCCTGGGTGCTGTCCCTGTCCCAGAGCAGAGATCAGAGCTGCAGATCCCTGAGCTCTGCCCTCGCTGTGCTCTGCTCCAGCTGGACACTCCCAGTGCCCTCAGTGAGGCTGCTTTTGCCTGGATAGTTGATCCACCAGAAAAATAAAATAATAATTAAAAAAAAATATATTTTTCTGTCTTCAAAATTCTGCAAAGTAACAGAAAAGCTGCATCAATTAAACAACAGGAAATTCTGAAAAGTAATGAGGCCTTGATTCCCCACTTAAAATCCTAATGTTTCCTTTTCAAAATCGTTCCCATCTGATAAAAACAAAAAGTAAATAAGCTTACCTGTTCACAGCACAACAAGCCTTTGGCCAACCACTCCGCCGTACCCTCGGTAGTTCTTAATTCCTTTTTCAGTTTAACTAATGAAGTGGAGAATCAATTACTCTCACAGCTTCCAATCTGCAAAGTTATTAAGGTAATCTGGGGCCAGATCCACAGAAGCATCCCCGTGCCTGGCACTGCACAGGCACCTGGCAGAAGCCACCAAATGATTTTTGCAGGTGGATTGTTTTGAACTTTTCCAAAGTCGCTCATCAAAAGTCTGAGATTCGCTCTCAGGTCCCTCCAGAACTCTGGAAATCTTCTGATGGGATGTGGTGTTGATTGTCCCTCATCATCTGCAGGAAAAACCACTTTGGAGGTGCTCTCTGCTGGGAGCTGAAGGTGACCAGCTTGGCTCCAGGCCAGGGGAAGGACTGGGATTCTCCTCCCGTTGGTGCTGAGATCTCTGCTCTTCTCTGGTGGGAGCAGGGATAAAGGATGGGGGAGATTGAGGGGCTGGAGCGTGTCCAGGGAAGGGAACAGGGCTGGGAAAGGGCTGGAACCCCAGGAGGGACTGAGGGAGCTGGGAAAGGGCTGGAGAATTCCTGAGGGAGCTGGGAAGGGGCTGGAGAATTCCTGAGGGAGCTGGGAAGGGGCTGGAGAATTCCTGAGGGAGCTGGGAAGGGGCTGGAGAATTGCTGAGGGAGCTGGGAAGGGGCTGGAGAATTCCTGAGGGAGCTGGGAAGGGCTCAGGCTGGAGCAAAGGAGGCTCAGGGGGAATTTCTGGCTCTGCACAAGTCCCTGGCAGGAGGGGACAGCCGGGGGGGGTCCCAGGAACAGGGACAGGAGGAGAGGGAACCTCAGGCTGGGCCAGGGGAGGCTCAGGGGGGATATTAGGGATAATTTCTTCACTGAGAGTGGAGTCAATCATTGGAATGGGCTGCTCAGGGCAGTGGTGGAGTCACCATCTCTGGATGTGTCCAAAAAATGGGCAGATGTGACACTTTGTGCCATGGCTCAGTGGGCACAGGAGGATTCAGCCAAAGGTTGAATCCATGCTCTTGGAGGTCTTTTCCACCCTCAGGGATTCTGGGATTCCCTGATTCATTCTTGCAGCTCTAAGAACTGCTGAGAAGAGCTCAGCTCCTTTCTGGTCCTCACCAGATTTAGGTGACGCTCCATAGATTATCCAAACGCTGCTGCTGCTTGAGCCGGAGCCACCGAGAGGGAAAATCCCTCCCTCCACCTCTGTCCCTGCGTTCCATCCGTCTTGTCCTCGTCCCAGCCCACGGGCCCCGCGGGGCAGGAGCCTCGGCCGGGCCCACGGAGCCTGTCAGGGCTCGTTCCAGCCACCCAAAGGTCACCGCTGCCCGTGGCCCCCGTGACATTTGCGCCCGCTGCAGCTCTCCAAGGGACGAGGGTGAGGGATGAAGATGAGGGATGAGCCGGAGGTTGCCTCCAGCCCCTGCTCGCTGCCGCTTCCCCGGTGGCTGTGATGGATGGCAGGAGCGGGGAGGCTGAGTCAGCTCCCGGGTGACCTTCGCAGCTCCCTCCTCTCCCTCGCTGTTGCGCGGGGCCGCAGCTCCGGGCAGATTGATGGCGGCTCACGCTCAATTTCTCTGATGCACTTTTGCGGAGAGACACTCGTACATCTTCCCCACGTCGTCTCTCCATATCTGAGGTCAGGCTTTCAACAGGCAAGAAATGTTCCGAAATAAATCACGGCCAGCCCTCAGCCAGGGCTCTGCCAGGGCCGGGGGAGGGGGCTGGGGGCTGCTGAGGGGACCCAGTGCCACTGCATGGCCCTCCTGCCTCGGGGAGAACCCACAGAGCCACCAAGGAGCCTCTTTCCAGCCATTCCCCATGGAAATGGTTTCCTCCCTGTGTTTCTTGCACTGGGGCTCCACAGAGCATCACATCCCCCCGAGGCAGGAGGGAAAATCCCCAATCCCAATCCTCCTGCGGGGTGGCTTGGGGTGATCCTTGCAGAGCTGGGGCTCAGGTGTACCCCACGTCCCCTGCCAGCTGTGACCCTGCCCTGCCAGAGCTCCGGTTCGGAGGATGGGGGGAGCACACCCTCCCAGCTCCCAGCTGCCTGCTGAGGGTTCTGCTGGTGGATACTGGCACTCCCAGGAGCTGGGGGTGAGGGTGGGACCCCCACAGCAGGATCGGGGGTCTCTGCTGCTGCTGCGAGGCACAGATGTGCTGGGCAGCTGCACACACCCAGCACACCCTGCAGCCATCCCTCAGCGCCCTGCCTGAGCTCCAGCCCCACACTCCAGGGGGATCAGGAGCCTGAGGAAGCCCAGGGGATGGGTCTGGGTGTCCTCTGCACCGCAGCTCTGCTCTGGGAGCTGTGAGAGCTGTGCCAGCACAACACAGCCCCGCCTGGGCTGGCATTACCTGATCCCAGTATCCAACCTCTGCCCCCTGACAGCGGGGAATGAGCTGGCACAGAGGGAAAAGGTCTCAAACGCTGCAGGAAGATGCATGGATAGCTTCATTGAACAGGTGGGATGAGGGACCCTTTTAATAGGTGGGGAAACTGAGGCACACAGAGAATTTCCCAGCTGTTGAGGCTCCATCCTCATTTCCCCAAGGATAAGAACCTCTTTCTTTGGAGACTGCACCTCCATGCCCCAAAAATGCCTCGCAGGGCTCAGCAGATGTGCACTGAACCTCCAAGGACTCTGCAGCTCCACTCAGACGCTTCCATGCCCACGGTTCTGCTCAAGCTCCAGGACACATCCCAGAGCCCAGGTCCTCAGCAGCCTCATCCTGCACCCCCAAATGACATCTCTGGGCAAAGTCTGGGCATCCCAGACCCTCCAGCAGCTGGATCAGGGCAGGGGGAGGCCATGAGCTGTGTGCACAGCCCCAGAGCCAGCCCTGTGAGCTGCCTCCGGCTTTTCCCAGGGAATCCCACCTCCCTGGGATTTTGGTGTTGTCAGCCAAGCTACAGAGCCCAGGGAGAATTGGGATTTACTTAATGAGTAGCCACACTCTTGCCCTTCTGATGGTGCCCAGCCAAGTTGGAAACAGAGACTGGGACTGTGCCAAAAGCTTTGAACTGGAAAACAAAAGTCAGCCTTGAGCTCTGTGCACTCTGTCATCTTTCCCAGTCATCTCAGAGCAGGGCTGGTGGGTTTTCTCAGTCTGTCCCCAGAATGGCTGTGGGTGCCCATGTGGGAGGGACTTCTAAAAATGCCATTTCAAAGTGCTGAGGTTCATTTCACAGTGGGAAAGAGGTCTGGAGTTGACCTCAAGCTTCAGTGGTTGAACTGGCCGTGATGGGAAACCCCAGCTCAGCTCTCAGCAGCTCCCAGGAGGGTCTCCTGCAGCCATGCGTGTCTGGCAAGGATTCTACTGGGGGAAATTATCTCCAGAGCTACAAGAGAATGCGCTGGATGCCTCTTGTGAGGGTTTGGAACCCGAGTTCAATTCAGGCATCCTAAAAAAAGCAAGCGGCAGGAGGGGAGCAAGCGACAAGGCTGGAGCGAGCAGCTGCCCGGGAAGGAAAGAGCTGCGGGGCCAAACTGGCCCAGCCTCCACCTGAGCTGCCCACAAACCCCAGGCAGGCAGGACCTGCTGAGCAGAGACAGGCACAGAACACACCTCTGTGCCTGCAGCTCTTCAGAGCACGGAGAAAGGTCACTCGGGAGGAGGAACATCCTTTGTTGCTCTTGAAAATCATCTCTGAACCTCTGTCAGGGCGGTGAGCCTGTCCTGAGCTGGAGCTGCACATTGTCCCTGCTTTGCTGGAGATCTCAGTGCTCTGGTGCAGCCTCGGAGCCTCTCAAACCCCTCCCTTTTCACGGGGGAGAAGCAGCAGGCAGTGGAGTTTATCACCACCCCCAGGAGAGGAGCTGTGGGACTCCTCAGGAAAGTGCTGCTGTGCCCTGAGATATTCCTTTGTGAGCAGTCAAAGGGGAGAGACTTGAACTTTTTCCAGGAAAAAGCAGGATGGGAGCAGGGAAGGTCTCCAGGAGGCTGTGCAGGAGCAGGAACACCCAGCTGGCTGCTGCACCTCACCCTGTGGGTGCTGAGGTGGGAAAGGTAAGACAGGAAGGAATCTGCTCCACGTTCCCACCTTTGCTTTGCCAGGGCCTACAGACTGCATTTTCCCATTTGTGAAACAGAAAAAAACCCCCCATCCTCCCTTCCTTCCCAGAGTCTCCACGAGGATCCACTCACTGAGCTGAGTTCCTTTAGGAGGTGTCCTTTGATGATCCTTGTGGGCCCCTTCCAGCCCAGGATATTCTGTCATTCCATGATTTATGCTGGAGTAGAAACATTCCAAGTGCTGTGTGGACACAAACTCCCTCCTGCCTCCCTCCTGGCACGGTGCCCGTGCTGTGACACACCTTGGAGAGCCTTTCTAGGACACTGCTCTCGCAGCTCTGTGGCACCACGGGGACACGCCAGGCACGGCACGGCACAGAACTCACCCGGGGGCAGCGAGAGGAGAGATGGGGTGAGGAGGAGGAGGAGGAGGAGGGAGTGTGGCTGCCTTTCCAAATCACAGCGATTCTGGTTCTGCTGAAAGCAAAACCCAGCAGGATTTGGGTGGGATAAAGGAAGGGTGCCCCAAACGCAGCAGGATTTGGATAGGATGAGAGAAGGGTGCCCCAAACCCAGCAGAATTTGGGGTGGGATAAAGGAAGGGTGCCCCAAACCCAGCAGGATTTGAGTGGGATAAAGGAAGGGTGCCCCAAACGCAGCAGGATTTGGGGTGGGATAAAGGAAGAGTGCCCCAAACCCCAGCAGGATTTAGGTGGGATAAAGGAAGGGTGCCCTAAACCCAGCAGGATTTGGGTGGGATGAGAGAAGGGTGCCCCAAACCCAGCAGAATTTGGGGTGGGATAAAGGAAGGGTGCCCCAAACCCAGCAGGATTTGGGTGGGATAAAGGAAGGGTGCCCCAAACCCAGCAGAATTTGGGGTGGGATAAGGGAAGGGTCTCCCCGACCTTCGGAATGCTTTGGCTGTTTGAGGGATGTGACTGGCACCGAGCTCATTTCCAGGATCTGCTTTCAAGGAGGTTGTTCCGAGCTCCCCGGAGGCCCTGCTGTGTTTTCCTGTGCCAACCTGGCAGCGTGTTCTGCAGGGACAAACGGGGCAGGGCTGGCCCTGGGGACAGCGAGGCTTCCCGGGAGCTGCTCAGGACAGCGGACACCGCCGGCCCGGGCTGTCCTTGCTCGTCTGGCGTGTCCGCGGGCTGCCACCACCCTCTGCTGGGGGACGGGCAGCAGGATGGCCCGGTGCCACGGCAATCCCGTGCCCAGAGCTCGGCACAGCCCGTGGGACCCTGCGAGCCCCGGGAGCGCTGCCGCATCCCCCGGGAGCGCTGCCGGCTCCCGCTGCCCTCCCCGGCTCCGAGCGCATCTCGGCAGGAGCAGGGAGCAGATGTGACAAACGCGCCGCCTGCTCCATCTCCCGCACATCCCCCCGAGGCTGGGCTCTGCCTGCTGAGACCCTTCACAGCCCATTAGGCAATTCGGGGCCGGGAACACGCTCCGCTCTCCCGGCGCTGCGGGGGCCGGCGGCTGCCTCCGGCCCGCAGCGCTGCCTGCCGAGGGGACCGTGGCTCCCCGGCACTCGCAGCTGCTTAACTGCGGCTGCACAGCCCGTGGGGAGCAGCCGCTCGATGGCCCGGGGGTCACCTGGGGGTGGCAGCGGCAGGAGAAGGGCCCCAGCCACGGCGCACCCTGCGGGGCAGCCCAGCCTTCCACCGAGCCTCGGAGGGGGTGGGAAGGGAGATGAATTAAAGGCTGTCCGCGCTGCCGCAGCTTCCCCGGCTGCCCCGGGAGGCTCTGTCCTCGCAGGGCATCAGGCACCCCGGAGCCACATCCATCCTGCAGAATTCCAACCAGTCGGAGCAGGGTTTTGAAGTTGGTTCAGCGAGGCGCTGTGTCTCAGACCTTCTCTCAGGGCCTTATTAAAATGCAGACTGCAAATTCAGATACTGTAAACAAGGTCACTGGAGAATGAAGATCAACAGAGTGCAAGCACAAGGAATGCAGAGCATTAATATTCTGATGTGTGAGCCCGTCCTAAATATTTTATCAGGCTAAGCTTTTTTGTATTGAGGCATCCTTCCCCTTCTCTTCCTCCTCCTCTTCTGCCTGCTTCACGTCCTTTTCTCTTGCGTTCACAAAAAGCACTTTGTATTTTGGCTGAGCCTTGAAATGTATGCAAACCTTCCTCTCCCCCCTCCAAGAAAACCCTCGCCCTCTTCCAGGAGGGGGAGAGATTTCCTATCGGGGTTTCTTTTGTTTCTGTCAACATCTCACTTAGGCGGCAGGCTCGGAGACTTATTGAACGCTGCCAGGTTCTTATCACCCACGGCTCCTTCCCCCTCCCCGCAGGAATGCAGGGATTCCCTCCCACCTCCAGGCGCTCTGCAGATCCTCACTGGGCGCGCTGGGGCATCATCCTGGGGCTGGGACATCATCCTGGGGATGTGCCATCATCATCCTGGGGCTGGGGCATCATCCCGGGGCTGGGGCATCATCCCGGGGCTGGGGCATCATCCCAGGGATGTGCCATCATCATCCTGGGGCTGGGGCATCATCCTGGGGCTGGGGCATCATCCCGGGGCTGGGACATCATCCCAGGGATGTGCCATCATCATCCTAGGCTGAGACATCGTCCTGGGGCTGGGGCATCATCCCGGGGCTGGGGCATCGTCCTGGGGATGTGCCATCATCATCCTGGGGCTGGGGCATTGTCCTGGGGCTGGGGCATCGTCCTGGGGCTGGGACATCATCCTGGGGATGTGCCATCATCATCCTGGGGCTGGGGCATCATCCCGGGGCTGGGGCATCATCCCGGGGCTGGGACATCATCCTGGGGCTGGGACATTGTCCTCGGGCTGGGGCATCATCTCGGGGCTGGGGCATCATCCCGGGAATGTGCCATCATCATCCTGGGCTGAGACATCGTCCTGGGGCTGGGGCATCATCCTGGGGATGTGCCATCATCATCCTGGGGCTGGGGCATCGTCCTGGGGACATCATCCCGGGGCTGGGGCATGATCCCGGGGCTGGGACATCATCCTGGGGATGTGCCATCATCGTCCTGGGGCTGGGACATCATCCTGGAGCTGGGGCATCATCGTCCTGGGGCTGGGACATTGTCCTCGGGCTGGGGCATCATCTCGGGGCTGAGGCATCATCCCGGGGCTGGGGCATCATCCCAGGGATGTGCCATCATCATCCGGGGCTGGGGCATCATCCCGGGGCTGGGGCATCATCCCAGGGATGTGCCATCATCATCCTGGGCTGAGACATCGTCCTGGGCCTGGGGCATCATTTTGGGGCTGGGACATCGTCCTGGGGATGTGCCATCATCATCCTGGGGCTGGGGCATCATCCTGGGGCTGGGGCATCATCCTGGGGATGTGCCACTGTCCCAGGGAAGTGCCATCACCCTGGGGATGTTCCCTCACCCTGGGGATGTTCCCTCACCCTGGGGATGTTTCCTTATCCCAGCCCGGGGGGGTTTTGGCTCAGGGAGATGATCCAGAGCTCCCTGACCTGGTGTCAGAGCAGCCAGCACAGGGTCGTTGGCTTCTGCCCTGAGTGGAGAGCGGCTGGAAATCTCATCCTCGGTGAAAAATGAACTGAAATGCAGCCCAGCCTCAGCTGGGGGTGGGAAGGGGCTCCCTGACCCCAAGAACGTGCCCTGTGGCCCAGGATTTGATTTTCCTCATCAAGATCCTCCCGGCTGCACCACGCGGTGCTGGGGGGATCTGTGCCTTCAGAAACCCATCACAGGCTTGATTTTATTTCATTGTTACTTTGGCTCACGCAGTCCTGAAAGGATCCAATCCTCCAAATGATGTTTTTTTCCCTTTTGCTTCAGAACAAGCAGGGAAATCTGGCCCTGGATATCGAGTCCCCCCCTCCTGGAGTCGCTGCTGCAGGGAGGATTCCCAGAGTGGAGCAGTTTCCTTGCTGAGCCTCTCAAACATCACCCAGAGGTTCGGGGAAACGTTTCCTGATCCTGAAACCTCCCAGATGTGAGCTTTTATCCTTATTTCCACCTGGTGGCTGCATTCTTCCCTCTGTGCTACCCACTAACCCCAAATCTGGTTTGTAAAACTCCACTCAGCCAATTAATGTTTGTACCCAGCAAGTGGAGTGGCCAGCCACACATCTCCAGAAATAAATAGCCCAGGATTGAAGGGAACAGTTTGGGAATAGTCAATTGAATGGGAATTATTCATGCAAACTGTATCACAGGCTCTTACAAATACCACATGCACTCCAGAAAATGAGGGCATTTATGTAATGACATCTCATTAAAAAAATAATCATAAGAAATTGATTATTAATAAAATATTGAGGGATAATTAACATATTTTTTTTTCCTCTCTCTCTGAGCAGAAGATTCCAGAAAAAGGACCGCTTCTCCTTTTCAACTTCAACTCTGGCTTCCAAAGGACTTGAAAGAGAATCATGTGCATTAACCAGAGAAATCTGGCCTAAAATGAACATTTAAATGCAACATGAATTAATGGGTGAGCTTTTTAGTAGGTGAAATGTTGGAGTCTATACAAATTGACATTTTTTGATCATAAATAATAGCCTAGATCTGAAACTGTTGTATAATTAGCAGTCCTTGGATCTGCAACCATTTTGTAACTGTGAGGAGTAGATTTGATTTTGTTTTTTTTTTTTAAATCTCACAGCAGCAGCGCTGTCGCCCAGCTCCCAGCAGGATAAGGAGCAGGGAGGAGTGGATGTGGCTGGGGGCATCGTTTGGCTCCATCCCTGCCCTGTGGAGGGGCCTTTGCTGACCCCCACGAGCGCTGCTGGGGTCACCCTGTGTGGGCACGGAGTGACAGGGAGCCAGAGAGGAAAATCTGGATTTATTGCACGGATCATTGGAGCCAGAACGAGTCAGGTCCTCACAGCAGGGTGATTTTCATCTCTGGGGCTCACCCAGCTGATGCCATGGCAGGGTCACCCCCACTGTCCCAGGGTCACCTCCCACTGTCCCAGGGTCACCTCCCACTGTCCCCAGGGTCACCCCCACTGTCCCCAGGGTCACCCCCACTGTCCCAGGGTCACCCCCACTGTCCCCAGGGTCACCCCCACTGTCCCCAGGGTCACCTCCACTGTCCCCAGGGTCACCCCCACTGTCCCAGGCTGCTCCAGCCCCAATGTCCAGCCTGGCCTTGGGCACTGCCAGGGATCCAGGGACAGCCACAGCTGCTCTTGCAATTCCAGCCCAGCCCCTCCCCACCCTCCCAGGGAACAATTCCTGCCCAAGATCCCACCCAAATCTCCCCTTTGCCAATCTCAAGCCATTCCCTGGGTCCTGTCCCTGCAGGCCTTGTCCCCAGTCCCTCTCCAGCTCTCCTGGAGCCCCTGCAGGCCCTGGAGGGGGCTCTGAGCTCTCCCTGCAGCTTCTCCTCTCCAGCTGAGCATCCCCAGCTCTCCCAGCCTGGCTCCAGAGGGGCTCCAGCCCTGGAGCAGCTCCAGGGGCTCCTCTGGGCTCTCTCCAGGTGCTGCTGATGTTGGAATTCCCAGCTCTGGAGCAGCTCTGCAGGTGGGGAATCACCTGGGAAGAGCAGGATCCCCCCTTTTCCCAGCGGGATCATCCCAGGACGCCGCTGCCTTTCTGGGCTGGGAGCAGCCACCGCAGGCTCGGGCTGAGCTGCTGCTGAGCCCCAGGCTGGCCGGGATGAGCTCTGTGGTGCCACATCTGGGCCAGTTTGGTTCCCGAGGTGCCTCCCTGCGGGGGCCAGGGCTCAGGGAAAACCCTGCCGTGGCTTCCCTGGGCTCCTGGCACAGCTCCCTGAGCACATCTGCTGTCCCTGGGTGCCTCAGGGCAGGGGCAGCTCGGGGAATGAAGACGTTTGTGCCGCGCATCGAGCGGCCCGCGCCCCGTTTGAAATACGGCAGCTTATTGATTTATATTTAAAAGGGATGAATGCAGCATATATCAGTATATTAGACACACTCCACGCAAACAGAAAGGGCACCACTGCCTTCCCTCCTGAGCGATTCATCACCTTCCACAGCTCTCCCAGGGAAACGGAGCGGCCAAGGGGGAGAGGGGATCCCGATCGAATTCCCCGGCATGGGTAAGGAATGGAAGCACCACCTCCAAGGTCCAGGAGCTTCGTTGCTCCCTGCAAAGGGTTTTTTCCTTCTGGAGTGTAGAGCAGAGCTGGCATCCATGTCATTGCCTGGGGAAACTGAGGCACGGGACAGCCACTTCCCTTAGGTCACACCGCAAAAGGAGCAAAGATTGGAACTTTGGAGGTGATGAACTCCCCATCCCTGGAAGTGTTGGACAAGGAGGGGACTGTCCCTTTGGGGTTGTCCTTTGGGGCTGTCCCTTTAGGGTTGTCCTTTGGGGCTGTCCCTTTGGGGTTGTCTTCGGGTCTGTCCCTTTGGGGTTGTCTTTGGGTCTGTCCATTGGAGCTGTCCCTCTGGGACTGTCCTTTGGGGTTGTCTTTGTGTCTGTCCCTTTGGGACTGTCCTTTGGGTCTGTCCCTTTGGGGTTGTCCTTTGGGGTTGTCTTTGGGTCTGTCCTTTGTGTCTGTCCCTTTGGGTCTGTCCATTGGAGCTGTCCCTCTGGGTCTGTCCCTTTGGGGTTGTCCTTGGGGCTGTCCCTCTGGGCCTGTCCATTGTGTCTGTCCCTTTGGGGTTGTCCTTTGTGTCTGTCCCTTTGGGGTTGTCCTTGGGGCTGTCCCTTTGTGTCTGTCCCTTTGGGGTTGTCCTTTGTGTCTGTCCCTTTGGGGTTGTCCTTTGTGTCTGTCCCTTTGGGGTTGTCCTTGGGGCTGTCCCTCTGAGGGACGCCTCTCCCCACAGCCAATTAACAGGGATAAGGAGCACATCCCTGCCCAGGGAGGATGAGGATTTACCCCCTCTGCCCCTGACTCCCACCCTCCTGCCCCAGGCCCCGCTCCCTGGTGCCACCAGCAGAGCCAGCTCCTCTCCTGTGCTGCAGGGACAGCTCCTGCCCCTCCTGCTTCCTCTGCCACAAGGACCCTGCTGTGACGGGGGTTTGGCCCCACAGATGAGCTCCCTGGCTATGGGGTGCTCCCTGCTCATTCCCTGGCAGAGGAAGGGTTAATGAAGCCGGGGTGTGACGGGGGCTGTGCCAGCGCTGCTGGGGGACTCTCAGAGCCCCGGGGGACACGGGGGGGCTGTGGCCATCCCCAGCCTGGCTCTCAGCTGGGTGGCATTTGTCACAACCCAGCCTGAGCAGGAGCAGTGACAGCAGCAACCCCATTGCTGCTGTGCTCTGGGATCCGTCTGCGCAGGATGCTGTGGGGAACCCAGCACAGGAATATTATTATTATTATTATTATTATTATTATTATTATTATTATTATTATTATTATTATTATTATTATTATTATTATTATTATCATTATTATCATCGCTATTCCCCTGCTGCTGGGGGCAGCACAGCAAACCCAGCCCGAGCTGCTCTTCCCTCCACCCACCCCAGCTCCCCATCGTTTTGACGAGACACAAAGAATTGCCCCCAAGAACGTCTCGGTTTTCGCAGCGCTGATTTCTGTTTATTTAATTAAACAGTTTGAGTTGTAGTTTTCAGCTCTCCAGTGCAAAAAGCCGGTCGGTTGTGGGGGATTAAATGATGTTGTCCCAGAATTCTGCAAGAAAGAGGGAGAGGAAATCTTCATAAGGGACTTTTCACAAGGGCACGTAGGGACAGGACGAGGAGGGTGGTTTACATTGACAGAAAGTAGGGTTAGATTAAATATTAGGGAAAAATTCTTCCCTGGGAGGGTGGGCAGGCCCTGGCAGAGGTGCCCAGAGCAGCTGTGGCTGCCCCTGGATCTCTGGAAGTGTCCAAGGCCAGGCTGGACAGGACTTGGAGCAACCTGGGATATTAGAAGATGTCCATGGTGGAAGGCAGACCTGGGTGAAGTCCTTCCATGCTGTGTTTTTATGATTTCTCAGGAAGGAAATGGAAGTTTTGAGTAGCTCTGTAGCCACAGAGACTGACCTGTGCCCACTGCCACAGGGGAAGAGGAGAAAGAGGCAGCCCTGACCCCAAATCCCCACTCACTGACACTTTTGGTGCCACCTCCCCCCCAGGGGTGATAATCACCTCCCTTGGCATGGGGAGGGTTAATTAGGCAGTGTTTGTTCAGTGCTGTGAATAGGTAAAATGCTGTCTAAGTGCAGAGCATTATGATTAATAACATCCAGCCTGCTAAGGCAAAGTGCTTAGAAGGATTCAGAAAGGATTATTCATTTATATGAATACAGAGGATATCTACAGTTACATTAAATGGGATAAAAATCTGCAGGGGACCTAAACCCTCATGCTTCAGGACATAAACCAGCCATTAGCTGCCTGGGTTGGGAAGGAAGAGCTCTCGGAACACTTTAGCAAAGTGTCACAGTGCTCAGCAGGAGACCCTCATCTTCCTTGCCAGCATCCAGGACCCGGCCTCGCAGAGAACAGCCCAAATCTGCAGCTTCCTGGCCATTCACAGCCCCACAACTGCGGGATCATGGAATATCCTGAGCTGGGGGAATCATCAGTCCAGCTCCTGGCCGTGCCCAGGACATCCCAACAATCCCACTCCGTGCCTGGGAGCGCTGTCCGAACGCTCCTGGAGCTCCGGCAGCCCCGGGGTGGTGGCAAATAATGTTGTGATCACAAATTCTCTGCTCCAGGGAGGTGTTTCCTGCCTCCCCTGGCTGTGCCACCCTTGTGCCACCGCTCACTTGTGTCCTGGGCCATCGTGGCCAGCACCCACCCCTGCAGCGCTCCAGGGACAATGTGGAGTGTGGTGACCCTGAGCTCAGCTCCTCTATTAAAATCGAGCAAAGGATCACCCTGGGTGGTGATTGTGATGCTGAGAGCAGGAAGGGTGAGGGGCAGCTGGTGCCTGACACCCACGGATCTCAACACAGCTCCTGGCAGTGCTCTGGACCCTCTGCACCCCCAATTTCTGCATTTTGTTCCTCAAACAGGGGTGCCTTGAGCAGAAACTAATTCTCCACTCACCTTCAGAAGCTGATCTGCAGTGCTTTACCTGGGATTGTTTAATATTCCTTCACTTCTTTGCTATGATTTTTTTTTTTTTTTGTTCCAGGTATTTTTTGGTTTTTTTGGGAGGGGATTTGGGTGGGTTTTTTTCGGTGGGGGAGGACAAAAACAGTGCTGAAGGTGCGAATGTATTGCAAAGTATTGCAGGGAGTTGCTGGCCCTGCGGCATTTTTGGTCCCAGCAGCAAATAGAACAGACCCCAGAGCTGCTCCTGGACAGCGACGAGAAAATAAAGATTGCAAGAAATCCAGCTCAGGAGATGCAGAAAATCATAATGCAGGAAATTAAAAGGCAGTAAATTCAGAACCAGTACAAGTTTTCCTCCAGCCTGTGGTTAAGCTGCAGAGCTCATTGCTGTGAGATATTAAAATAGGCTGGGGGTGCCTGCGAGCATCTGCAGTCACTGTGAGCACAATCAAGGACTTTAATCCTCCTCCTGCACGGCACAGGCTGCCCCTGCCCGTGCCCCTGGGCAGCAAAGAGCTTCTCCAGCAGGGATTCGAGGGCTGGCTGACCGTGCTAAGGATTAATGAAACCCTCTGTCCATCCTGAACCTCCAGCTGTGGTGACCCCGAGTTCTGCCAGGTCCAGCCCTGCGATCCCTGCGAGCCCAAAGGAGCTCCCCGGGTCTTCAGGATCCCGGGAAAAAGGGCAAGGCGATGGTAGGAAGAGGTGATGAGCTTTTTTTTGGGTAGAACAAAGTGGGAACAGAGCCTCTGGAACTCTTGTTCTGCCGAGGCTTGGCTGCAGTCTTTGCTCTTCAGCAGCAATCCCCTGCAGCCCTGCGAGGTCTCCCCCTTGATGACCTTCCCTGAGCCCTCAGCGCCAGACCCAGGGATATTCTGGCATTTTCCTGGCCCTGTAAATGACTCGGTGCCTCCCTCATCACCAGGACGGGGATTTGGGGTGGCTCTCCAGCCCTGTGAGCCCTTCTGCTGGGAGGGGTTGCCAAAGCAGGGATTGCTCTGGGTGCTCCAGCCCCACACCAGGAGGTGACACCGAGCCCCTGGCACTTCCCTCTGGCTGCGCTCATGACAACCACCGAGGCCTCTCCTGCGCTGAGAACGAGCCAAACCCCATTTGTGTCATCCCCTAACGCGTCTCTAATTACACTGGATCCAATTAGGGAATGGCAGCAGCGAGGGAGGGGGCTCAGCCTTCATCCCGACGCTGCTCCTAACGAGGGGCAGGCACAGGGATGTCCCCCCGAGCCGCTCCTCGCGGTGCTGCCCCGGTTAATGTGCACTTGACACGAAGTGTTACCTGAGAGATGCTCAGCGAGAGGGAGCCGCCACGGGGCCGTGTAATTTATGCCTCTGGAATAGGATCCTCCATGGGCATTACAACAGCGCGCTGGGGAGGACTCGGCTGCCTGCTGGAGAAGAAAGGAAGGCTTTAAGTGAAGATTTAAAGAAGGGGATGGAGCAGCTACAAAGGAGGGGAACACACGCCCTCCAGCTGTGGAAGAAGGCAGAAGGGAGACTGAGATAAAAGGCGAGCTTTGATCTCCCTCGATCCATCGGGCTTCGATCAGCGCGCCCCGCTGGGCCGGGGATGCGCTCCGAGCGCCTCGCTGGGAGCTGCCAGCGGGGAAAGGCTCGTCCGTCCCTGCCCTGCCTGGCCCAGGATGGGATCCCTCTTTTTTGGGTTCCCCTGCGGGTCCCGGTGCCGCTCCCCAGCCGCTCTCTCCAGCTGTGCTGGAGCTTTGCTGCAGGGAAGGGGGAAAGCAGCGGTTTCCCCACGCCAGGAACACCCAGGGGTAGCTGGATTTCCTCCTTATTGGTTTAAAAGCACTTAAATCCGCTCCTTCCCCCACCTATATGATCCACAGGAGTTCAAGAGCAAAAAATTTACCCCAGGGCTTCTGCTGCTGCGGTTTTTGGGAAGACTCAGAGCGCACGAGAAGAGATGAAATGTTGGGTCTGGGCACGGCTCAGACAACACAGGAGCCCTCGTGCTCATGTCCAGATGTCCAGAGTCAAACAAACCCTCAAGCCCTCGGGTGCTTGGGCAGCTTGCCAGGAGCTCAGGACAAAACTGACATCCTGAGACATCAGGGAGAGAGCCAGAGCTCCCACTGGCACTGCCCGTGGCCCCTGGATGCTCCTGGGACTGGCACATGTTGGGCTGCAGGGTGTCCCTGGAGGTGAAGAATGAGAGGGGACGTCCCTCTGCTCCAGGGAAACAGCCGGGAAGTCCCAAGGCCATCGGAGACCCCGCTGCTCAGGGGTCAGAGGCAGATGCACGAACTGAGGGGGTTTTCCAGTGTTTTCCAGTGTTTTTTGCTGGCCTGCAGTGACTCAGGGCCTGTGCACGCATGTGACACAAGTGCTGGTGGCACCAAACCCGCCCTGCTCAGTGCCTGAGGGCGGCCTCACAGCACAGCAGGGATCTGATGCACAGAAACCTCGAAAAGAGAGGTTTTCACATCCATTAAGTCACCTTGAATTAATCAAGGCAAGTCCAGAATATCCCAGGACATCCCCTTGCATTTCTTGGTCACTCATCAGAATCCCCAGGGAATTCTGTCAGCCCCGAGGCTGCCAGAGCTCCAGGAGGGTTTGGACAGTGCTCCAGGGATGCCCAAACTGGGATTTTTGAGGGGTCTGGGCAGGGCTGGAAGTTGGACTGGATGATCCTGGTGAATCCCTTCCAGCTCAGAATACCCTACAGTTCCATAATTTCTTTTACTGCACACTGGGAAAAGGATGGAATTCTGCTTGTCCATCCCACTCACACCTAGCATGGGGTCCCAGCTCCCTCTGCAGCCCCAGCGCCTCTCTGTCCTCCCCAAATGAGTCCCTGCTCGGTGTCACTGGCAGAGCGGCTCAGTCACACTCATAAATCCTCTTTGCAATTTCATTCATTTCCCAGCTCCAGCCCTTAATCTCACACTCCATAAATCACCTGGGGAGCAGAGGGAAGCAGCTCCTCCCGCCCCGGCTGGGCAGCTCCTGCACAGGGATTGGGCTGGGGGAGTCTCTGTCCCTGCCACAAGGGACACTGGGGAGCCCGGGAGGAGGGAGAAGGCTGGATTTAGGGAAAGGTTCTTCCCCCAGAGGTGCTGGCACTGCCCAGGCTCCCCAGGGAATGGGCACGGCCCCGAGGCTGCCAGAGCTGCAGGAGCCTTTGGACAGCGCTCCAGGGATGCCCAGGCTGGGGGTGCTGGGGTTGGACTGGATGATCCTGGGAGTCCCTTCCAGCCCAGGATATTCCATGATCCTGTGAATCCCTGGAGAGCTGGCAGGGGTCACTCCCATTCCTTGAGCCAAACTTGCACTGGTTTCTGGGGCACAATTAACCTCAAATGCAGCACTGATAGTTGGAGGGTGCTCGGTCTCGTCCCATCCCATCCCATCCCATCCCATCCCATCCCATCCCATCCCATCCCATCCCATCCCATCCCATCCCATCCCATCCCATCCCATCCCATCCCATCCCATGGATCCCATCCCATAGATCCCATCCCATGGATCCCATGGATCCCATCCCATCCCATCCCATGGATCCCATCCCATGGATCCCATCCCATGGATCCCATCCCATGGATCCCATCCCATGGATCCCATCCCATCCCATCCCATCCCATCCCATCCCATCCCATCGCATGGATCCCATCCCATGGATCCCATCCCATGGATCCCATCCCATGGATCCCATCCCATCCATCCCATCCCATCCCATCCCATCCCATCCCATCCCATCCCATCCCATCCCATCTCATCCCATCCCATCCCATCCCATCCCATGGATCCCATCCCATCCCATCCCATCCCATCCCATCCCATCCCATCCCATGGATCCCATCCCATCCCATCCCATCCCGGGAAGGGATGCCACCCAGTTCAAACCAGTGCAGACCAGTGGGCACCTGATCTGCCTCCCCAGGGACACCTGAGTGTGTCCCAACCATGTGGCTGCGATCCAGCTACAAAAAATTAGGAGTGGGACAAGGTTGCTAATCAGGAGAATAAACGGATTCACTTTTGCCTTGGAATTCCCATTTTGGAAGGTTTTTTCCCCTCCAAAAGCCACTCTGGGAGAGGAGGTCAACGAATTTTGCTCTGTGCAATTTCTTTTTGGTGGAAACAGAAGTGTGTCAGCTCTTGAAGTATTTTATAATATGATGGTGAATTTGCCCAATTTTGTTTATTGGAGGAAAAAAAAACCCACCATGTGAAAGCATTTAAATGGCCAGTTTTGACATGTTCAGAATGAAATGTTTTGATTTTTTGGACCTGAAACATTCTTCAGTTTAAAAACTCCCTTTCATTTAATTTGGAAAAATCCAAAAGCTTGATTGAAGCGAAGTATTCCGATACTGTCAAACGAAACGTTGACTCCAAACCCTTTGAAAATCAATTTGGCAATAGTTTGGGAAACCTTTATCTTTGTTTCAGGCTTGAATAACATAAAAAACAAACAAACAAATGCACAGTTTGCAAATGAACCGAGGGGAATCTTTTTCTCCACGCAGCTCTTGTTGCGCAAAAATTACAAAATTCCAATTTCTGTGTTTTTCAGAAAAGGCCAAAAGCCCCTTCCACACGTGAGGAAAAAAATCTGGGTTTTGCAGAGAGAGGCCAGAACATAAAACCTTGAAATGGATGTTTGAGATAATGAACAAAGCAAGAGAAACCAAGGTGCAGCTGCCAGGGCTGGAATGGCTCTTGGATCCAAAAGCACGGAAATGCAGCAGGGACAGGGATTTCCTGGGGACAGATTCCCTTTGGATGGGGATTCTCTTTGGACATGGGTATCCCCTTCGATATGGATCCCTTTGGACACGGATCCCTTTTGGACATGGATTTCCTTGGACATGGATTCCTTTTGAACATGGATCCCTTTTGGACATGGATTTCCTTGGACATGGATTCCTTTTGAACATGGATCCCTTTTGAACATGGATCCTTTTTGGACATGGATTTCTTTTGGATATGGATTCCCTTCAATATGGATTCCCTTCAATATGGATCCCTTTGGACATGGATCCCTTTGGACACGTATCCCTTTTGGACATGGATCCCTTTTGGATATTGATCCCTTTTGGACATGGATCCCTTTTGGACATGGATTTCCTTTGGATATGGATTCCCTTCAATATGGATCCCTTTGGACATGGATCCCTTTGGACATGGATCCCTTTTGGACATGGATCCCTTTTGGATATTGATCCCTTTTGGATATTGATCCCTTTTGGATATTGATCCCTTTTGGACATGGATCCCTTTTGGATATTGATCCCTTTTGGATATTGATCCCTTTTGGATATTGATCCCTTTTGGATATGGATCCCTTTGGACATGAACCCTTTTGAACATGGATTTCCTTGGACATGGATCCCTTTTGGATAAGGCTTTCCTTTGGATATGGGCTTTTTTGGACATGGATCCCTTTGGACATGGATCCCTTTTGGATGTGGATTTCCTTGGACATGGATTCCTTTTGGACATGGATTTCCTTGGACATGGATTCTTTTGGACATGGATTCCCTTTTGGACATGGATTTCCTCTGGACACAGATTCCCTTTGGACATGGATTTCCTTTTGGACATGGATTTCCTTGGACATGGATTTCCTTGGACATGGATTTCCTTGGACATGGATTTCCTTTTGGACATGGATTTCCTTGGACATGGATTTCCTTGGACATGGATTTCCTTTTGGACATGGATTCTTTTGGACAAGGATTCCCTCTGGACATGGATTTCCTCTGGACACAGATTCCCTTTGGACATGGATTTCCTTTTGGACATGGATTTCCTTTTGGACATGGATTCTTTTGGACATGGATTTCCTTGGACATGGATTTCCTTGGACACGGATTCTTTTGGACATGGATTCCCTCTGGACACAGATTTCCTCTGGACACAGATTCCCTTTGGACATGGATTCCCTCAGGACACACCTCGCCAAGGCAGCCACTCCATGCCCTTTCTACACCAAAGGTCCACGTTTTTAAAAGTACAGATTTGGAAATCATCAGAAACTCACTCCAGGGGTGGTGTGAGCTGCTGGAAATCCGTTCTGTAATGGGAGAGGGAGGATGGGCAGGGCTTCCCTCACTGATAAATCTGAGATAACGTTGATATCTGACCTGTCTGAGCTGGGAAGGGGCTTGGAGAGGAGGAGACACCCCAAAGACAGAGGAGAATGTCAGGTGCCAGCTGAGGGCATGGGCTGGGAGCGGCAGCAGCAGGCAGAGGGATAAACCTCCCCCAACAGCTTCCTCTGGCACCTGGAGGAGTCTCCATCACTCAAAGCTCTTCCTTCAGCTTCCCCAGGGACCTGGAGGAGTCTCCATCACTCAAATCTGTTCCTTCAGCTTCCTCTGGCACCTGGAGGAGTCTCCATCACTCAAAACTGTTCCTTCAGCTTCCCCAGGGACCTGGAGGAGTCTCCATCACTCAAATCTGTTCCTTCAGCTTCCCCAGGGACCTGGAGGAGTCTCCATCACCCAAAGCTCTTCCTTCAGCTTCCCCAGGGACCTGGAGGAGTCTCCATCACTCAAAGCTCTTCCTTCAGCTTCCTCTGGCACCTGGAGGAGTCTCCATCACTCAAAGCTCTTCCTTCCCTGGCACATCTGGAGGTTTGGTCCCACTCCCTGCTGAGGCTGGCCTGGGTTCATTGTGCTGAAGGCCACCATGGTTATTAATAACAATTTCCCTTTTTTGTTTTTTTGGTTTTTTTTTTTGCAATAACACCTTCAGCTGGAGAGGCTGAATTGTTCTGGGAGTAAAACAAGGGTCAGTCGTGAGGGGCTGTGGAAAGACTTGGTGATAGGAAGAGACTGGTGACAAAATGGCAGATAAAATTCAGAGGAGATAAATGAAAACGGAGGTACAGGGGAAAATACAGCTCCTAACTTTATGAATTAAATAAAGCCCCATGAGCTGCCTGTCAGTGCTAAAGAACAAGGTCTCAGAGCTACAACAGAGGCAGCTTTGAAAATGTCAGCTCTGCGCTCTGTGGCTCGAAAAAGCAAATCAAGTGTTAGGAATTATCATGAAGGGAATAAAGACCAGGAATGTAAAGCCCAGCTGTCAGTCTCTCCCTGTGGAAATCCCTGGGGGGCTCTGCCATCAAGGCTGGGCAGAGGAGACAGGAAAAGCAGGTGTTGGTGCTGTGGGATCCTTGCTCTTTCCACAGGGACCGTCCCAGAGAGCGTCCATGGTCAGCAGGAGGTGACACCTCACATGGTCTGTGCTGGAAATGTCCAGCCCCACAGCAAAATTCACCAAGGAATTTGGATTCCAAGGCCCCTCTGGGTCAGGAGTCGTGGTGGGACACCAGGAGAGGGTCACTGTGTGCTGTCCCTGCTCTGGCACAGAAGCTCTGGGAGGAGAGAAGCTGGTGGTGCAGGACTCGGGGATCTGGCACTCAGAATCCACGGGAATGCTTGGAGACTCCGAGGTGTAATAAAATGGGAAGGGAAATTCAAGTCAGAAAGTGAGAACTGAAATCTTGGAATCCCAGGATGGTTTGGGTGGGAAGGGACCTCAAATCCCATCCCATCCCACACCTGCCATGGCAGGGTCACCTCCCACTGTCCCCAGGGTCACCCCCACTGTCCCCAGGGTCACCCCCACTGTCCCAGGCTGCTCCAGCCCCAATGTCCAGCCTGGCCTTGGGCACTGCCAGGGATCCAGGGACAGCCACAGCTGCTCTGGCAATTCCAGCCCAGCCCCTCCCCACCCTCCCAGGGAACAATTCCTGCCCAAGATCCCACCCAAATCTCCCCTTTGCCAATCTCAAGCCATTCCCTGGGTCCTGTCCCTCCAGGCCTTGTCCCCAGTCCCTCTCCAGCTCTCCTGGAGCCCCTTTAGGTCTCCCTGGAGCCTTCTCCTCTCCAGGCTGCAGCCACGGGAACCTAAGCAGGGGTTCTGATGCCACTGAAGCTCCCACAGGAGTCCAGTGAGGACTGTCCAACCCTCAGGGAGCTTTGATGGCTTCTCCCTCTCCATGAATCCACAGAAGATCAGAGGCCACGGCTCCACTGCCCACAGGAAAGCTTATTTCCAGCAAAATGGGAAAAAACTGGTGAGGCTGGGGAGGCAGGGGAGAGCAGGGGAGCTGGGGGCTGTAGGAGGTGCTCAGGGAGGAAGGCACCGGGGTCCCCCCACGATTTCTGGGGGCTCCAGTGCCCCTGACCCACCACTGGCTCCCACTTGGATCCTTCCCCACCTCCTGCTGCCCCTCTGTTCACCCTCAGGGCTGTGTTTCACCCAGGGATGGAGCAGAGGTTTAACCCCATCCCAGTTTTACCCCGGGGTGGAGGAGCTGACACAAACAAACCCCTCGAGGGCCATTTTTCAGAGCTGTGAGGTTGTCCCAGCCCAGCTCCAGGCTGGGGGGTTCAGGGTGTCACAATCCCAGCGCCCTGGGTGCTCCCGTGTGTTTGGGGGGACTCCAGCAGCATCCTGAAGAATTTATTCTGAATTCTGTTTCTTTCTTTCCCTTTCTGGGCAGATTTTTGGTGAGTTTGGCTGCGAGGCTGGAGGTGCTTCCCCTCCCTGCCACCAGTGCTGCCAGCAGCACATTCCCAGGGCATCCTCCCCTCATTCCCCAGGGAATTCTGCACTCCTGGGGGCTCCAGAGCCTTCAGGGCACCCCGGAATCTCTCACTGCTGCACACTCCCCTGCCCATGGTGCCCCTCTCAGCCACAAGTCTGCACCCAGGAGGGATTTAAAGCGCAAGAAACCTCTTTAGATATTTGGGGGTTGCTTTTATTTTATTTTTTTTTCCCAAGGTTTTCTTTATTCTGAAGTACTTAAACACCCCCCTTGTGAAATCCTTATTATCCTGACTCAGAGCCTCAGCTTTAAGTAATGCTTTGAATTAAGGGTCTCAAATATGCATTCAGTTTCAGCTTAAAAGGGGTAGTTAATGTATGGTACATAAATAGCTATTATTAAACACATTCACTGGAGATTAACAACTGCTGTGTGTAATGGATACGTGTCTAACTACTATGATATATACTGAATTTCCCCATTATGGAGCTGCTGGATGTGTGTCTGCTAGAACAGAGCACCAATTCCCAGTGAATAATTCAGGAGATGAATTTAGCCTCTCTTTTCTGTCTGTGGAACCGCACGACGAATTCATCACTGCGCTCGGATCCCACACGGGCGCGGAGGAGGCTGCAGGTGGCTCCTGGGGGTGTTCCCAGGGGTGCCAGGGGATCCTCTGCCCACATCCTGCTCCAAGGATGCTGTGCCTGGTGCTGGGTGAGCAGCACGAGCCCTGCTCCGGGCTCAGCATCCCCAAACATCCCTGAGCACCCTGCCAGGGGCAGGGGAAGCTGCTGCCATCGTTGAGTCATTGAGGTGGGAAAAGACCTCGTAGATTGTCAAGCCCCAACCCAAAAATAATTGTATTTATCTGATCCATTGTATTTATCTGATCATGCTGCCAGAGCTGGGCAGCCAGAGGATGCTGGGCCTATCAGGGGCTCTTAAAGAGAATTTCCTGTGGGTGCCAGTGTCTCTTTTTCTGTCTCTGTGCCCAAAGATGCTTAGCAGGACATTTGCTTGGGCAGAGAGAAACATCAGTGGAGGAAGACTGTGGCTGTAATTGCAGGGAGTTGTTCCTCCAAAACCTGTCTATGTGGGGAAGCTGAGGAATGGGATCTTGCCTGAAATTTACTGGAATATTTCATAGAATTCCAGACTGGTTTGGGTTGGGGGGAACCTTAAAGCTCATCTTGTTCCACCCCTGCCATGAGCAGGGCCACCTTCCACTGAGAAATCAGAGAAATCAGAGAAATCAGAGAAATCAGAAACCAGAGAAATCAGAAATCAGAGAAATCAGAGAAATCGGAAACCAGAGAAATCAGAGAAATCAGAAACCAGAGAAATCAGAGAAATCAGAAACCAGAGAAATCAGAGAAATCAGAAATCAGAGAAATCAGAAATCAGAGAAATCAGAGAAATCAGAAACCAGAGCAATCAGAAATCAGAGGAATCGGAAATCAGGGAAATTGGAGAAATCAGATAAATTGGAGAAATCAGAGAGATTGGAGGAATCAGCTCCTTTCCTTGCTCACATTATTGCTCCCTCTTGGTGTTTTCCCTTCCCAGCTCAGGCTCCCCCCAAGGGTGGCAGGGGGACAGGGGTTGGGAGGTCGCCTGATGCTTCCTCAGACCTCTCAGGGAGCTGCCACAGCTCCCTCCTGAGAACCATAATGTGCCCTCCAGACCTGTGATGTCCCTGCCGTGAGGTGCGGGGAAAACAAAGCCCCCTTCCCCAGCCCAGCTCCCAAAATAAAACGGGAGCCACGACAACAAATAAAATAAAAAAAAAATAAAAAAAGAAGCATTTGGGATGAAAATAACTCTCTGAGGCATGTCCTCTGTGCTGGGAAGATCAAGTGCTAATGGCGGTTCTGGCACGCTGGTGACAGTTTTGTCTGGTGCCTGTATATATATTTTAGCTGTGAGACCACATGGGAGGCTCCTGCTGCAGCCCGAGCGCTTTGACAGGAGCTGGGAACGCTCTGGTTCCTCTCTGCTGGCAAAATCCTCATCCCGTGCGAGGCTCCGGTGAAGGGCGGTGACACGGCTGGCGGCGGAGGGGACAGCTGCCGGCGCCGGTGGCGTTTCCCAGGGTGAGGAGGAGCTTTGGCCCGGGGGGAACGCGGGGCTCGGGGGGAGCAGAGCCGTGCCAGGAGCGCACGGAGGCTCCGCAGCATCCCCGGCCCCGGGGACACGGCACGGCGGAGCCTGGCGGCCACCGGCACCCCTGGGAGCGCAGGGGTGTCCCCAGAGTGTCCCTGGGAGCGCAGGGGTGACACAGGAGGGGGTGTCCCCAGAGCGTCCCTGGGAGCGCAGGGGTGTCCCCAGAGTGTCCCTGAGAGCGCAGGAGTGTCCCCAGAGCGTCCCTGGGAGCACAGGGGTGTCCCCAGGTGTCCCTGTGAGCACAGAGGTGTCCCCAGGTGTCCCTGTGAGTGCAGGGGTGTCCCCAGGTGTCCCTGTGAGCGCAGGGGTGTCCCCAGGTGTCCCATGAGCACAGGGGTGTCCCCAGGTGTCCCTGTGAGCACAGGGATGACAGCAGAGCTGTGTCCCCAGGGTTGCTGTGAGGACCCTGTGCCGGGCTCTCTGGAGCTCTCGGGTGTTTCCCGGGCTGGGAGGGGACAGGCAAGTGGCAGTGTCCCTGTGCAGCGCCACCTGCTCAGGCGCTGCTCCCGTAGCTCTTCGGGGACACCTCTCGAAACAATCGTGGAACCTTGGGGCACTTTGGGTGGTCAGGGACCTCCAGGATGACCCAGGGCCACCCCCTGCCATGGCCAGGGACACCTTCAGCTGTGCCAGGCTGCTCCCAATGTCACCTCTTTCCCAGGCCAGTTCCCAGCTGCTTTGTGTGGCTATGACTGTGATGGTATAAATTCATATTTAAACATTAAAATATCGTGGTGTCTCGATTAGAAGATGTCCATTGTGCTCAGGTGAGGCTCAGATTGCTCCTGGCCTGGCTGGGTGCTGCTCTGAGGCTCCTTCTGGGTAAAAAGTGCAGCAAGAGCCTCCCCTGCTCGGGGACAGAGGGGGTGGGAAAGGCCAGGACACAGCAAATAACACACCCTGAAGGAAAATCTGATCTAGCCTGGGGCATGGCCAGCAACAGCCAGGCAGGAGCAGATCCAGGAGGAGATCCAGATGCGCTGGAGATGTCCCTGGAGGGTGACACCTGTCGCTGTTGGGCACGAAATAAGTCACAGGGACGCAGCTCAAGATGTGATGAAGGAAAGAGAGCACTTTGTTTCTTCTCTCACAATTTATAGGTTTCTGATCATGGCCAGGGGTTGGATGGTGAGGATAACACCTTTCCAACCACGCTGGCCGTGAGAGATGTTACAAGAGATGTTACAAGAGACGTGTAACAGAAGGAATGTACACATATCTATTTTTATAGTTACTGTCCTGGGAAGGTTTTTAGAAACTATGTCCACAAGCTCCAAAGCTGAGTTTTCAGGGTGACAGACACCGCTGTGGGTGTCAGACTGTCTCTGTCCCCGTGGGTACTCACAGAGTTCACTCACACACACGGGGGGTGTTGGCTGATCTCCGGCCTTCCTTGTGTCTCAAAAGATTTTCCTCATCCTTTGTCCTTGCCCTGTGGCTGTGCTGTGACCCTGAAGGTGAATTTTAGGGCGCTGTTGGCTGTGTTTGGGTAATTTTGGGCTCAAAGGCTTTGGTTTGCAACTAAAAAGTCACATCATTCATATGGGAATAACCTGGTGATTGTGTTGAACACCGGATCAGCCCCAGGTCAGCCCCTGCCAGAGCTCTGGAATTTGAGTCCCTGCTGGAATTAGAGCAGCCCCTGCTCACTCGGGAAGCTCCTGCTCTTCTTGCACTTCCCAAAACCCTGTCACAGCACGAGGCAATGGCTCGTGTCCATGGGAATTCCAGCGCTGCAGGGGTCTGAGAGGGGAGAGCGGGATGGCTGAGAGGTGCTGGGGGATTCCCTGGAGAACAGACGGCTCTGGAGTGACCTCGGAGGGGCTTTGGGTGCCTGATGGGAGCTGACAGGAGAGGGATTTAAACTGGGAGCAGGTTCCCATTGGATACTGGGGATAAATCCTTCCCTGGGAGGGTGGACAGGCCCTGGCAGAGGTGCCCAGAGCAGCTGTGGCTGTCCCTGGATCCCTGGCAGTGCCCAAGGCCAGGCTGGACATTGGGGCTGGAGCAGCCTGGGACAGTGGGGGTGACCCTGGGACAGTGGGGGTGACCCTGGGACAGTGGGGGTGACCCTGGGGACAGTGGGGGTGACCCTGGGGACAGTGGGGGTGTCCCTGGGACAGTGGGAGGTGTCACTGGGACAGTGGAGGTGACCCTGGGACAGTGGGGGTGACCCTGGGGACAGTGGGGGTGACCCTGGGACAGTGGAGGTGTTCCTGCCATGGCTGGGGTGGCACTGGGTGAGTTTTGAGGTCCCTCCCAACCCAAACCAATTTGTCACAATTTGAGGTCTGTTGCTTCCCGATGCCGTTCTGCTGCCTGTGACCTTCCTGGAGCTGGGAGAAGCACATTTTAGCCTCAACATCTCTATTTTTATTCCTATTTCTTTCTTTCTTTTTTTTCATTTTCCCCGTGACAAAACCAAAAGAGGAGCAGCCCGATGCCCTTTGCCATCTCTTCCATCAGCAGCAGTTTCCCCTCTGCTGCCCTGGCTCGCGGTTCCTGGGAGCAGAGCCAGGGAATTCTCCAGGCCTGCAGAGCCTCCCTGGTTATATACCTATAATATTAATAATATTAATAATAATATTATATTAGTAACATTAATAATATATTACACATATTTATATACATTATCTATAGTATATATATTATATATAGTATATATAGTATATATAGTATATATAATGTATATAAATATATACTATATATACTATGTTATATATAATAATACACATTAATATATGATGTATAATATATAATATAATATATTATCACATATCATTATATTCATATAAAATTTTATATAATATATATAATATATATCACACATAATTATAATCATATATAATGATATATAATATGTATTATATATAATATATTGTATATATTTTATATATTATATATTATTATAAGAATATCTATTATATAATAATAGATATTATAAGAATTATAGATATAATGGTAATATATTAACTTATATGTTATAATATACATTAATATATAATATATATTATATTATTGTAATATAACAACATAATATATTATAATTATATAATAATTTACATACACTATACAGCAATATAATATAATATAATATAATATAATATAATATAATATAATATAATATAATATAATATAATATAATATAATATAATATAATATAATATAATATAATATAATATAATATAATATAATATAATATAATATAATATATATATAAGTAATAAATTATAATAATTTAATATAATTATAATCATATATTCTATATATTTCATATTATATATTCTATTATTTATATTCTATAGTATATTTGTATTATATCATGTATGATGTATACTCTATTATACATTATAATAATATAATAATATATTACACACATGATAAAATTAATAATTAATAATATTAATAATAACTAAGGAGGTACCTTGGAATGTGTGCGTTGCCTCCTCCAAAGCTGCCTGGCAGCTCCTCCTCCGCGGTGATCAGCTGCGACTCCTGCCGCCAGCCAGCTGATTAGAGAAGGCAAATGAATTCTTTCATTAGCAGGAGCATTGTTATAATTAGGGTAAAAATTTGGTGCTGATGTCTTTTCTAAAAGGAGAAGATGAAAACCCACCCTGTTTGATACCGCTTTAAAGAATCTTTAATTAAGAAAAAACCCCAAAACTAGAAGTAATATATGTATATTTGGTGGGTTTATATATATATATATATGTAATATATACAATATATAATATATATAATTATATATAATATATTATATATAATATATATTATATATAATTAATATATATAAAAATATATATATAAAATATAAAAAATATATATAAAATATATAAAATATATATATAATATATATCACGTCTGTATTATATATGTAATATATATTCTATATAATGCATATATATTATATTATATTTTATATATTATATATTATATTTGTAATATATATTATATATATGTAAAAGATATTATATATAAATTATATATATATATTCTATATAATGCATATATATTATATTATATTTTATATATTATATATTATATTTGTAATATATATTATATACATGTAATAGATATTATATATAAATTTTATATATATATATTTGCTAGCTCTGTTGAGTTATTGCAGTTTGTTAATATAAGTAAAAAAAAATCATTATCATAATTCATGGCAAAAAAATAATAAAAAATTCGAGAGGTCACAGAGATATTTTGGGAGATGCTGTTGAATCCAAACAAATTGCATTTCCAGCAGCTGGCATTTCCAGCTCCTGCTCGGTCCTGGGCGAGGGGATGGAGGAAGAAATAAATCGAGAGGCAGAAAGATAAATGGGGAGCAGCAGATAGACGGGTTTATGTAGCATTTTCATGTCTCATTGTTGGGTGACACGGTGTGAGTTATCTCTGTAATTACAGCCCTGCTGCTCCCGCTGTTTGCAGCCAGGACCCGCAGGGATCCCTGCCCGGAGCTGCTGCAGGGGAAGGCAGCGGGAGAGGCTCCGTGTGAGCCCAGCTCCCTGCACAGGAACCCCCCAGAGCTGCCGGGAGGGTCCCGGGGTCCCCTCTGGAGCTCGGGGAGCACAGGAGGGTCACAGCAGCAGCAGCACAGCCGGGGGTCCCACAGGCATTGAACGGGCTGGGCTGGGCTGGGCTGGGCTGGGCTGGGCTGGACTGGGTTTGGTTGGGTTGGGCTGGGCTGGGCTGGACTGGGTTGGGTTTGGTTGGGTTTGGTTGGGTTGGGTTTGGTTGGGTTTGGTTGAGTTGGGTTTGGTTGGGTTTGGTTTGGTTGGGTTTGGTTTGGTTTGGTTTGGTTGGGTTTGGTTGGGCTGGATTGGGCTGGGTTGTGTTGGGGCACTCAAATCTCATCCACCAGGCAGGGCTGGATGGGATCTTGGGCAGGAATTGCTCCCTGGGAGGGTGGGGAGGGGCTGGGCTGGAATTGCCAGAGCAGCTGTGGCTGTCCCTGGATCCCTGGCAGTGCCCAAGGCCAGGCTGGACATTGGGGCTGGAGCAGCCTGGGACAGTGGGGGTGACCCTGGGGACAGTGGAGGTGACCCTGGGGACAGTGGGGGTGACCCTGGGACAGTGGGAGGTGACCCTGGGACAGTGGGAGTGACCCTGGGACAGTGGAGGTGACCCTGGGACAGTGGGGGGTGACCCTGGGACAGTGGGGGGTGACCCTGGGACAGTGGGGGTGACCCTGGGACAGTGGGAGGTGTCCCTGCCCATGGCAGGAACAAGATGAGAGCTTTGAGGTCCCTTCCCACCCAAACCTTCTGGAATCTCTGATAACATTTTGGGATTTTGAGCTTCAAATGACTCATTTGTGTGCTGTCCTGTGCTGAGGCTCCATCTCTCCAAATCCCTGGGCTATGAACCCCCATTGGCTCTTTGGGTGGGATGGGGAGGGTTCTCCTTCCCCTCTTCTGAGCGGGCTGTGCTCAGGACGGCCACGGCAGGACCCCTGAAAAGCCAATTTTTGGGAGCTCTGTGTGCCATCAGAGCTTCTCGTCCATCCTGTGAGCTGGACTCACCCTGGTAAGAGGAAAAACTTTGTCACCGTGGGCTGAGTGGTGGCTCCAGCTGTGTCCCTGCGTGACTCCCTGAGCCGAGGTGAGCAGAATCGCTGATGCCTCAGCCTGCTCCAAGGATTCCACCTCAGCCTTCCCTGGAAAATCAGCATCATCAGGAGCTGAGCCTCCCTCCCAAGGCTGATTTCAAAGTATTCATCTCTCTGAAATGCTTAATTATAATTACCTCAAATTTCAAAACAAGAGGTCATCTAAACTGGAAAATAGATTGTTTTTCTTTTCTCCTTTGAGAATGTCAAAACACTTCATTTTGACAAATTCAGAACCCGTTCCAAATTTTTTTCTGACTCGATAAATTAATCTAAACCGACCTCCTCTTAAAAGAAGTGTCAGTTTGGAAAAAATCAGCATTTTTCAGTGGAAAAAAACACAATTCATCCAAAAATTACTTTGGCTTCTTGTCTCTGTGTATCTCCGGTGCTGCGTTCCCAGTAACTGTGATCCTGCTGGATTAATTACACTGGGCAAGGAGACAAAATCAGGAACGGCACCTGAGCGGGAAACTTTTCTTTTTCAGATTCAGAGATAAGTTTAGAACTTTTCTCTTTTTGTTTACTTCTACAAGTCTGAGGCTGAGCAGACTTCAAGGCGGGGTGGCCCACGAGGGGCTTCTCTGCTGCAACCTGTGACCCTTGAAATTCCCACCTTCCCACCCAGCCTGTGCTCTCTGCTCATTCCCATTTCCCCTAAAAGCAGGCGGCAGCTACCCTGCCTTAAATATGGATTTATTGCTGGTGCAGTCCAGGAGGTGCCTAAAAAACATCCCTCACCTCCTACAGGGATTCAGCGGGGACCAGACCTTGCTCCGAGACACAAAAATGAGTCTGGAATAACTTCACCAACTTGATTCCCAGTGGGGATGTGATGCGGGAGTAAAAGCGGAGTTTATAGGAAAACTCTGGATTCAGAGAATCGTGGAATCACAGAACGGGCTGGGATGGAAGGGATCCCATCCCATCCCATCCCATGGATCCCATCCCATCCCATGGATCCCATCCCATGGATCCCATCCCATCCCATCCCATGGATCCCATCCCATCCCATCCCATCCCATCCCATCCCATCCCATCCCATCCCATCCCATCCCATCCCATCCCATCCCATCCCATCCCATCCCATCCCATCCCATGGATCCCATCCCATCCCATCCCATCCCATCCCATCCCAGCCCTTGAAGGGGCTCTGAGCTCTCCCTGGAGCTTCTCCTCTCCAGCTGAGCACCCCCAGCTCTCCCAGCCTGGCTCCAGGGGGGCTCCAGCTTTGGGATCAAAAGCTCCCCAGAGCTGCACTGGGGAAGATTCCAAGAGAATTCCAGCTGGATCCAAGGCAGAACCATGTTGGGGGAGCCCCCAGTCTGAGCTGGGTGCAGTGATGCCGGCCATGCTCATGTCCTGTTTATTTTCACCGGTGATGGGGCTGCAGAGGTTTGTGGCAGCTGGACAGAGCTTCCATGGGAGCACAGGAATATGAGAGTTATTCCTTCCCTGAGGAATCCAGCCCAGAGTGGGATGGCAGTGATTTACTGGGGAATACTGCTCTGGCTCTCCCTGGGGTCAGACACAAACCCTGTCATTTCAGGGAGTGCCCCGGGTGTGAGAACAGCAGCAGGGCTGGGGTGGCAAAGGCTGAGCAGCACAGGAGAGTGGGCTGGATCCTGCTCAGCCCAGGAAAACTCCACCTTGGCCAGGAGTGCCACCATAGCCAGGAGTGCCACCTTGGCCAGGAGAGCCAGCTTGGCCAGGAGAGCCAGCTTGGCCAGGAGTGCCACCATGGCCAGGAGTGCCAGCTTGGCCAGGAGAGCCACCTTGGCCAGGAGTGCCACCATGGCCAGGAGTGCCACCTTGGCCAGGAGAGCCAGCTTGGCCAGGAGAGCCACCTTGGCCAGGAGTGCCAGCTTAGCCAGGAGTGCCACCTTGGCCAGGAGTGCCACCTTGGCCAGGGGTGCCACCATGGCCAGGAGTGCCACCATGGCCAGGAGTGCCAGCTTGGCCAGGAGTGCCACCATGGCCAGGAGTGCCAGCTTGGCCAGGAGTGCCACCATAGCCAGGAGTGCCACCTTGGCCAGGAATGCCAGCTTAGCCAGGAGTGCCACCTTGGCCAGGAGTGCCAGCTTGGCCATGAGTGACAGCTTGGCCAGGAGTGCCATCTTGGCCAGGAGAGCCAGCTTGGCCAGGAGAGCCACCATGGCCAGGAGTGCCAGCTTGGCCAGGAGAGCCACCTTGTCCAGGAATGCCAGCTTGGCCAGGAGTGCCAGCTTGGCTAGGAGTGCCAGCTTAGCCAGGAGTGCCAGCTTGGCCAGGAGTGCCAGCTTGGCTTCCCTGGACGCCAGAAGGGCCCAACTCTTTGCTGGGATTCCAGACCAGTTTCCCCAGTGTGACCTTGAGCCAGCAGCGGGGGTCTGGACCAAAGGGGACGTGTCTGCCTCGGACCCCTGTCCCCCCAGAGTCCCACCTGCCTCCACTTTAAACCAACCCCCTGGTGCCACGGAGCCCGAATTCCCGCAGGACTCCCACCTTTGCCGGGCTGCTCCAATCAGCTCCCGAAACACGAATCCTGACAGCCACCGCAGGCACCTCTCAATGAAGTTGCCATAGTTACTGGTGCCTCACAGCAGCCACGGAGCTCATTAAAATGATTTGAATGGCTACCCCATCATCAAGGCACTGGGGGGGAGCTCTGCCGGGGAGGGGAGCCCCGGGCCGGGCTGGGCTCCAGCAGGATGGTGGAGACAGCTCCAGACAGAGCCTGCCCAGCTCCAGCCCGAGCCTGTCCAACTCCAGAGCCTTCAGAGCTCCATCCAGAGCCTGCCCAGCTCCATCCAGAGCCTTCAGAGCTCCAGCCAGAGCCTGTCCAACTCCAGAGCCTTCAGAGCTCCATCCAGAGCCTGCCCAGCTCCATCCAGAGCCTGCCCAGCTCCAGAGCCTTCAGAGCTCCATCCAGAGCCTTCAGAGCTCCAGCCAGAGCCTGCCCAGCTCCATCCAGAGCCTTCAGAGCTCCAGCCAGAGCCTGTCCAACTCCAGAACCTGCCCAGTTCCATCCAGAGCCTTCCCAGCTCCATCCAGAGCCTTCAGAGCTCCAGCCAGAGCCTGTCCAACTCCAGAACCTGCCCAGCTCCATCCAGAACCTGCCCAGCTCCATCCAGAGCTTTCCCATTTCCATCCAGAGCCTTCAGAGCTCCATCCAGAGCCTGCTCAGCTCCATCCAGAGCCTTCAGAGCTCCATCCAGAGCCTGCCCAACTCCAGAGCCTGCCCAGCTCCATCCAGAGCTTTCCCATTTCCATCCAGAGCCTGCCTGTCCAACTGCAGAGCCTGTCCAACTCCATCCAGAACCTGCCCAGCTCCAGGACCTGCTGAACTCTAAAGCCCGCCCAACTCCATCCAGGGCTTTTCCAGCTCCATCCAGAGCCTACCCAGCTCCAAAACATTCCCATCTCAGAACCTGCCCAGCTCCAAAACATTCCCATCTCAGAACCTGCCCAGCTCCAAAACATTCCCAGCTCAGGACCTCCCCAGCTCCAAAACATTCCCATCTCAGAACCTGCCCAGCTCCAAAACATTCCTATCTCAGAACCTGCCCAGCTCCAAAACATTCCCAGCTCAGGACCTGCCCAGCTCCAAAACATTCCCAGCTCAGAACCTGCCCAGCTGAGAACCTTCCCTGCTCCAGGACCTTCCCATCTGCAGGCACAAGCTCAGGGCAGAGCTGTGAGGACAGAGCTGGCACAACCCAGAGCAGGAGCCCCTCCTGGGCCCCTCCTGGGGGAAGGTGGGCATGGGGCTCCTCTGGCAGGGTCTCCTTGCAGCGTCTCCCCCAAGGCTGAGGCTGCAATCACATCCTGCCCCTGGGCTGTGTCCTCACATCTCCTGCCAGGACGGTTCCCACTTCCCCACGCTCTCCAGCAGCTGATGCTGGGGTAGTAGAGTAGTTTGAAACAGGAGTTGGAGCCTTCCTCCTCTTTCAACCCATATTTTACAAATTGCTATTTAAAAAAAAAATACAAAAAAACCCCTACTTTGGGTTCACCCAAAACATTCATCCAAAATAAGGTTTCATCCTCTTTTTTTTTTTTTTTTTTTTCCTACTAAGACAAGGCTGTGAAGAAGAAGTAATTTGGGGTTTAGCTGAAACCCAAGCAGTTTTAAGGAAAGAAAAAAAAAGTGTTAAAATTATCATGGAATACTACAGGAAGAAAAGAAAAAAGACTGAAAATATCCTGCTAAAAAATGTTGGGTTTTTTTTGGGCACTCTTTCTCCGGGAAGGAGGCCACTGTGGCATCCTTGGGCAGGTGCTGCTGGTGTGAGGGCACTGCTGGCTGCGTGAGGGTTGGGAGAGCTGTGGGAAGGGAGACAGGATGCTCCCAGAGGAGGAGGAGGAGGCTCCGTGCTCCCAGGGGAGGGCTGGTTCCTGGGAGATGAAGGATTCCCAGTTCCCTCCACTGCTCCCCTGTGCAGGGAGCCCCTTCCCAGAGCAGGGACCCCTCCCCAGCCGTGCCCGGCTCAGCAATCCCCACATCCAGAGCCAGCCCCGGGCTGGAATTTCTTTATTTCCTTCTGCCATGCCATGGATCCTGTCCCGTCCCATCCCATCCTGTCCCATGGATCCCAACCCATGGATCCCATCCCATCCCATCCTGTCCCATCCCATCCCATCCCATCCCATCCCATCCCATCCCATCCCATCCCATCCCATCCCATCCCATCCCATCCCATCCCATCCCATCCCATCCCATCCCATCCCATCCCATCCCATCCCATGGACCCCATCCCATGGATCCCATCCCATCCCATGGATCCCATGCCATGGATCCCAACCCATGGATCCCATGGATCACATCCCATAGATCCCATCCCATCCCATGGATCCCATCCCATCCCATCCCATCCCATCCCATCCCATCCCATCCCATCCCATCCCATCGCATCCCATGGATCCCATCCCATGGATCCCATCCCATCCCATGGATCCTGTCCCATGGATCCCATGGATCCCATCCCATGGATCCCATCCCATCCCATGGATCCCGTCCCATGGATCCCATCCCATCCCATGGATCCCATCCCATCCCATCCCATGGATCCCATCCCATCCCATCCCATGGATCCCATCCCATCCCATCCCATCCCATGGATCCCGTCCCATGGATCCCAACCCATGAATCCCATGGATCCCATCCCGGGCAGCCCTGCAGGGCTCAGGGTGTGCACAGGCAGGGCCAGAGGGGCAGAGCCATTGAGCAGAGCCCTGAGCCCCTCCCCAGCTCCAGGTGGGTGCCACGGTGACATTTGGGACACCCTGACGTCCCAGTTGGGACCTTCCCACCCTGGAGGCACCAAGCCGGCCACTCCATGCCACGGATCTGGGCCGTCCCTTGTCCCCAGAGCCCCGCTGGCATCTCCTGGGCTCCGTGGGCTTTTCTCAGCAGCTCCACAGGTCGGCTCCGGTGTTTCCCCACAGCGCAGGGACCACCGGGGGCAGCTCCCCGCAGCCCCCGAGCCCCCTCCCCACGGGACGCCCAGCCCGCGCCCCTCGCCGCGCGGAGCTCTCAGGGTACACGGATAATCTTTTACTCTTCAGCACAAATAATTTATTACATTAAAATAACGTTTTTAAAAAATGAGTACTTTGGGAATAATTCAGGCTCGCCTGCGGAGGCATTTTTCAAAGTGCCATAATAGGCACTTAGAAATGGGTGGTTATTTTTATTCTCCGAGCCTGTCAAGAAGCTGATGGATCGAATTGGCTGATGACAAGGCAGCTGAGTGCTCATAGACGGAGCCCACAGCGGGAACACGGAGCCTGTTACAAATGAGCAGCCAGCCCAGGTCGGAGCCTCCCAAAGCTCTGCAGCTTTGCAGTGATGTCCCAAAGGGCACGGAGAGCACCCTCTGTGTCCCCTCTGTCCCCTCTGTCCCCTCGCCCCTGCCCACCCTGTGTGGCTGAATCGCCCTTCCCGTGTGCACACCCCTCCTCCGAGGGGATGGCTGTCCCAGGGGTGGCCTGTGACACGTCCCTGTGGCCAGGACAGGACGTGGGAGAGGGGAAGGGCAGGGTGAGGCTCTCCAGCTGTGAGAACCAGCAGCACCTGTGTCCTGCTGTATTCGGAAGGGCAGAGCACGACGCTGAGTCTCTTCTGGGTTGCAAAGAGAGCAAGTTTTATCATTCCTGGTCTTCTTTTATAGACAGGTCTGAGGAGGTCCGAGAGGTAAAACTCTCACTGGTCATGAAACCAGCACATCACCATCATTGGGCAGCCAGGAACAACAGCTCTCGACTGTTTCTTGCAAGAAAACAACAAGGAGACAAACAACACCTGCAGAGGTTGTTTTCCTTCTCCAAGGACTGCTTGGATTCCTCCTCATGATTTCTCAGGCCACACTTTCCAGGCCAGTCTGGGAAAGTTGTGTGACTTGGTTTCACACAGGCCCAAGCTAATGCCTGAGGCCTAAAAATGTCTTATTTACCCATTGTCAGCTCCCACACACCTGGAGCGGGGTGGGGGCACCAGCCAAGGTGGGGCTGATTATCTCCTGGTGACAGGGCTCTGCTCTTGTCACAGTGTCCTCCCTCCTCATCCTCTTCCCCACAGCCAAAACGAGACCTTCTCGCTCTGTCTCACCCATGGGCATTGCAGCCACAGCCCTTCTGTCACAGGGGGGCTGACCCAGCAGGGCCTGGGGTCTGGGAGATCGGCTTGGAGCAAGGCTGCTGTGGCTGGGAGCTTTTCAGAGTGACCAGGAGCCTCCCAGAGTGCCCAGGAGCCTCACGGAGTGCCCAGGAGCCTCACAATGTGTCCAGGAACTTCCCAGAGTGACCAGGAGCCTCACAGAGTGACCAGGATCCTCACAGAGTGACCAGGAGCTTCCCAGAGTGACCTGGAGCCTCCCAGAGTGACCAGGATCCTCACAGAGTGCCCAGGAGCTTCCCAGTGTGACCAGGAGCCTCACGGAGTGACCAGGAGCCTCCCAGAGTGACCAGGAGCCTCACAATGTGTCCAGGAGTTTTCCAGAGTGCCCAGAAGCCTTCCAGAGTGCCCAGGAGCCTCACAATGTGTCCAGGAACTTCCCAGAGTGACCAGGATCCTCACAGAGTGACCAGGAACTTCCCAGAGTGCCCAGAAGCCTCCCAGAGTGACCAGGAGCCTCACAATGTGTCCAGGAGTTTTCCAGAGTGCCCAGAAGCCTTCCGGACTGACCAGGAGCCTCCCAGAGTGTCCAGGAGCTTTCCAGAGTGCCCAGGAGCTTTCCAGACTCAAACTCCAGTCCCTGACTTGGAGAGGAATCCCTGCTGCAGACATGGAGGCGCTGGTCCGTGCAGTTTAGGCTCTTCTCTGATGCTCCAGCCCCTCAAAGCCTGGCTGGCTGTGGAAGAAATGAAAAGGAACATGGCTTTGAATTTCAGAGCCCAGGAGTTGCAGCATCTCCCTCTCTCACAGCCTCCTGCCTGCAGGTTCAAAGCTCTCCCGAGGCTCAGGGATTGATTCCCTGTTCTGGGAGGCAGGGGAGCTTTACAGGCTCATCTCCACCCCACCGTGGCCCAGAGCTGGCAGGATACGTGCCCAGGGTGGTATCAAGAGCCAGAGGCAGAGCTGACAACTCAGTAACTCTCTGTTCTTCCTCCTCCCACTCCATCCTTTAAACGTCCCAGTTTCCTCAGGAGTTGGGTTAAGGTGAGGAAGAAACCACACCTGGGATTTTCCTGACAGCCTTGCTTCCTTTGGGAGAGCGTTTCAGGCTCTGAGAATCCCATTCCCCTGCAGTGCAGCCTGGATGTCACCCTCGCCTGGCTGCAGGGTCACAGGAGCACCTCACACCTGACCCCGAGCCTTCATCTCATCCCCATCTCCCTGATCCCGGGGCATGCCCAATTAGAGACAACGAGCACTTCTGACCCTCTTTGGTTTGAAAAGCCTCATTATGTTGGATTTTTGCTGTTTCAATCCCCTCTCCCTCCTGGGCTGAGCTGTGGGGGCTGGCAGGGTCAGCGTGGGACGTGCTCTGCAGCTCAGAGGGGACAGGCAGAGCTGCTGCCCTGTGCCAGAGCAGTCCCTTCCCTGCACCAGGGGCTGCTGAGGGATGTGCCCACCAAAACCTTCCTGCTTTGTGTGAGTGTCCCATGGGGGAGGCACCTCTGCAACAATCCAGGACATTCTGTGTCCACCCCGTGTCCCCAGAGGGGACAGGACAAGGACAATGGCTTCAAACTGCCAGAGGGCAGGGTTAGGTTTTACATGAGGAAGAAATTTCTATGAGGAAGAAATTCTTCCCTCTGAGGGTGAGGATGCCCTGGCAGAGGTGCCCAGAGCAGCTGTGGCTGCCCTTGGATCCCTGGCAGTGCCCAAGGCCAGCTCAGACCGGGCTTGGAGCAGCCTGGGACAGTGGGAATTGTTCCTGCCATGGCTGGGGTGGCCCTGGGTGGGATTTATGTCCCTTCCAACCCAAACCAGTTGATGATTCTGTGACGAGACCACAGCCAGGAAAGCAGCTCTGCTGAGTGCTGAGCACAGCAGCTCTTGCTCAGCGAAAGCCTCAGCTAAAGGCAGGATGCTGGGCAGAGGAGCTGATTGCAGTTTCCTCCAGAATCCTGTTGTGGTTGCTCGGAGGAGCAGTCTGGATCAATGCTGGTGTGGCCTCCCCTGGCAGGTCCAGGAGAGCAGCACATTTGGACAAAGAGCAGTAAAACATCCCTGGAGCAGAGAGGGCTCTGCAGACTCAGAGCAGCCATGGGCAGAGCCCAGCTGTGTCCTCACCACCACCTGCCCGTGCTGGGGGCACAGCCAGGCCAGGCTCAGGCTGGATTTAGGGAAAGGTTCTTCCCCCAGAGGTGCTGGCACTGCCCAGGCTCCCCAGGGAACGGGCACGGCCCCGAGGCTGGCAGAGCTGCAGGAGCCTTTGGACAGCGCTCCAGGGATGCCCAGGCTGGGGGTGCTGGGGGGTCTGGGCAGGGCTGGGGTTGGAATCCGTCATCCTGTGGGTCCTTCCAGCTCAGGATATTCCATGATTCCATGATCCCTGAGCCCTGGCTCCAGCACCCCCCTGTGTGAGGTGTTCCCTGTGCTGGCTCAGGGAGCTGTCCCTGCTCCCTTGCAGATGGAGCCTGTTGTCATCCCTGTGATTTAGCGAGGCTCAGAGGCGCAGGCTGAGGCTGCAGCGAGTGGATTAACACGCGATGCCTCCAGGCATTCCCAGGAACAGATGCAGACACGTGGGCTCAGACCCCCGTTTTTCCAGCCAGCAAGTGGAGAGGGAACAGTTCATGGGCTCTGGTTCAAACAGGATCTGAAAGATCCTCCCAGCAGAGTTTTCCAGAAATAAATGAAATGTCTCAGGACTGGAAGCAAGGGAAGAATTAACACATGGAGAGCTGCAGCTGGGCACCCTGTGATGCCCAAAGGATGTGTCTCTGTCCTGCTGGGTCAGGGCAGTGAAGTCTCACCCCCTTTGCCACACAGTTTGGCAATAAGGGAAGGGGAATTGCTTTCTCCAGGCACCTTGAGAAGGACATTCCCAGCAAAGGCTTCACAGGATTCTCACAGCTCCAAGAAGGAGCTGCCATAAGTAGGGCTTTGCTCTCGACCTGACCCACACTGTTGTCTCTCTGCTCTGGAACTGTTCAGGTGTCCAGTTCTCAGGTCTTTTTCCTGTCCATGCCATTGCCAGGATGTTTTCTGGACCTCCAGAAGCCCCTTCAGAGGATAATCTGTCTCATGGGGTGGTTGGGAGCAGGGACAGAAGCAGAACCAGTCCAAACCACACATTCCTGCCTTTATATTGAGGGTTTGGGGCTGGGCCAGGCTGGGACTGTGAACACTCAGCCCATTTCAGTAATTTGTTTGTGAAATCTGATTTCAGGGTGTTTGATGCCGAGGGTCTCTCCGCTGCAGGTTCCCAGGCTGTGTGGTGGAAATCCCAGGAAAAGGAGCCCTCCTGGAGCCAAGAGTGTCCCCAAGATGTCCTTGTGGAGCTGGACATCCCTGCCTGCCCCAGAGTCCTGTCCCCTGAGCCAGGACCCTGCCTTGTCCTGTCCCCTGTGTCCCTGCTGGCACAGGTGAGGGGTGTCCCACAGCCCACCCCCTGCTGCCTCACTCCTGGGGGGCTCTCACACTCCTCACACCCACCCTGCCCCACACAGAGCAAAACACTCCCCCAGAGGGTGTCCAGGTGGGAAACCTGCCCTGGGTGTCTCCTGCTGTGGGGAAGATGCTGAAGGTGCCTCCTCCGACAACAAACCAGCGAGAAAAGAGGAAACAGATCCCAAATCTCGCAGTTTCTGCTCTTTGGAAGGAGAGGTGCAAACCCACAAACACCCAGGGACTGACCGAAAGGGGCTCCTCATCCCCAGCCTTTCTGCTCCAGGTGGGAGGACTCGATCTACCTTAATCCCTCTGTGTTTTCCTACAGCCTCCATTATTTTTATCACAGAGGTGTCTGGAGCCCCCCAGCCTGTCCAAGACATTTCTCCCTGCCTAAGCCAGGTGTGTCTGTGTGAGGTGAGTCCATCCTAGACATCACCCAGGATTAGGGGTTATTTTGGGGGTGTTTTGAGATCCTCACTCATCAAATCTTTCCTCCTGTCATGAGCCTGAGGGATGGGAGAGGGGAGCTCTGGGTGCTTTAGGAACAAACAGAGCTCAATGAGTTGCTGAAGGTTAACTCACAGCACCTTCAGGGGCTTTGGAGGAGCATCTTTCCTCCTGGAAACACAAAACCAGGTTGGAAAAGGGACCTGCCAGCCCAGCTCCAGCCTGGAGGGTGTCTGGTGTAGCTTGGGGGAGCCTGAGTGGCCACTGGCCCGAAGGTGACCACTCACATCCCTGGGGGCAGGGAGGGAAAGCTTCTCTGTGCCTCCAAACACGCACCAAACCCTGCCTGGGGACTCAGGGTGTCATCAGCTGTCCCTCGAGCTCTCTGTGTCCCCACGGAGCTGACCTTGCCGGGACCTTGGTCCAGCTTGGGCAGAGGTCGGGGATGGGACAGGGGGATTGATTCTTGGCTCTTCTCCATCCTCGGACACCAAATTGCCCCTTTGAGGCTCAGCCAAGCTCACAGCTCGCCCTCCTTTCATCCCGAGAGCCGGGAATTGCCGCAGGAGGTTCCTCGGCTTTCCCCACGTGTTTGATTCAGAGACCCGGCCTGGCTCCCGGGCTGTCCAGGGCATGGCCAGGACACCCTGGGACCTTCTGGGAACCTGTCGTTCTAATTGGGAACGGCGGGAAGAACGACAAGGACTCTCAAAGGAGTCAGAACAGGAGAAATCTCTAGTTTATTGCTCTAGCCTTGTCTTATAGACTAGATCGTGGAAAAGTACAGAAAGGAAACTCTTATTGGTTAGTAAAGTACCACATCACCATCATTGGTCAGTGGGGCACACCACCCCCTGACCCTCTCTTGCAAGGGAAACAAGAAGAACAGACAAACAGCACCTGCAGGCTGTTTTCTGTCTTTGAGGATTGTTTGGAATCCTCCCATAAAATTCCCAGGCTAGCTCTCAGGCAGGGCTGGCAGGCCATGGGCTCTACAGCTTTGCTCTAAAGCTAGCCTCCACAGGAACCTTCTGGGAACCTTCTGGGAACCTTGTGGGAACGGCGATTTGTGCTGTTCATTTCACTGACCTCCGGGAGGTGCGAGCAGGACGGGGCTCGGCTGTGCCTCCTTTTGTCCCCTGCATCCCTCTCCATCCTCCGGAGCCGGCGGCGACTGCGGCTTCGTGCTTCCCTCTAGTGGTGCCGGCTCCCGAGCCGTGTGCCGAGGACAGCAGAGATGGAATCGGGGGGACTCTGGTGGCTCCTGCAGGTGCCGGAGCCCCAGGCGCAGAAAATGCCCCTTTATCTGTGCCGACACTCGAGAGAACGCGGGGTTTAACTCAACACCACGGCTCCTAAAAGTGAGCGGAGAAGCTGGGGATGTGATGGTGTGAGTTAGAATTATGTTCTGGGTGAAAAATACGGAGTTTAGTATTGAGATACAGCGGTGAATGAGGGACAGGATGGAGGTTCTTGGGCATTGGTTTGTCTCTGCCCTTCTTCCTTCTTCTTCATGGATTTGGGGATTGGATAGAAAAGTCCACAGTGTGGAACGTGTTTGGTTATTGGGTTAAAAGTAAGAATAAATTAGTTGGCATTGGATAATTGGATAGTTTAAAAGGCCTTGTGGACAGAGCCCTGGCTCGCTGCTTGTCGCTTGCTGGGTTAGTGTGGGGAGGTAATTACTGTCTGTAAAAATGTAATAAAGATAAGGGAAAAGAAACATCCTAAATCCAAGTGCAAAAACCATCTCTGCTCATCAATCCTGATCCTGGGGAAAAGAACTGAATACTTTTACATCTGGTGCCCCAGAGACTTCTACACCCTGAAAGCACAATGTCCCTGCAATGAGAAACCCATTTTTTCCCTCCTCACGGTGGAATGGAGGTGATGCTGATTTATTCTCCTCGCTGAGCAGGGCCCGTGAGGGGAGGTGAGGAGAGCCCCAGAGCTCCTGCTGGGGTGCCTGGGAGAGGATGGACATGAGCAAGGATTGATGCTGGCCCTCACCTTGCTCTGGGAGGGCTCCTGGCAGTGGTTTTTGGCCAGGAAGGACAGGCACAGCAGGAAAGGAACTCAGGCTGCACAGGGGACATTCCTGGAAAGCGCTTCTGGCAGGATGGATGGATTTACACTGAGTAAAATGTGGAGTTTCCATCACTGGGAGTCTCAGAAATTAAGGCAATACCTCCCTGGGGTATCAGAGGCATCCCTGCTCTATCAGAGCTGCTGCCTTCCCCTGGAGTGCCCCAGGAGCAGGAGCACCCTCCAGCCAGGACGGGCACTGCTGCTGGCAGGGAACAGCTCAGGGCCCTTCCTCTGCTCCCTGAGAGAGCAACAAATGGAAAAAGTGGAAGGCTGGAGACGGGCTGTGGGCAGAAACGCTGAGAAGAAAATCCACGGAGTAAATCCTCGCCTCCAGCCTGGAGAAAATGAGAGCTCAATGAGCATCATTGGGCCGGGCTTTGTAGAGCTTCAATGGCCAAAGAGTGGCTTTGGGGAGTTGGAGCCTCTGCAGCAGCAGGGAAAGGGATTTATTTTGCAGCCCAGATTTGCTCTCCTTCCCAGCACTGATGGAAGTTTGGCTCGAGTTTGCCGTTTCCCACTCCGGAGCCTGTTCCCATCTCCGTGATGTAATCCTGTGTAATCTGAACGAAGCTGCACCCAGACTAAAATATCCAATAGTGGGATAACGCTGATTTCTGCTGAATTCACTGAATTTTGGATCTAGATGGGGGACAAAAAGACAAAGCTTTGGAGGAGAGGACACAGCTCCCCGAGGGCTCCTCTGTGCTGCACACCCACGGGCTGGATGAGCCCCGTGCTGCAGGCCCAGGGGTCAGGAAGGCTCCTCGTTCACAGGAGGATTTTCCCAGCCCATCTCCCTGTGTGGTTCCAAGAACTCCAGCCCCAAACCTCTCTGCCTTCCCACCACAGACCCCCGGAGCAGCCCCTCTGCAGGTGCCAGCCCTCCCCACGACACCTGCAGAGCCTCCCTGGCAGCGACACCTCAACCCCCCGGAAGGAAAGGGTTAAACGATGCAATTTGCCTTTCCCCACAGCAGATTCTGCTCTGCTCTGCCTGCAGCCCTGTTTATCAGCAGTTGCAGGCTCTAAAATCCGCACTTTACAAGTGCAGCATAACCTGCCAGTTATAATTGGTTGAATTATACCTCATCCCCGATGCAACTCTTGATGAGCCGCCGCCTCAGCCAGAGAACTGATAGCAGACAAGTTTATGGCTCTCCTGGAAAACACAATTATAAATTGCAGCCCCACCACAAGCCCTGGGAAAGGTTAACTCTTTCCCAGCAGGAAGGGAAACGAGGAGAGGAATCAGCGCTGGAGAGATCTGGGAGGGAATATTGGGTAGGAAAAGAGGGATTCCGTGGCCTTGTTCCTCTTTACATCAGGGCTCCCCAAGAAATGGGATCCAGTTTTGGCAGGGAGCTGCAGGTCAGGGAAAAGCACCAGGGGATCCACTGGATTTGTCCATCCTGTGCTCCACAGCCCTGCACAGGTCAGGTTATGCCACCATCCCAGACCTGCTGAAGGTGCCCTGGACCCAAATCCTTCACTGGGATGTGTGACCCCATTTCTGTCCCTCTTCAGCTCTGCTGGAATTGGGAAATCGATACCAGCAGGACTGGACAGGCAGTGCAGTCAGGAGCAGAGTGACCCAGGGGGTTCAGCACCCGAGCCCCTGCACTTTTGGACATGGTGACAAGGAGCAGACGTGATGGTTCCACACAGCAGAGCAGCCCAGCACAGAGAAATCACTTCCATGAAAGAAATCACAACTGGGAAAGGTCCCAGAGCCTTTCACCCCAACAGGGCTTGTCTGTGGGTGCAGCTGCACCAACTTCTGCAGCCCCTAAGGCATCCTGAGGCACTGCAAGGGGTTAAATCCTGCTCCAAGGGCACAGGAGATCAGACTGTCACTGATCCTGATCCATCAAAAGGCTGCCTGGGGTTTGTGCTGCTTGTCTGGAGCAGTGCAGGGAACAGAGGGCAAACCCCACAGAGCTGCAGGCAGGCATTGAGCCAGGGGCTGTTCCAAACTGCCCTCAAAGGCAGAAACACCTTCCAAAAAACAGAGAAGGAATAAAAATGTCTTGGCTGGACTTTAGCCATTGGAAATAGGCCTAGAAGCAGCTGCCTCTCCAGGAAGAACAGTTTTGATGCAGAACATGAAGAACATGTGCTGCAGGAAGAACATTTCTGATGCAGAAGATTATCCAGAGGAGCTGGGGCTGCCCATCCCTGGAAGTGTCCAAGGCCAGGGTGGACAGGGCTTGGAGCATCCTGGGACAGTGGAACCCACGGCAGAAAAGTTGGATTTACATAATCTTTAAGGTCTCTTCTGACCCCAACCACTCTGATTCTAGAAGACCACGAGAAAATCTGCACCAGGTCTAGTTAATTAAGTTAATTAAGTGAAACCCTTTTAATAAAGCACTTCAGTAATTAATGTGCCTTGTGCTGGGGAACGTGCCGGGCCCGTCTCACCCACAAACATTTCCTGTGACACCGTTTAGAGTTTACTCTGCAAATATTCCATGATTAAGTCTGGGATTTAATGAATGGAATGGAGCTGCCCTTACACCCTGGAAAATCCTGCATCCTCCTCCCACTGAACACAAAACTGGGCTCACTGGCTGGCACTTGCAGCCAAGCAGATTGAGAGAAAGCTCTGGAAAGCTTTTACTGGTCCTGCCCCTGCTGTTTCACCTTGGAGCTTTTATCAGGAAAGATTGTATTTAATTTTAATTGTAATTTTAATTTTCTTATTTAATATTAATTTTATTTTTTAATTTTCATCCCAGGGAGAAAAAAACTTCTGGAATTTTCCCGAGCTCTCTAACCCCAAGCATGGTCCTGCCAGGCTGGGATGGGAGCATTCCACAGGTCTAGAGATGACCTCTCTGGGCCTTTTCCTTGCACCTTCTTCCCTCTCAACTCAGCTCCTGCTGACTCAGGGCACAGAATCAGCTGGGAGCAAATCAACCCATCCCCTCTCTCCAAACCCTCTGGAATCCGGGCCCAGGAATATTTACAGCCTCTCTGTCTGTCCCTGACCTTCAGCTTGTATTTGTGTACGTAAATTTTGTTCTATTCTGGGGCTACAAGTTTCATATCAGGGCAGTTCAATCTTTATGAGGATAAAGTGTTTGCAGTGCTCTTAAGCAGCTTAACGTAAGCATGTGTGTGAAAGATTAACAGCTTTGTGAGTCCGAGCCGTTAAGTGACAACATAAAGAGAAAGGAAAGGAGAAAACATCATCAATCTTAAGCAGCACCAAGAATATTTGAGATGAGTTATTGAGGGGAACAGTGCCAAGCCCAGCGGAGCATTGATGACCAGAACAGGAAAGGCAGAGCAACTTGAAAGGATCATCTACAGCTCCCAAACTTGGAAGACAAAGGAAATGTTAATTATCCCCTGGTATTTATGTCCATCACTTGGTGTGTTCAGAGCAGCCACTGGAGCGGAGGAAGGAAGAGGCAGACTCTGAGTGCAGCTCAGTCTGTGCTTCTTCAGAGCTCTGCCAGCTCAGAGAACAAACTCATCCCTCCCTCCCCGTCGGAATCAGCTGCGTGGGAAACTCCCCTTGTGCTGCTGAAGATGAGGAAAAGCTCCCAGGTGGTTTCACAGCTCTGGTGGACACAGGGACAACCTCACTGTGCTCTCCCCAAAGCATGAGGTGGCAGAAGAGCTTCAAGAAATGCTGGAAGACCAACCAAACACCAGAGGGTTTGGGGTTTTTTTGGGTGTCAGTCACTGCACCTGAACTCCAAAAACCTGTGTTATCACCTGCAGAGCCCAGGGTCATGCAAGGACAAAGATTTTTATGACCTGTGGCAAACCATCTGATGTCCGTGTACTTGGCTCTGCTGATAAGGGATAACTCTGCCTGTTTCCCAAGGCAGGTCCTTGGTTTATTAAGGAAGGGTTGGAAATGTTCTGAGATCCTCTGATGAGGCATCCCTGGAAGAGCAAATGTGATGATGGGAATTGGCTGTTTGGCTCTGGATTTTCACACAAAGAGATCCTCCCAACAGGAGGAACAGGGAACGGCACTGGAGGAACTGGGAATGGCACTGGAGGAATTGGGAATGGCACTGGAGGAAAAGAGAATGGCACTGGAGGAACAGAGAATGGCACTGGAGGAACTGGGAATGGCACTGGAGGAATTGGGAATGGCACTGGAGGAATGGAGAATGGCACTGGAGGAGCAGGGAACGGCACTGGAGGAACTGGGAACGGCACTGGAGGAATGGAGAATGGCACTGGAGGAACTGGGAATGGCACTGGAGGAACTGGGAACGGCACTGGAGGAACTGGGAATGGCACTGGAGGAACAGGGAATGGCACTGGAGGAACAGGGAATGGCACTGGAGGAACAGGGAATGGCACTGGAGGAACTGGGAATGGCACTGGAGGAACTGGGAATGGCACTGGAGGAACAGGGAATGGCACTGGAGGAACTGGGAATGGCACTGGATGTCAGTGAGCAAATGCTGGAGCTGTTCCTGATAAAATCAGACATTGTGGTTCTGCCAGTAGGAGGAGAAGACACCTCGAGGCCACACTGGAGAGCTCCTGGACCAGCCCCTGGGATGAGATTCCCCATGAGATTATCCTCTGATTCCCCATGGATTACAAAATGAACTGAACAATTGACATTCCCATTTTCTCAGGGATTTTTTTCAGTTTTCAGAGCCTGGTAGGAGGCCTGACTCTCCTGGACCTTGTGCTGGATTTTAAACCAAGCATCTGATCCTCTCCAAATGTGCTGTGCATGAGTCATTCCTGCCTTTCTGGGATCATCCATCCAGGTTATCTCCAGGCTAGCGATACATCTGCTGCCTGGAAAGCTGGGCTTCAGTGAAAACATCCTGTGAAACACAGCATCCAGCTCATCTCCAGGTGGACAAGCCCATTTCTTGGCCTTTCCTGCAGGGCCAAACCCCGTGCCTGAGCCAGCTGAACACAGTCCTGGGGCTGGATTCCCCTGGGTAGCAGCACGAGGTGAGGAGCATCCATTAACGGGGGGTGGTGATGGTATTTCCTCACTGCTGATGTGGGGAAGGGGGCCCTGGCAGGGGTTGGGACACTGGGTGCAAACTCCATCCCCTCTGCTGATGCCAAGGTCTGGCTCCTTCCTTTTCCCCCAAAACTGCGGCTGCAGGAACCACAGGGATGGTTTGAATGGATCCTCGGGAATGCCGTGATTCAGGACACATTGTCACCTCTCCCAGTCCATGATGTGACAGAGCAAAACTCTCCTGAAGGTGCCACCGGCTTCCTGAGGAGGCCAGGGCAGGGAGGACATGGGAGGGAGAATCCATGGGGAAATGGGCAGAATCCACCAGCAAAGCACGGTGCAGGAGCTGCCAGACAGAGCCCGTGGCTCCAGACACTCCTGTCACCCTCAGAAACACTCATGATAAAGGCAGGCAATAAAAACCACGCATGGAGGAATAATTATCCAGGGGCGGGAAGGGGATAAAAAGGGAAAGAGCCTTGATGTAACACAAACATCATAAAAGGCCATAAAAGCAAAGCAAAGGGAAGTGTGAAGGAGGCTGAGGGTTGGCAGCAAATGTACATAAACACAAGGAGCCGGGCTGGAACGGGCTGGAAATGAGGAAGGTTCTGGGTGAAATGGAGAAAGATGAAGTTAAGATGAAAATTGTTGCACTGTATTAGAAAGGGCAGAGCATGACAGAGGCTCTCTAGCTGGGTTGCACAAGAGAGCAGGTTTTATTCTTCCAGATATTATTTTATAAAGAGGTAAAACTCTCACTGGTCATGAAACCAGCACATCACCATCATTGGGCAGCCGGGAACAACAGCCCTCGACTGTTTCTTGCAAGAAAACAACAAGGAGACAAACAACACCTGCAGAGGTTGTTTTCCCTCTCCAAGGACTGCTTGGATTCCTCCTCATGATTTCCCAGGCCACACTTTCCAGGCCAGTCTGGGAAAGTTGTGTGACTTGGTTTCACACAGGCCCAAGCTAATGCCTGAGGCCTAAAAATGTCTTATTTACCCATTGTCAGCTCCCGCAGAAAATAAACAAGGGAATGGAGTGGTGGAGTGGATAACAGCAGAGAGCTGCACCCCGGGGCCACGGAGCTCCTGGGGACACCCTGGTGATGGGGACTGAGCAGGGGACAGCAGGGGGACACAGGATGGCCGCAGCTCCCCTGGCCCGTGGATGGGAATGCTCCGGTGACAAAATGGGGAGCAAAGCCCAGGTGGGCAGAGCTGAGAGAGCCCTGACCAGTGTCACACACACAGGGAGGAGATGTCCCTGCTGGGAGAGCTCCCACAAGAGCAGAAATCCACGGCAGGCTGTGCCTGAGGGGACCGTCCCCTCCACACCACAGCCTGTTCTGCTGTCCTCAGTTCCAGGAACAGAAGGCAGATGGAAAAGCAGAGAGCAAGAGGAGCCTCCAGGCGCTGCTGACATCAGCCTGGAGCCCTGGAGATGCTGCTGGGAGTGAGGGGGGAATCATCCTCCAGCTGCTGCAGGCGCCAAAACATTTCTCATTGCTCATGTGCTCCTATTAACACCTCCTCACGCAGCAGAGCTGCGAGCAAGGTCTTCCTGAGCTCTGCTAATTATTAACCACACTCCTGTGAAGTTTAACCAGACGTGCCTGTCAGCTGCTGGCAGGAGGAGAGGAGTGGGAGAGCCTCATAAACAGCCGGGGATGACTCAGGGGAGGCTTGGCAAGGCTGCCAGCACCCAGCCTGCCGCCTTCAGGTGTCGTTGTCTACCTGGAGTTCAGGCTGGAGCTGCTCTGAGCTGGGATCAGGGGTTCTGAGGACACACAGGAGGTGTTTTCAGGCTCCAGACCCTGCTCTTGGCCACGCTGAGATGGTTCATGAGCAGCTGGGGCTTGCACAGGCTCTTGGGGGTGACCTGCCCAGCTCAGAGGCTCTGAGAACGAGCCTTGAAGAATTTTGCTGCTTCTCCATGTTGGGGTCAGAGATGCAAGGCATATACCTTTATCAGTAATGCCTAACTCTGACACCCAAAAAAGCACTGAGTTTTGCATAGCACCATGGAGACAATAAGTAGAATTAAGTAGAAAAGACTGTAGATGTAAATGTGTAAATTAGAAAGTTTTTTGAATCACTGGGTGAATGGGTTGAGGTTTAAAGTTTAAAGTAGTTTAGAGAACAGGAGACAAGATGGAGGATTTAGGGTGTTGTCCCTTGTCCTTCTTCTTTCTTCTTCATGTTCTTTTCCTAAGGGTTTTTGGGTAGTAGTAAGTGATTGGGTAGAAAATGTCACAGTGCATCACACAGGTGTTGGGACATTGGGTCAGTAAGAAAAATAATTTAGTTGGCACTTGTTAATTGGGTAAATGGACATATAAAAGACCTTGAAGAAGATCTTTGTTAGCCATTTTACCCCTTTTCTATCATAGTGCACATAGCTCCCTGTACCCTGTATTACTGATAAGAAAAAATAAACAACGAAGACGAAAACCGAGAGAAAAACTTGCCTCCCTGTCATCAATCTTCAGTTCAAAGGGAAAAAGAACCCACATCTAAAAGTCCAGAAAAAGGACATCTCCAGAGCTTGGGTGGGTTGGAAGGAGCTCAGGGAAGGGACATTTAGGCCCAACCAAAACAACAAAAAATGTTTTGTACCAACAAAAAAAAATCCTCTCTCAAGGCCACTTCAGCCCCACTCAGAGCACACAGGCTGCTCCTTTCCCTCCCTGCCTTGGGTGCTTTGTACCTGGAATGCAAATTCTCAGCTCCCTGGATGTTTTACAGCCCTAAATTCCTGGTGATCTAGGGAAGGATTCGTGCACCTATTGCTCTATTCAGCCTATTCAGAGATAAAAAAACCCTGTATACATAAATCAGCCAATTAAAATCTGTGAAAATTTCAAGAATTCAACTCTTAGACCGTAACTTCTCCAGCGAGAAATGCTGCAAAAAACATCCTGACAGGTTATTGTTTATCCTGACCAGTTTTTCTGAAAATAAATGAATTTTCCTTCGGGCTGGCATTGAATTCTGGAGGAGATTTTTGCTCTTTGCAGCAAGGGGCATTTTACCCCTCAGTAGCGAAGATCAACAGCGGGGTCAGGGTCATTCCAAGCCCTGGAATCAGAAGGGGCTGGGAGATGAACAGAGAAGTGTCGCCCTGAAAACTCAGCTTCTGAGCTTGCTGACATGGTTTTCTAAAGCCTTTCCCAGGACAGTAACTGCAAACATAGATATGTGAACATTCTTTCTGTTCCACATCTTGTGATGGGCATCTCTCATGGCCAGTGCAGTGGGAAAGTGTTATCCTGACCATCCCATCCCTGGCTGTGGTCAGAAACCCATAAATCCTGGGAGGAAAAATAAACTCTGCTCTTCTTTTCACCACACCTCGAGCTGTGTCTGCGTGATCTGTTCATCTTCAGCATCAACAGATCTGTTCATCTTCAGCAGCAACAGAGAAGTGTTGGGAGTGCTGGGGAATGAGGAGCTGGGGGTGAGCTGGCCACATGCACAGGGGGCCTGGAAAAAACCCCTGTCCTTGGGCTGATCCACCAGCCTGGGGCTCAGGGAGAGGCTGGAAAGCCTCATGTCCTGTCCTCACCCGTGAGGGGAGAGGTGACACGTGTCAGAAGGGTGACACAGGGATTGGGAACACTGGGAATGCAGGGAGTGGGAATTCTGAGGACACAGGGAATGGGAATTTTGGGGACACAGGGGTTAGGGAACACTGGGGACACAGGGACTGGGAATTTTGGGGACACAGGGGTTAGGGAACACTCTGGGAATGCAGGGAGTGGGAATTCTGGGGACACAGGGGTTAGGGAACACTCTGGGAATGCAGGGAGTGGGAATTCTGAGGACACAGGGAATGGGAATTTTGGGGAGACAGGGGTTAGGGAACTCTGGGGACACAGGGGTTGGGAATTCCGTGGGTGCAGGGATTGGAAGCTCTGGGGACACAGGGGTTAGGGAACACTCTTGGAATGTGCAGGGATTGGAAGCTCTGGGGATGCAGGGACTGGGAACACAGGGATTGGGAACACTGGGAATGCAGGGATTGGGAATTCTGGGAATGCAGGGATTGGGAACACTGGGAATGCAGGGAGTGGGAATTCTGAGGATAGGGATTGGGAATTTTGGGGACACAGTGGTTAGGGAACACTGGGAATGCAGGGATTGGAAGCTCTGGGGACACAGGGATTGGGAACACTGGGAACACAGGGATTGGGAACACTGGGAATGCAGGGATTGGGAATTCTGGGAATGCAGGGATTGGGAACACTGGGAACACAGGGACTGGGAATTTTGGGGACACAGGGGTTAGGGAATACTCTGGGAACACAGGGATTGGGAATTTTGAGGACACAGGGGTTAGGGAACACTCTCTGCATGGAACACCTACTGCTTTTCCCTCTGAAGCCCCTGAATTCATGTCCCTTTCCCCACAGCTGGAGGAGCAGCCAACAGGACTTTAACCCCTGGTTTGCTGGAAACCAGGCTCCAAATCCCAGCAGGGATGTGCTGGATGCTCCGTCCTTTTGTGGGTCCCTTTGAGAGCGGATGGCAGAGATTTGGGGCAGGAGTGGAAGTGGCCCCACTGACCTGGGGTTGTGTCTCTGCTCCCAGGGCCCTGCAGGTGGCTGGCAGCCAAAACGCTGCCCAGACTGGCAGAGCAGGGCTTTTATTTTAAGTTTATCCTGAGCAGTGGCACACAATAAAATCCACTCCCGAGATAAGGAATGTTCATAATCCTCCCCTTTCTGCCAAGAATAGAGCTCCTATCTCCAAACCCCTCCGCTCCAGTCCAGAGAAACAAAGCCCAGTGGGTGAAAACAACAAAATCAGGAGCTGGGGAAGTATTTGGATTCAGGAAAGACTAAATATTTAACTTGTGAGGCCAATGCATCCTGGAATGGACGGGGCACTCCAGGAACAGCTCGCCATTGTCCGGGGGCCACTGGGGAAGGTCCTCTTGAGCAGCCCTTGTCCTGCAGGGCCACCAGGCTGCCCCAGTGCTGGTGGGAGGTCAGCAGGTCCTTGCAGGGCTGAAGGTGAGGGTGTTTTCCACCAAAGGAGTCACAGGCAGGAGCAGTTCAGGGGCTGCAGCCCAGGGTGGTGCTGCTTTTCTGCGGTATCTGCACAAAAAGGAACAGAATTCTGCCTGGGCTGCTCTGGAGAGTGCATCCTTTGCTGGATGCCACATTTATCAGCACCTGGAGAAATAGTTCCAGCTCGTGCAGCATCTCCAGAGGAAAAGGGAAAAGCAGAAGATGCCATGGGTGGCCCTGCTGTCTGAAACCTCCTGCTGGGCCAGAAACCTCCTGGTCCCTCCTGCTCTGAGACCTCTGGTCACCCTCCAGCCCCTGAGGCACACCTCCAACGAAACTAAAATTGGAGAGGCAGAGGTTTTTCTGCTGAGATCAATGTCCCAGCTCCTCAGAGCCTGTTCTGGCAACTGCTGTCACCAAAGATTGGCTGTCTGGCTGGGCCCTGGGCAACCTGGGCTAGTGGCAGGTGTCCCTAACTATGACACTGGAGCTTTGAGGTCCCAACCCAAACCATGATTCTGTGGAAAAGGTGCCTCTCCAGCACTGTCCCCATTCCTGACCCACGGGGCCAAATCTCAAATGCAAATCTGAAGCATCCTGGTTGCCTTCATAATATTAAAAATAAGCATAAACTCAGAAGCCCAGAATCAGTGCAGGATCAGGGTTACCCAGGTGTGCCAGGTAACCCTGGTGGCACAGGGGGAAAGGTCTGGACCCTGCAGTGTGTGTGCTTGAACCTGGAGAGTCTGGAGCCCAGGGAATTCATCCACACAACCACCAAAGGGCAAATCTCATCCAGCCCTGCTCCCAACACTGGGAGAGAAAGACCAGGGGAAGACAGCAAAACAATAAGACACTTTTTTTCCCATTTTCCCCCATTTTTATAAATATCTGTATATATATTTTTTACACAAGAAGCAGCTCCTCTTGGTGAGGAGAGCGGATTTTGCCTGCCTTGCAAAGTTCACCCATTGTTCAAAGCGAACTCTCCTGTCCAACACAAACAGGGGCTCTTAAAAACATTCTCATCCAAAACAATTGCCACCACTTTTGATGTTTTCACGGTCCTCGCTCTCCCCCACTGTTTGATCATTATGTTTTACAATATTTTTTCCCCTTCCTCGCAGGCGCCGTTCCAGGTGCCCCAGCTCTGGAATTCGTGGCTTCATCATCCAAGCTTCTGCATTCAGTGGGATACAATGGAAAGAATTCCACGGGATTTATTTTGACTGGCAGGACTGCCCCTCGTGCCTGTTTGCTCAGCAGGGCTCCCAGATGTGCCTGTGGCTGGGCTGAAGGAGCTCAGCTCCAGAGGATCATCCCCTTCCTTCCCAGGAATCCCATCCAGGTTCTCCTCTGCCTTGGCATTCTGGAAGTGCTGAGCGCTTTGCTGGAATTGTTATGAATGAACCTTCAGGACCTGGCCAAGGCCAGGACGTGCTGGATGCTGAGTGATCCTCGCTGCTGAAAATGGCACTGAGAGCTCAGGAGGACACAGAGGGGTGGGAATGCTCTCGGAGAGCTCTCTCCAGAGGAACAGCCCCTCCATCCAAGCCAGGCTCTCACCTGAGCACAGCCCTGGCAGATGTGCAGCCCTTTCCTAGCCAGCCTCAAGACCTGGGGAAAAGGAGGGAATCCCCAGAATAAAACCCAGCCCTAATCAGGTCAGTTCCTTGTAACCCCAAATCCCTGCTCCTCACTGTCCAAGAGTGTGGAACCAGGGCAGAACCAACTCATCTTTTCAAGCTCTGTGTAACCTCTGTGTAATTATCTGTATTATAGATGGGGTTTATTTATTTTAATGATTTTTTTCCCCTCTTCTAACACTTTATTTTTTAAGCAACACAAGACTGGGCTAAAAATTACATGGTTTGGATTAGGCACAGAATCATGGAATGGTTTGGGTTGGAAAGGACCTCAAAGCCCATCCCATCCCATCCCAGGCTGCTCCAGCCCTGTCCAGCCCAGCCTTGGGCACTGCCAGGGATCCAGGGGCAGCCACAGCTGCTCTGGGAATTCCATCCCAGCCTCTCCCCTATTCCTACCCCAAATTTCCCCTCTTCCAGTTGAAACATTGCATTTAAAAACCTCAATAAACTTAAAGCATTCCAGAGGCCGAAGGTTCAATCCAGTGGCATGCAGGAAAACTCACCTGTGGCTGCTTCTTTTCTTTACTAAATAGGAGAACAAACAGACACAAAGACTTGAAAATATTCCTGGAACACACAAATTTATGTAGTAAAATCAAAAGGACTGATCAAGCTGAACTGTCCTTTTGTGAACTTTCTCTGAATTATCATTTAAATAATTTAAATTATTAAATTATTGAAATGATTTACTTTAAATTATTTAATTTATTATTATTTAAATGATTTATTTAAAGAGGTCTCTTCTCCAACTTAACTCTTCCCAAAAACACTCTGGGAACGCAGGGATTGGGAATTCTGGGAACACAGGGATGGGGAATTCTGGGGACTCAGGGACTATGGACACCATGCAGTCGTTAAGAAAAAAAGAAATAGTTTAAAAAAAACTAAAAATAAACTGAAAAAAAAAAAAGAGAAAATATCTGGTGGTTGTGTTAATTGGGAGAAACCAGAGCAGGCCTTTAGGGCCTTCCCTTAATTCATTCCCTGAACAATGTTCAGTGATCAGGACCAGAGATTCAGTTCCGTACCTTGGGGTGGTAATGCACAAAGACAAAATACGGAGTTTGCAGATAATTTGTCTTTCCTCGTCTCCTAGAACGCTCCCGCTGAGCGACACTGGGGGGGTCTGCCTATAATTGGCAACATTAATACAATTAAGATGGTAATTTTGCCCTGTTCTGTTACGAAGTATCTCCCTCCACGTCCCTCAGCACATTTGACTCCCTTAAATTCCATCATTATTTCTTCCCTTTGGGCTAAGAGGGGAGCCAGAGCCAGGGCAGGCTCCCCCAGGAGCTGAGGGGCTTGTGCTGCTCCTGCCGCAGGGATTCTCCGGGATAAAAAGGTGTCAGGGTCCAGGGAGGGGCAGAAGGAGGCGGTGGTTTATTTGGATTAAAGCACGGCGTTAATGAATCTCTCGCGCAAGCAGCGGGCACGTGGCGGTAATTAGGAGGAAAACAGAAAAATAATTACAATCTCCAAACACCCCCGCACCTCTCCCTGCCCGCCAAGCTCTCTCCCTGGAGATCCGCTGCTCTTCCCAGCCCTGCGGGTCCGTCCCCAGCACGGCCTCAGCCTGCCCATGGGTGAGGGGTGAGGGGCTGCTGGGGGACCGGAGGGGCCAGCAGGAGTGAGGGGATAAAGGATGGGCTGTCCCCGGAGAGGCTGGACAAGAGGAGAGCACTGGGAGCCAGGGACAAGGGGAAACCAGGTGAAGGCGAGGAGCAGCGAGACCGTGAAGCAACAGGGGAGGGTTTGCCTTTTCCTTTTCCTCTTTTCCTTTTCCTCTTTTCCTTTTCCCCTTTTTCCCCCTTCTTTTCCCTTTTCTCCCTTTTCCCCCCTTTTCTCCCTTTTCCCCCCTTTTTTCCCTTTCCCCCCCTTTTTTCCCCCCTTTTTCCCCCTTTTTTCCCCCTTTTTTCCCCCTTTTTTCCCCCTTTTTTCCCCCTTTTTTCCCCCTTTTTCCCCCTTTTTCCCCCTTTTTCTCCCTTTTTCTCCCTTTTTCTCCCTTTTCCCCCCTTTTTCCCCCTTTTGTCCCCTTTTTTCCTCCCTTTTTCCCCCTTTTGTCCCCTTTTTTCCTCCCTTTTTCCTTTCTCCTTTTTTCCCTTTTTCCCTCTTTTCTTTTCCCTTTCCCTTTCCCTTTCTTCCCCTTCCCTGCCCCAGAGTTGCTTGCTGTGTTGAGCCCTCCCCGCTCCAGGTGAAATGGCCGAGCAGCCCTGGGAACATTGGGAACCCCAACAAAGGAGGCACCAGCAGCCAGGAGGGATCCCGGGCTCTCCTGGATTTCCACCCCGAGGGGGCTGGTGAGGATGGGAATGCCTGGGGTGGCCTCTGAGTGCTCAGAGCCGCTCAGAAGAACCAAAAACCCCACAAGTTTCCATTGCTTCTACCCATGGCCAAGGCAGCCTCTCCTGGGTCCCACGGAACAATCTGGATGCAGCACAGGTGGGTTTGAGCACTTCCCACTCCCGTGGCTCGTGCTGTGAGCAAAACACCACAGAGCTGCCTTGCCCTGGGCTTTGCCTCCTCCAAACTCCTCCTTTGTGAGAGGAAGCCGCTGAATTTGCTTTTCCTCCTGCCTGGTTAGAGCAGGGATTTTCTGGAAGCCAAACAAAGGCAATGCAGATCGTCTGGGGAGATAAAGAGGGAACAGTCTGAACAAGCAGGAAACTAAGGGGGAATGAGGCTTAAATGTGGTGAAAAAACAAAGTCATTTCTGTTCCATGCCTTGCAGAGGAGGAGGAAGAACCTGAGGGGTTGTGGCGCTCCTTGTTCATGGACGGTGCTTTGGGAAACATGGAGGCTCTCCACAAAATGTGGGAGAAGAAGTTTGGATCCAAACCCTCCAGATTTGGTTCCCCCAGCCAAACCAGTGCCAGGAAATCACTGCCCCTTTCCACAGAGGGGCAGGACACACGGGCTGGCCCAAGGTGACACGCTCCTCATGGTCCCAAACCTTGGCCAGCTGTGTCCTCCCCTGTCCCTGCTCCCAGCCCTGCCAGCAGCAGCTGGCTTGGGGAAGGGTGATTGAACCTCTTCCTACCTCGGAGCTCCCTGATTGAGGGCAGCCCATGGGCTGGAGAGTGTCAGCCTCAGAGGAGATCAACAAGAGCTCCTGGAGCGAGGAGAGCAGCAGGGCTGGGAGCCACCACCCCGACACGGGGACCTGGCTGCTGGGCTGGAAAATGGGACTGTGCTGTGTGACACACAGGGGGTGTCGGGCATGAGCTCCTGGAGCTGCCAGCTCAGGAAAGGGGCAGGGGAGGCTGGACAGGGGTTCTGCAGGCTCTGCTGATGCTGGGTTTGGTGGCTTCTGCCGCCTCCCTCGCTCTCTCACCCAGCCAAAGTGGTTCCCAAATCATCAGCAGCTCGGTGTGTCCCAGGGCAAGTGATGTGAACTGTCCAGAGTCCCAACACGGCTGTGCCTAAGCTGGAGAAAATAAAATACCTGCAGTGTGTCCAAGCAGGTGCTGCCCTGCGTGTGCTCTCCTCCTCCGTGGTGAGCTCAGGATGAAGATCTGGGGCACAATTTCTGAACTTCTGCCCTGAGGTCCTTCCTGCTCCCTGGGCAATGTCTGAGCTTAAATCAAAGTGGTTTTCCAGAACTCTAGGTCCATGATTGTTTTAGCTGAAGTCATGAAGTTCCTCTTTCCATATGAAGGTGTGCCTCGTGCCTGCTCCAGCTTGGTCCCGTTCCCAGTTCCACCCACTCTGGGTCCTGTTTCTGTGCTGCCTGATGGATTGAAGTGTGTTTAATAAGCAAATTTTGTTAGGTCCACAAACGCTGACCTTGTATTAGGTGATGATTCCAAGTGAAATTCTCTTTTCTCTCTATTCTCTCTCCTCTCACATCTCTCTTTCCTGCAGGTCCTACAGGTCCTTTGGCTCTTGGACACCCCAGGAGCTGCTCCCTGTGTTTTCCAGGTCAGGCTTTGCAGCCTGGTCTCTGCTGGTGTCACCACCAGCACACAGATGTTGTGCACCCACTCTGGTGCCAGCTCTGGGCTCAACCTGTGCAGAGCAGGAGTTGGTGGGACCAGCCCCACCCCAGGGCTGGAGCTCTCTGCAGAGCCCAGAGCAGCCTGGGGAGCACAGGGATGAGAATTTTGGCCCTTTCCTGTGGCCCAGGCCGTGTTGACACACCAGCAGTGTGGGATCTCAGGGTGCTGGGCACAGGCACTGCCAACCCCCGGCTCTGAGCTGCCCTGGAGCCCTGCAGGCAGAGCCCAGCCAGGGCACGAGCTGCTCACCCCCAGAGGAGCCGTGTTTGGATTCTCCAGGGACAGAGGGCTCGGCCAAGGCAGCGCTTCCTGCAGCTCTGGAGTCACAGAGGCCACCGGGCACATTTCTCCAGACTTGGATTTCTCCTTTCCAAACCTTTTCCTCCCAGTCAGAGCAGTTGTATGTTTTGGCCTTCCCCCTGTGTTTCCTGCTGGCTTCCTTCTCTCAAGCTGATGAGCTCCTGGAGCTGCTGTGCTGGATCCCTGCTCTGCCAGCTCCTCTCAGCCCTGCTCTGACCCTGCTGATGTTTGCAGCAGCCTTGGCCTCGCTCTCCTGCCTGGTGTGACGAGGATTTGGGTCCCCTCCAGGAGGTGATGCCCAAGAAGCAGGGCTGGAGCGAGGACACCCATTCCTCGCCTGTGCACCAGCTCCAAGGGCTCTGTGATTTCTGGCACCGCAGCCTCGATTCTCAATTGTTTCCTTAGGAGAGATTTCACTTGGAAACGTGAGGGAGGGTTTTCAAAAGGAGAGTGAGGAAGGCACCGGGAGCCTGCCAAGTGGGGCAGAGGAGATGCTGAGCCACCAATCGCAGCTGCTTGCTGAGGGTGAAGGAGCTCCCAGGGCTTGTGCACAGACACTCAACTCACAGGGACATTTTCACCAAGGGTTTGTGTGATTATTTACGTCTCATAATGGTAGAATCATAAAGTCAGGGATTATCCTGAGCTGGAAGGACCCACAAGGATCATCCAGTCCAACCCCCAGCCCTGCACAGACACCCTACAGTCCCACCCTGAGCAATCTCAGAGTGTTATTCAAACACTCCTGGAGCTCTGGCAGACACGGAATGGGATTTTTAAAAACACCTACCACACTCAGTCTCCAAGTCCTGATCCTCACAGCTGTACCTGCAATCCTCAAAATGTGGGTACTCTGCTGCAGAAGCCACAGGGGCTGCCTGAAATCCATTTCTTTACATCCCCTCAGGTCTGAACCAGAGGGGTGAACTGTGCACACCTGAGCAGTTTCACACCATTAGAATTTGTGGGGAAAACGAGATAACAGCAGCTCTCAACTGTTTCTTGCAGATGGGAACCGAGGGGGTTTTTTGCACTCCCTAAATATTTTGCTGTTGAGGATGGGTGGCAGCTCCTCGTTGGAGCACCCCCATGCACGTGTCTCTGTTCATCATTGGGGGTTCACTGGCCCCAGCTGAAGTGTTGGGGACATGGGGGACTCGATCCTGGAGCTCTTTTCCAGCCTTAATGATCCTCGGATTCTGTGGCATCCCCTGAGGTGCAGAGGTAACTCCACGGGGTGATGGGGCACTCACAGCACATTTTCATTTTTCAGGCTTACCCAGAGCACCTGCCTGGCTCAGTGTGGGTCCTGCCTTGCTGAGCCTGGCTTTACTGGGATGGGATCATTTCTCCTGCACACAGGTTTAACTCTGAGGGCACATCCTCTGCCCAGGGAATCCTCTCCTCCTCCTGCACCAGTCCTGACATCTGGAGAGTCACAGAATCCCAGAGTGGTTTGGGATGGAAAGGACCTTAAAGCCCATCCAGTTCCACCCCAGGGACATTCCCACTGTCCCCAGGGTCACCCCCACTGTCCCAGGGTCACCCCCACTGTCCCCAGGGTCACCCCCACTGTCCCAGGGTCACCCCCACTGTCCCCAGGGTCACCCCCACTGTCCCAGGGTCACCCCCACTGTCCCCAGGGTCACCCCCACTGTCCCCAGGGTCACCCCCACTGTCCCAGGCTGCTCCAGCCCCAATGTCCAGCCTGGCCTTGGGCACTGCCAGGGATCCAGGGACAGCCACAGCTGCTCTGGCAATTCCAGCCCAGCCCCTCCCCACCCTCCCAGGGAACAATTCCTGCCCAAGACCACATCCAGCCCTGCCCTCCTATGGTACTGGAGGTTCAGGTGCTGCTCCCTAGGACTGGGAACCCACCTGTGCTGTGTCACCTGGGGCAGGGTTGCAGCTCCCATTTTCTGGAGAGAGCTGGGCTGTTTCACTCCAACCACCGCGAGCTACAAATGTTCCTGCTCCGGGGAACTTTCCATTCCCCACTTCTGCCGGATCGTTATTTGGAGCTCAGCAGAGTGCTTTGCCTCAATAACCATCCCAGGAAACAGCTCCTCTGCTTAATCACCCATTGTACAAGAGCAGGGATGTAATTCTGCCCGCGGCGTGGGGTTTCACATCCATCCCCCTGTTCCCTGTCGATCCTGCCTTGGGCAGTCTCCAAACTGGGATCAGGACATCCTGCTGGGACAGAGGGGAGGGCTGACACGAGCCCTGGGTCACACTCACACACACACAGAACTCCTCCCCAGCACGGAGCTGCTCTGAGACATCCATCACCTGTCCCTGCAAAAGGCTCATCACCGTCAGAGGCTCCTGGTGAGTGCACAGAGCTCTGCTGAGTCTTCCTGCAGGCATCGTTCACTCCCAGGAGTTTTTGGGATGGAGCCAAAAGCACTCGGAGCAGCTGGCTTTGGCTTGTCCAGGCCAGGGAAGGGCCAGCAGGTGATTTTTGGGGTGCTGAGGAGGAGCAGTTACCCAGCTCATCACAGTGCCAGTCCCTGAGCAGGGTTTGGCCAGGCCTGGGCGTGACTGCAGAGCTGGAGGGTGGCTGGGTCACGCTCAGTGACCAGAGAGAGGAGCAGGAACCAGGAACATCCCTCTCCTCTCTCTCAGGAACCACAGAATCATGAGGGTTGGGCAGTCCAGGACACTCCAGTCTTTGACTGAACCCCCTGAGCCGTGGTGTGCAGTGCCACCTTTACCTGTTCTCTGAACGCTCCCAGGGATGGTGACTCCACACTGTTTGTGACACTGCTTAACCCCTTTATTTCAGTGGGAATTTTTCCTAATATCCCGCCTGAAATTCCCTGGGCGTGACCTGGCTGTGCGAGGGGATGAGCAGGACGTTTCTCTGTCAATCTCTGGCACAGCACTGGGCTATCCACGCCTGTTCCTGCTTTCCCATGCCTGCCAGAGCACAGCAGGGATGGGACAGGGATGGGACAGGGATGGCACAGGGATGGCACAGCGATGGCAAAGGGATGGGACATGGATGGGACAGAGCTGGCACAGGGATGGGACAGGGATGGGACAGAGCTGGCACAGGGATGGGACAGGGATGGGACAGGGATGGCACAGAGGTGGCACAAGGATGGGACAGGGATGGCACAGGGTTGTCACATTGATGGCACAGGGATGACACAGCGATGGCACAGGGATGGCACATTGATGGCACAGGGATGGGACAGGGATGGGACATTGATGGCACAGGGATAGCACAGGGGTGGCACAAGGATGGGACAGGGATGGGACAGGGATGGGACAGGGATGGACAGGGATGGGACGGATGGGACAGGGATGGACAGGGATGGGACGGATGGGACAGCGATGGGACAGGGATGGGACATTGATGGCACAAGGCTGGCACAGGGATGGCATAGGGATGGGACAGGGATGGCACAGGGTCGTCACATTGATGGCACAGGGATGGCACAGGGATGGGGACAGGGATGGGACAGGGATGGCACATTGATGGCACAGGGATGGGACAGGGCTGGGACAGAGCTGGGACAGGGATGGGACAGGGATGGGACAGAGCTGGGACAGGGATGGGACAGGGATGGGACATTGATGGCACAAGGCTGGCACAGGGGTGGCACAGGAATGGCACAGGGATGGCACAGGGATGGGACAGAGCTGGCACAGGGTTGTCACATTGATGGCACAGGGCTGGCACAGGGATGGCACAGGGATGGGACAGGGATGGCACAGGGTTGTCACATTGATGGCACAGGGATGGGACAGGGATGGGACAGCGATGGGACAGGGATGGCACAGGGGTGGCACAGGGATGGCACAGGGCTGGCACAGCGATGGCACAGGGATGGCACAGGGATGGCACAGGGATGGGACAGGGATGGCACAGGGGTGGCACAGCAATGGCACAGGGATCTGGATCCCAGCTGTTTGGCTCTGCAGACACTCCTGGCAATGCCACCTGCTGCAGGTGCCAAGCCCTGGGACAGTGTCCCCTGCAGCAGAGCTCTGTCCTTGGGCTGGCAGTGCAGAGAACAAACACCTCTCAAAAACCTCTCCGTCTTTACCATCTGCATGAAAATTTGGGGAATTCAGGGTTCTGCTGTATTTTAAAAAATCAAGGTTTTTCCCACAAAAACTTATCAGACATTAATTTGTTGTTGTTAACTTTGATATTTTTATGTCCTTCCAGCTTTCTTTGACACCAGGAAGGGAAATGAAGATGAGAATCCAGGCTGTTCCTGCAGGGCTGCAGCAAGAACTGGGGCTTGTTCCCAGACATGGAGCAGCTATTTCCATTCAGCCCAAATTCCTTCGGATTCAGGTGGTGGGGAGAGGAGAACCAAAGCAAGCCCCAGAGGAGGGCTCAGGGATCCTTTCTGCACCCAAGGCTGTGGGGCTCAGCCTTGTGCACTGCTGGAGAAACTGAGGCACGGGAAGGGACAGGACCTGCCCAGCAAGGAAGGTGGAAAGAATAAATCCTTCCTGGTGAATCCCAGGACCACTGAGGCTGGAAAAGCCCTCTAAAACCATCGAGTCCAAGCACCATCAGATTTACCATGTCCTCAAGTGCCACACCCAGACATTTTCTGAGCACTCCCAGGGATGGTGACTCCACTCCTGTGCCAGTGCTTTATGACTCCTTCCTGAGCAATTTTTTTCCCATTATCCATCTAAACCTCCTCTCTTTTTTTATTTTTATTTTTTTCCTGAGTGAAGCCATGAGGCTCACGCTGGGACCAGCTGCTGCAGTGACACCAGACTGGTTTTACTCCCAGTAAAACACACTCCAGGTGGTGTCTGGACCGTGGCTGGTTTGGAGGATGCCCCGTAGCTCTGACAGAGGATTTCTGAATTTCACTAATCCTGTATCACATCAGAGCTGTGCAGGAAACAAAGGAAAACTTAATTGAAGGGGTTTGGACACCACTTCATGGGCCAGAGAACAGCTCCCATGGAGGACAGGAGGCGTTTCCAAGGCTGATGTTGACAGCTGGATAGGAGGAATTCCTCCAGGAATTCCTGCAGGAAGGAGAAGCCACATACACCCCAAGGCTGAATGAAACTGTTCCTATCTTCTGGAAGCCTGGAACCCAAAGTGGTGCCCGTGCTTATCCCAGTGGGGCAGAAATATCCCAAAGCAGGATGGACTCTGACCAGCTCCACCTAAACCTTCCACGTGGATCCTTCAGGAGTAATTCAGGATTCACCTTGCCCTCACCTTAGCATGCAGGTGCTCCCAGAAACTTGAAGACTTTCCCCCAGTCTGTACTTTGTCCTCCTGTCCCCTCCTCTTCCCAGCGCTGGATCGATGCACTCGCTCCCAGCAGGGTTTTGCAGCTTCCCTGCCAAGCATCCCACAAAGTCACGGTGCCGTGTAGAGATTAACCACAACAAGACCAGTTGGAGTCCTCATTTAGGTTTTAATTAAGGCAAAAGTATCATTAACTTCAGCAGAAACTACTTGATCAAATGCTGCATGTAAATGAAGAGGAGCTGAGTGAAGATTTGGCTGGTGGGTATCAGAAAATCCTACTTGGAAGCACCGTGCCAGGATGCCGGGGATGAGATTTCTTTTTTGGGAAATATTCTCAAAGTCACCGTCCTCGGTGACAAGGACAGCTCTGAACAGGCCCCAGGGGTGCAGGGGGGGCTCTTTCCCCGCTGCTTTTGCAAAGGTGTCTTCTTCCCAAAGCGAGGAAACCGCACCAGGGATGGGATTGTGGTTTTTTTGTTTCTCCGTGTCTGGGCTTGCCTGATAAGGAGCCAGGGCTCCCCAGCCCAGGCAGGAAAATGTCTCCTGGTATCTGCAAACACAGATGATCGAAATGTCTGCCTTGGGCATTGTTCAGCTCTGAATGGAGCTGAGAAAACACTTCAGAGCGTGGTGAGCACCGACGTTCCCAGCCTGGGGATGCCTGAGGAGGGTCTGGCTCTGTGGGAAGAAGGAACAACTTTGCAGAGGAGGATGAAGGTGCAAAGGAGCGCTCAGCGTGCAGGAGTCTGGAGCTGCTGGACCAGCAGAGCAGCCTGGGCAGAAATCAAACACAGGAGCAAATTCCAGCCCCCAAGGCTCAGCTCTCAGGACGGGCAGTGAACCGCTTGGCATCGCTGCTCCAGGTGAAGATCCTGACCAGGAGCAGTGGTTTGGACTGGAAAGGACTTCAAAGATCACCCAGTTCCACCCCCAGGGTCACCTCCCACTGTCCCAGGCGGCTCCCAGCCCTTTCCAGCCTGGCCTTGGGCACTCCAAGGATCCAGAAGCAGCCACACTTTCTCTGGGCACCTGTTCCAGGGCCTCCCCACCCTCCCAGGGAGGGATTTTCAGAAGGATTTGCAGCTCTCAAATGCCAATAAATCAGTACCAGAAGTGTCTGGGCCACACCCTGAGGGCAAGGGCGTTATGGTGATTAACACTGGACAATGTTTGCTGAGTCAGGTGGATTTGACAGGACAAGGGGCAATGGAGCCAAACTAAAATAGAGTAGGTCAAAATTAGTTGTGAGGAGGAAGATTAGAGATTAGATTAGATTAGATTAGAATTAAGAAGGAGAAAGTTCTTTGCTGTGAGGGTGGGGAGGCCCTGGCTGCCCGGAGCAGCTGTGGCTGCCCCTGGATCCCTGGAAATGCCCAGGTTGGATGAGGTTTGGAGCAGCCTGGGATAACAGGAGGTGTCCTCACCCATGGTTTGGGTTGGAATGAGGTGAGATTTAAAGTCCCTTCCAATCCAAACCATTCAGTGATTCTGTGGTTTGTTAGTCACATCCTAAAGGACATCCCAGAGCCTCCAAGGAGGAGGCTCAGAGGTCTCTCCCAACTTCCAGAGCTGTCTCCAGAGGACAAAGTCCTTCTGTCCCTCAAGTCTGCTCTCACTTCACTGCCTCAAATCAATTTCTGCTCTCCTTGATGTTTCCAGAAACAGCAAATTCTCTCCAAAACCCTCCCAAGGATTCACTCAGTGTGCCCTGGGAAATCAGAGAAAAGGTGAAGGGCAAAGGAGAGGGGGAAGGAGAGGATTGGGGACGTCCCATGGCTTTAAAGGGCTGAGAAAATGTGTTTTATCCAGGTACAGCGAATCCCCTCTGCCAGCCTCACAGGATGCCTTTGGCAAATCAGCCAGGGGCACTGCCAGGAAAATCTCCTGGCCTCCCTGAAATGCCAAGCTGAAACATTTTCAAGGTAAAGAATGAAAAGAAAAAAAAACCCTCAGTTCCAGATATTTTTATTTCTTTTCATACTGCTGGGATTGAGATAAGGGACAATAACAGGAAAATCTCCGATTCAGGGCACTGGATGAAGAAATTCCATGACAGATTTCCAACAAAACAAACCAAAAAAAATCATTCATTCAAAATAAGTGCTGGAAAATTCCTTGTTGTGGTCAGCTCTGCTTTGAGAATTGGTCCCCCCCTGCACATATTCGTACTTCACACCCAAAAAATCATAACCATGATTTTCTTCCCCTGTCCACGACATGAAAACAGAGTCTGTTAAACAACCAGGGGGTTTATTTAAAAAGCAATTTTAATGATTTTTCATTTATAAACAATTTGGGGGTTTATTTCCATTCCCACTCATACCTTTTGCTCAGGACTGCTCAAAGATTATTCAAGGGGTGGTGTCCTAAGGGAGAAAAAATTACTAATGAGAATGAGGAAAATGTGAAACACACAAAAAGTTCTGGAATAAAAAGAAGTTGATCAGTGTCCCCCAGGGAAATACTTGGTATTAAAACTTATTCAAATGTCACTGAATGAATCTTTAATTTGTTATTAAAAGACTGAACTGCAGTGACACTGAGCTCTGAGGGCTATGGGGCCATGGGGGAAAGGTTTTGCACCTCAGCATTGGTGGTTTGGGGGGCAGTGGAAATGTGTGGGGAGTGCTGATGACCACTAGAGATTTCGAGGATTTAAATAAAATCCTCAAGATCTCACCCCCGTGGTTCCAGACTCGGGAAAATGATCCCATCCAAGCTGTTTCTCAAAGTCATCGTGACTACAGCAGCCTTTGTGAATCAGCACCCAGATAAGGCATTTATTTGTGGCAAAAATAAAATTTATAGTCTCCCTTTCATAAAAAGAAAAGTCCTTAAGTCCTCATAGCCGGGGCTGTTCAATTTAGATAATGTGTTTAAATTGAGTATATTAGATTGAGGGTATTAAATTGAGTTTATTATTGTCAGATAAGCTCTTGCACGAGCAAGGACCTCCCTGTGCTGGGGAGATTGGTCAAAGATTGGTCAAAGCTGACCCAGAAAAGGCCCCAGACAAATCTGGGCTGGCAAAGAGCACAGGGAGGCCAGGAGTCAGTTCAGCTCCTGCCTGTGCTCCTCCATCTCCCAGCAGCACCAAATCTGTGAGGTTTTACCAGCATTTCCCAGAGCAGCTGTGGCTGTCCCTGGATCCCTGGCAGTGCCCAAGGCCAGGCTGGACATTGGGGCTGGAGCAGCCTGGGACAGTGGGGGTGACCCTGGGGACAGTGGGGGTGACCCTGGGACAGTGGGGGTGACCCTGGGGACAGTGGAAGGTGACCCTGGGACAGTGGGGGTGACCCTGGGGACAGTGGGGGTGACCCTGGGACAGTGGGGGTGACCCTGGGACAGTGGGGGTGACCCTGGGACAGTGGAAGGTGACCCTGGGACAGTGGGGGTGACCCTGGGGACAGTGGGGGTGACCCTGGGACAGTGGAGGTGACCCTGGGACAGTGGGAGGTGACCCTGGGGACAGTGGGGGTGACACTGGGGACAGTGGGGGTGACCCTGGGACAGTGGGAGGTGTCCCTGCCATGGCAGGGGTGGCCCTGGGCAGGGTTGAAGGTCTCTTCCAACCCAAACCATTCCAGGATTCTGTGCTTCCGAGGAGGTTTGGGGAGGCTGGGCAGCCTCCCAAAGGTCTCCACTGGAAGCAGCAGGAAGGTTTTCACTGGAAGGTGGGGCAGGCACTGGAAGGAGCTGCTGGAGTCACCAACCCCAGAAGCGTTCAGACACCAAGCAGAGGTGACACCACGGCCTAGTGGGCACGGGGGAATCCCATCCGAGGTTGGGCTTGGGGATCTCAGAGGTCTTTTCCAACCTCAGTGATGCTGAGGTCCCGCTGAAGCAAAGATCAGGGTGAGGTGGGAAGCCATGAGGGGCTTTGCAGAGCAGCACACGGGCTCTGACAGGAGCTGTGCTCTCTTTGCCCGGTGTGGGGAGGTGCAGGAAGGTCCTGCCTGCTGATGAGGGGTGGGTGATTCCCTCAGGGCCTCCCACCAACAGCCCAGAGAGAAATTCTGCTGCTCTTCAGCGCAGGTGGAAGAAACGTGGTTTTCACTCTGGCAGGTTCAGAGGGCAGAGAGGAACGGTTTGGATTTGGCCAGGAGTCAAGGCAGATGACACATCCAATATTCCTCTGAGCATTAACTCCGAATTCCTCTTAGTCACACTTCAGGCATCCCTTTATTTCCCGGAGCTCCTCCAGCCAGCGACCTGCTCTGTAATTACCCAGCCAATGTCATGCAAACACCGCCCGGGCAGTATCTGGGGCAGGTCGGAGCAGGTTACCTGGTAATTATCTTCCCAATTACAGAGTAATTCCCAGATGAATTACCGGATAATTGGATAGCATGACCAGCGCTGGGCTGGAGACACGGCCTGTTCTTGCCTCCCTCCATGAACTCACACAGCCAAAGGGAAGCGCAGCTGACAAACCCAGCCTTGCTCAGGGACCACAGGCTCATTCCTGACTGGGAGTTCCACCCCATGACTTGATAGTGGATTCCTAGAAGTGATAAAAATAGGATCATAATAATAAAAATAACAATTATTATTAATAATAATGCTAATCTGGCAGCAGTGACTCATGGCCTGCAGGAGCCTCACTAAGGGCTCATGCTAAAGAAATCCTCTGGCTCTTTTCAAACCTCCCATTGGCGTCAGTGGGAGTGGGATGGGCAGGATCCCAGCCCTAGCAGGTGGAAAGGTTATTTCTTGACAGAAAAGTGCTTTGATTTATTTGGAGTCACAGATTCGGTAGGACTTCGATGCCAGGTCAGACCGAAGGATCGCTCCTTAGCTCCTCCATCCCACAAACAGCCCCAGGAGAGCCCCAGACACACCAGCTCTGCACGGCAGGAGGCACCTCGTGATCCCAGGTCTCTCCCTGGGGCAGCCCCTTGTCACTTCAAACCCCCCTTTGGTAAATACAGCCAGAATTTGGGATTATTTCACAGGAAATTCTCCTCTCCTGGGAGATCTTCCCTTCCCTTCCCTTCCCTTCCCTTCCCTTCCCTTCCCTTCCCTTCCCTTCCCTTCCCTTCCCTTCCCTTCCCTTCCCTTCCCTTCCCTTCCCTTCCCTTCCCTTCCCTTCCCTTCCCTTCCCTTCCCTTCCCTTCCCTTCCCTTCCCTTCCCTTCCCTTCCCTTCCCTTCCCTTCCCTTCCCTTCCCTTCCCTTCCCTTCCCTTCCCTTCCCTTCCCTTCCCTTCCCTTCCCTTCCCTTCCCTCCCCTCCCCTCCCCTCCCCTCCCCTCCCCTCCCCTCCCCTCCCCTCCCCTCTTAAATCTCAAATCCCTTAAAGATTTGAAAGGATAAAAACGGAACAATTTGGTTCTGATTTGTTTTTATCTTTTGGGGGAAATAATTTCCCGTCCCCAAAGGAAACCTGTGGTCTCTTGAAGGAAAGGAAGAGCTGGTTTTCCTCCATGTGAATTTCACCTGGTTTCCTTCTCCACTTTGAGCTTTTGGCAGGGTAAATCTCCACAGTGACCTTCCCATGACTCCTGTCACTGAAATTCTCCTCCGTGGCACAGAGAGAGCAGAGCTCTGGTTTACCTGTGTCATTCCCTGCCATGGATAGAGATCTGGAAAAGCCTCTCCTTTTTACCCTGTGATTGTCTTATTTAAATTTCATCTTGGATGGGAACCAGCAAAACGTCCAAGGACAGTTAAAAAGGCAGAAGTGGGTGCTTGGTCGGGTGGAGAGCCCTGGCTGGTTTATCTCACCCACATCAGCAGGAATATCCAATTTGGAGCTCGGTTTCTGCAGGAATGTGCCTCAGACCCTTTCAATCAGGAATTGCCAGGATCCAAGGGAGAGGTGATTTTCTGTGAACACTCTGAGTCCCTCAGCAGCTGTAAAACAAAGCCCTGGAAGGGGATTGGAATCCCCACAGCCCTTTGCTCTGACCCGGCCTCTCCATCCTCCTGTGATGGGGAATAAAGAGAATAAAGCTCTCATCATCTCCTGTGTCATCTCCTGTGGCAATGACCTGGAAATCAGGAATTCCCAGTCACCCCCACTGCCCCTCTGGGTTTCCAAGGAAAATTCTCCTCTTCTCCTCCATGGGCTGCTCTGCTGCCACCAGACCTCAGAAAACATTATTGAAAGAGTCTTTTTGTATTATTTTATCACTATTTATGAAGTTAGAGAATTAATTTGAACTGCTGACCCAACGCTCTTTTTACAGCATAGAGAACCCCGTTCTCTTTCTTTCAGCCATTTTTATTCAGGATTGTGAATTTTTATTTTTTTTTATTTTGCTTTTTTCCCCACGAGTGGCAGAACAAACCCCCTCAGTGTTCCGTGCTGGGCCCCCAGAGCCCGCTGTACCTGTGACAGGATGAGTAATAGGTTCCTCCCCGGTGCAAAGCTGCTCGTGCACAGCGAGCTCCTGTTCGCTCTCTTTATTTATTCTGTCTTATCTTTCTCACATTTCATCACTTTCTTGTTATGTTTGCTCGGTTAAGTCATTAAAACCACTTTGTTTTTGCTCTTTCCATGTTTAGCCCTAGGAAAGCAGCTAAGCCTATGTAATCGATTTAGCATTTAATTTCCCTAAAACCCCCTCTTTCCTGCCATCAGTCTGGGGCCCTGAGACGTTCCCACTCCTGGCTGGCTTGGGTGGAGTGAGGAGGAAATCTCTGAGCCAGCTCACGGCTTTGAGAGGCGTTGGGGAGGGTTCTCCACCTCCAGTGTGGGTGCTCTGCTGCCTGTAGGGGTGTTCTGGGTTAAACTCAATTCATCAGGCTGGAAAAGGGATAAATAACTTGTTAGGGACGTCTTTGTTTCTGTTCTCACCTGTGGTGGTGTTGCTGAATTAAATCCCTGTTTCACTGGGCAGGGAAAGGGAGAAATCTCTTGTGAGGAATTTCTGTTCTTCTGCACTTCAGTTCTCACCTGTGGGGGTGTGGAGAGCTGAGCTCTGCTGGTCCCACGATGGAAATCTGCGTGGTGGGGAGGTAAAAAGACAAGGAGGGAAAGCAGGGACATCCAAACCCAAATAATTCGGCTTTCAAAAAATTGCAGGGATGTTAAGATTGGAAGAGAACTTCAAGAACTTGGCTGAATCCCAACTGACCCAGGTCACAAAGTGCCACCTCCGCTTGTTTTTGTGAGCCCTTCCAGGGCTGGTGACTCCACACTGCCCTGGCAGCCTGTGCCAGTCCTGACCACCCCTTCAGGGTCCCATTTCTCACCACCCTGATTTGCCCAGAGACACCACCACAGCTTCACCCTGAGTGCCGATCACCGCTCCACGTGGACATTGTCCCCTCTCCCCTGAGGTCTCCAGGCTCCAGCACCTGCTCAGCTCTTCTGGGTCCTTTCCTTCCAGGATCCTTTGCAGGAACCGGTCAAGCTCTGGCTCCATCACCTCCTGCCCCACCTCTTCACCACCCCGAGGGAAGGAAATCTCCTCGGAATTTCCGAGGGGTTTGTGCTCATCTTGCACCACTGCAGTCCTCAAGTTCAATCACATTGCAAACCTCCCTCATCTTCCACCCCTGGTTGATTTACACAAGGTTTGGGCCCCTGTTCTGCTGAATGAGGAAAAGATTTTGGGTTCCCCTTCTGGAAACAGCAATCCCAGAAAAGACCTTTAGGATTGTCCAGTCCAACAAATCCCCCAGCACTGCCAAGGCCACCACTGAACCATGTCCCCAGGTGCCACCACTGACCCACATCCCCAAGTGTCACCACTGACCCATGTCCCCAAGGCCATCCTTTCATTAACCCATGTCCCCAGGTGCCACCACTGACCCATGTCCCCAAGGCCATCCTTTCACTGACCCATGTCCCTAGGTGCCACCATTGAAACATGTCCCCAGGTGCCACCACTGACCCCATCCCCAAATGCCACCATTGACCCATGTCCCCGACCCCATCCCCAGGTGCCACCCCTGACCCACGTCCCCAAGGCCACCACTGACCCCATCCCCAGGTGCCACCACTGACCCCATCCCCAGGTGCCACCACTGACCCCATCCCCAGGTGCCACCCCTGACCCCATCCCCAGGTGCCACATCCCCCTGGTTTTTAAGCCCCTCCAGGGCTGGGGTCTCCCTGCCCAGCCTGTCCCAACGCTTGGCAGCCCTCTCCATGAAGAAATGAGACACCAGCTGCCTCCTTGCCAGCTCCCAGGCCGGCTCCCGGGCTGGCACAGCTCCGTTTGTCCCACCCAGACAAACCAGGCTGCCCCAAAGTGTCCCCTGCACACATCCCCTGCAGAGCATCTCCACCCTGCTGGGGATGAACGGCCCCAAACCCAACCTGCCTGGGAATTCCTGTCACCCCTGAGACCTCACCTGGCTCCAGAGGGTGAGCAGAGCCCTGCCCTGTCCCCCAGCACCTCCTCAGACAGAGGGGCTTTGTTGGAAATGGATTGAAATGGATTTTAAAGGGGATGATATTAAAAAAAAAAAGAGCCCAGACAAACCAAGCAATCCCAGCTGAGCCTATTACACTTTATTGAGTTAAATGAGGGGGATTTTACACGGGCTCTAATTGGGGTTTAAATCCTGGTTCCGAGCAGCTGCTGAGCTCTAGAAAAATGCAGGAGGAGGTGCTGAGGCACAGCCCTGCCAGGAGCTGAGCCCCCCCCAGCCCTGAATGGGCACATTCACAGCCCAGGGTTTCTATCTGAACAAGGAATTTGCTGACTGCTAATCTCTGCTGATTAATGATGTTTTCACAAAGCCACCACAGAAGGTTTGCTGGTCTTGTCTAGAGAACCAGACTTTGGCCAAGCAAAGCCCTTTATCCAAAAATGTATTTGTCTAGAAAGGGCCATTATTATTCTTAGGAATGCCAGGTATGGATGCCCGTGTTTCTTGTTCTTGTTAAATGCAAGTTGTTCTACAGATAAGGAGGCGAAAGAGTACAAGATAGGCAAGGTTTGTCAGGACAGATAAAATCTTCAATTAGACCAAAAGCAGCAGGAGAAAATTCAGACAAACTTTCAGACACGGAAGCAGACATGAAAGAAGCCTGGGTGTCCAAGAGCTGACAAGTTTTTTTTCTGCCCATTTATTACAGGAAAGATATGACCCCCTCCCCAAAAAGAAAAATAAGAGCAAAATTCCTTGTTTTTTTTTGGTTTAATTCCCATTAAAAGGGGATTAAGGCAGAGAGGAACAAGGCAGACTTGTTCCACATCCACAGTGTGGGTTCCTTGCTGCCTTCTGAGTCAGATAACTCTGCTTAACAGCAACCTTTAGCTTTTATCAACGTCAAAGCCAAATCTCTGGTGCTAAAATTATTCCAGCTTTCATCTGGGTGTTTGACTTCTCCGGAGCAGAGCTCTGGCGTGATGCAGTTACTGGGACAAGGGTCCCTCTGAACGTGTGGGTAAGATCTGCCTCTCACAGACCGGCGTGGAACAGGATTTCTGACAGTCTGACATCCAAATCCCAGCAGGAAGGAGAACATTGCTGGCAGTGCTGAAACCTGGCACCTTTCTCCAGAGAACATCACATCACTCCCAATAATCATCAAGTCGTTATGAGTAACAAATGATTTCCTAGAAATCAGGACGGAGGAGCGAGTGCCAGTCAATATTGCAGCAGGGAGAAGGGTTTGGCTGCGGAGCTCAGATGGAACAACCAGGCCAGAGCCGGTTCCCAACAACCACAAGCGATGATCAAAGTGCTCCGCTCCGACAGATGGAACAGATTGTTCCCTCCAGCATCCCAGCCAGCTCCCTGCACTTCCCAGTGACCCAGCAGCTTCCTCCCAGCTCTGCTGCTTTGGAAAACCCTGGTGATGGCCGGGCTGAGGCACACGGTGAAGGGTGTGAGAAGTGCCGGATGTTCCACCGCACAAACTCCCCTGTCTGATGCCACCCCGGGCAGCTGGGCTTGTTTTAATGAGCTGTTTCTCATTAATGGAGCTGCCCCCAGCCCCGTGGGGGTTTGCTGGGTTATTTTGCTCACCCCGAGGTTTGTTGGTACCGCTCAGCGCTCAGATCTAACCCTGGGAACACCCTGACAGTGGAGGATGTTTCTACTGCAGCTGCAGGGGAGCAGAAACACCAATCCCAGAACTGTTAAGGCTGGAAATGATCTCAAAGGTCACCAAGTCCAGCCAGCAGCACCACCGTGGCCACCGTGTCCTCAAGTGCCACCTCCCGCTGTGCCAGGATGCTCCCAGCCCCATCCAGCCTGGCCTTGGGCACTCCCAGGGATCCAGGGACAGGGAGGTTTTTTGGATGCTGACTCCACAGTGCCCTGGACATCCCATTCTGTCTCTGTGCTCAGAGATCTCCTGGCAGGGCCCTGCTGGGGCCACCTCCCTTGGTGGCACCTGGTCAGCGACACTTCCACATCCACAATCCACCTCCCCAGAGCCCAGCAGAGGGGGAATCCCCCATCCCTGCCGCCCTTCCAGAGGGGAATTCGGGCTGGCGGAGCCGTGGTGTTCCATCAGAGGGCAGTGTGGGATGAAAGCAGAGTCCCTGGAGCCTGCAGGGATGTCTGGGATGGGGGGGAAACGTCCCAGAAATTTGGAAGAGGATGGGTTCAGTCCTGCTCGTGGAGACCTCCAGAATTTACAGGAGATGAGATCCTCACTCCTTTTTTTCTTTAATTTATTTTTTTTTTTTAGAAAAGGGTTTGGCATGGAGCTGGAAACCTCTTTGGAACACTGGGGAAGAAAGGAGGAGAATATCCATGAAATTCCACGGATGATTTAGGATTTTTCTGAAGGACTCTGGGTTCCCTGTGGAAATTCTCCCTCTCTCCAAGGTGCCTGAGCTTTACCAGAGATGGCTCGGAGGGGACCCCCTGCTCGCTCTGTTTCCCCCAAATCTCCCTGGGGCTCCTGGGACACCACCCCACCTCCAGGAGACACCTGGACCCAGCAGCTGCTCGAGCTGGAGCCGCCAAGGAAAATCTAGGGAGTCTTTTGCCTCTGAGACAGGAAAGAGGACCCCAAATGGTCACCTTCTCTCTCCTGGAGCTCCAGGGAGGGCCACGAGGCTTCCCGCAGCCTCTCTCCCACGGTCTCCGCTCCATGGATCAGCCACAGCTCCAGAAGCTGCCCCTCGAGGTCACATCTCAAGTAGCAGCTGCCCCTCAGCACAGCTGGGGCTCATCCCAGGCTTCTCTGCTTTGTCTCCTCCACCAAGAGACCACGGGACCAGTTCCTGGTGGCTCAAGAAAGCCCAGGACCAGTTCCTTGTGACTAAAAAAGCCCAGGACCAGTTCCTTGTGGCTCAAGAAGCCCAGGACCAGTTCCTTGTGACTAAAACACCCAGGACCAGTTCCTTGTGGCTCAAGAAGCCCAGGACCAGTTCCTTGTGACTAAAACACCCAGGACTGGTTCCTGGTGGCTCAGGAAAGCCCAGGACTGGATCCTGGTGGCTCAGGAAAGCCCAGGACCAGTTCTTTGTGGCTCAAGAATCCCAGGACCAGTTCCTGGTGGCTCAAGAATCCCAGGACCAGTTCCTGGTGGCTCAAGAATCCCAGGACCAGTTCTTTGTGGCTCAAGAATCCCAGGACCAGTTCCTGGTGGCTCAAGAAGCCACACACTGTCCAACTTTGGTCAGAGAAGATCCCAGATGAAGGAGAGGAAGGGAATCTGTCTCTCCTGATTTCATCTTCACTCCAAATGTGCAAAAAAAGAGGATTTTCCTCTATCCTGGCACTTTTCTCTGGGAAGGAGAGACACCATCTCCTGTGGGAGGAGGGACCTTCCTCCTCCCTCCCCACTCGGGGCAGAGCAAAGGGGGAGCCACAAACCCTCCCCTGAGCCACCAACGGCCACAGGAGAGTCACAGGGACGTCTCTGCTGCCCCTGATGTGTCCCCACCATTCCAGAGGCTCTCCCTGCTGTGTCTCAGGTGACTTCAGCTGATGCCTCAAGTTCCCTGTTGAACAAAAACAATGTTTTTATCATCTCACACCTTCAAAAAGAGCCCTGAGCCCTGGAGGGAAGCGGCACAGGAGGGGCAGGTGCCATCCCTGTGCCCCCAGAGCGTCCCATTTCATCACCCAGCCTTGGATTTCATCCCAGGGATGCCTTTGGAGATGTCCCTGGAAGCCTCTGCTGGCCACGGCCTACCCATCCAGTGGTTATGTAACTTCATTGACCTCTCTGTTTCCAGCGGCCCCGATGGAAAATCCTCGGCAGCAGGAGGGCAGGGAGGGACAGTACAGGTCACACCCCAGCAGGGAGGCTTGGATTTGTCCCACTCAGGAAAAAATATCAACAAAACTGCCCAAACCCCCCAGATCTTGCAGTGCTACCAAGCCTGTTTCCAGTGGGCTGCTCCCCTCCTTTCTTTATTTTAACTTTTGCTTCTCTAAAGATCTTTTTTCACCCATTACACACGCTCGGCTCCACAATTTCCCCTGACCTTCAGGGGTTTGGTGAGCAGCAGTGACACTTGGGGATGGGGTCAGTGGTGGCCTTGGGGATGGGGTCAGTGGTGGCCTTGGGGATGGGGTCAGTGGTGGCATTTGGGGACATGGGTCAATGGTGGCATTTGGGGATGTGGGTCAATGGTGGCACCTGTGGACATGGTTCAGTGGTGGCCTTGGGGATGGGGTCAGTGGTGGCCTTGGGGACATGGGTCAATGGTGGCATTTGGGGACATGGGTCAGTGAAAGGATGGCCTTGGGGACACGGGTCAGGGGTGGCATTTGGGGACATGGGTCAATGGTGGCATTTGGGAATGTGGGTCAGTGGTGGCACCTGAGGACATGTTTCAATGGTGGCACCTAGGGACATGGGTCAGTGAAAGGATGGCCTTGGGGACATGGGTCAGGGGTGGCATTTGGGGATGTGGGTCAGTGGTGGCACCTGGGGACATGGTTCAGTGGTGGCCTTGGCAGTGCTGGGGGATTTGTTGGACTGGACAATCCTAAAGGTCTTTTCTAGGATTCTGGGATTGCTGTTTCCAGAAGGGGAACCCAAAATCTTTCCCTCGTTCGTTCAGGTGTTTGGAGAGCAGGATCTCTCCTCTGTCCCAGAGCCCCGCTGGGAGCTGCCTCTGCCAAGGCTGAGCGTGGCCAGGGGTTGGGTTCTCGTGCCAAAGCTCTCCCACATCACCAAACACGATTTTTTTTAGTGATTCAGTTGCCCAACAATGCTGGAGGGATCCCAAGGCTATTAAGATCTTATGCCATGGGTCTCTGGAACTGCAACCAGCATCAGTGGTTTCGACTCAACACTGCTGGGGTAGGTCTTTGAAAGATTTATTTTTCAGGTAGCTCTGAGGCTCTTTGCAGTGCCATCTCCCATCTGAGGAGGTTCAGCTGCCAGAAAACCCCAAATTTTGGTCTTTTTAAGGTTGATTGGGGTGCTTGGTAACACATTAGAGCAGAGGAGTGTGTAATTCAAATTTCCAGTGGTTGGAGGTTAAAATCAAAGTTAGGAAACACTGGGAGTGAGGGAACAGTGAGGCTGATCAAGCACTGCCAGAAATCCTTTGCTTTTACACTCAAAGGACCACGGGCTGTCCCAGGAGATCCCATCTCTCCTGGCTGGGCAGGACTTTGTGCAAACACCTCCTAATCTTGGTTTCACGCTAAGTAATCGTTTCCCCACGTGCTGCCCACAGGATCCTCCGCTGTGACACATAACCACAGCATGATGAGCACACTGCATTTGCCAGCACCCAAACTCCAGGCTGGCAGCAAACCCCAAACTCCAGGCTGGCAGCAAACCCCAAACTCCAGGCTGGCAGCAAACCCCAAACTCCAGACTGGCAGCAAACCCCAAACTCCAGACTGGCAGCAAACCCCAAACTCCAGGCTGGCAGCAAACCCCAAACCCCAAACCGGCAGCAAACCCCAAACCCCAAACTCCAGCCTGACAGCAAACCCCAAACCCCAAACTCCAGACTGGCAGCAAACCCCAAACCCCAAACTCCAGACTGGCAGCAAACCCCAAACCCCAAACTCCAGACTGGCAGCAAACCCCAAACTCCAGGCTGGCAGCAAACCCCAAACTCCAGGCTGGCAGCAAACCCCAAACCCCAAACTCCAGACTGGCAGCAAACCCCAAACTCCAGACTGGCAGCAAACCCCAAACCCCAAACTGGCAGCAAACCCCAAACCCCAAACTGGCAGCAAACCCCAAACTCAAGGCTGGCAGCAAACCCCAAACTCCAGACTGGCAGAAAACCCCAAACCGGCAGCAAACCCCAAACTCCAGACTGGCAGCAAACCCCAAATTGGCAGCAAACCCCAAACTCAAGGCTGGCAGCAAACCCCAAACCCTAAACTGGCAGCAAACCCTAAACTGGCAGCAAACCCCAAACTTCAGCCTGGCAGCAAACCCCAAACTCCAGACTGGCAGCAAACCCCAAACTGGCAGCAAACCCCAAACTGGCAGCAAACCCCAAACTCCAGGCTGGCAGCAAACCCCAAACCCCAAACTCCAGGCTGGCAGCAAACCCCAAACCCTAAACTGGCAGCAAACCCCAAACTCCAGGCTGGCAGCAAACCCCAAACTCCAGACTGGCAGCAAACCCCAAACCCCAAACTGGCAGCAAACCCCAAACCCCAAACTGGCAGCAAACCCCAAACCCCAAACTGGCAGCAAACCCCAAACCCCAAACTGGCAGAAAACCCCAAACCCCAAACTCCAGACTGGCAGCAAACCCCAAACCGGCAGCAAACCCCAAACCCCAAACTCTGGACTGGCAGCAAACCCCAAACTCTGGACTGGCAGCAAACCCCAAACTCCAGCCCGGCAGCAAACCCCAAACTCCAGACTGGGCCCACGGCACGTTACCTGCCCCGGATTTCAGGCTGTGGGCTGGAGGAAGCTGAGATTTTTGGAGGAAAGGATGGAAAGTGTCCACACCTGGCTGGGTCAGAGGTGTGCACACCAACGGGGTCAGAGTGGCAGCAGCAAAGCTGGTGGGACAGTGGGATTCACCTCCAGGACAGGGAACAAGGACAGCCTGGGGCATGGGGTCACTGTGGAGCTGCCCTTGGCAGCTGTGATTGAGGGACTCTGAAACACTTCTGATTTTCCACGTGTTTGCTAAAGCCAGCAGTGAGTCTGGAGTTCCTGTGAACATCAGTGCTGAGCTCAGATTCCATCAAAGCTTTTGGTCTCTTGTAGCTGGGCTTTCCCTTGGGATCTGAGTTTAGGATCTTGGAGCTACAGAGCAGCCTGGGCTGGAAGGGACCCACCAGGATCATCCAACCCAACCCTATCCCTGCCCAGACCCGCAGCACCCCCAGCCTGGGCATCCCTGGAGCGCTGTCCAAAGGCTCCTGCAGCTCTGGCAGCCTCGGGGCCGTGCCCATTCCCTGGGGAGCCTGGGCAGTGCCAGCACCTCTGGGGGAAGAACCTTTCCCTAAATCCAGCCTGAGCCTGGCCTGGCCCAGCTCCAGCCGTTCCCTGGGTGCTGTCCCTGTCCCAGGGCAGAGATCAGAGCTGCAGATCCCTGAGCTCTGCCCTCGCTGTGCTCTGCTCCAGCTGGACACTCCAAGTGCCCTCAGCTGCTCCAGACCCTTCCCCATCCTCGTGTTCCTGCAGCTCAGCTGCCTCTCAAGCTTCAGTTTCCCTTTCTCCTGGGCCATTCTGTGCAGAAATTGGAGGTCCAGGGCCGTGCCTCGGTCTCTCCCTCCTCTCAGGTGCATTTGCAGCCGTGACTCAGAGCTCAGGGCCCTGCTCATCTCTCATAAAGCCGGGTAACTTCATCATACCTTCCCTGTGAACTCATGCTGCTACACCTTCCCTCCTGGCTACCCCAGCCAGCATTCCTGGGCACTAACGCCCATTCCAGCAGCCTGCTGGCACAGCCACCCCTCTCAGGGTGCTGAGAGGAGCCACTGCTGCTGCTGCAGTAACAATTTACCACTGATTGCAGGCTTCTCCCATGATTAAATGAGTGTTTCTGCAAAAAAACATCTTCCTTGGCTGAGAAGTTTTGAGCTTCGGTGGTTTCAGTGAACTTGCAGAACTGCCAGATTTCATTCCCAGCTTCCTGTATCCATTTATCCTTTCCAATCCATTCCCCCCATTTATCATCCTGGGCTGCATCAGCAGAATTGTGTCCAGCAGCTGAGGGGGATTCTGCCCTTCTGCCCCGCTCAGGTGATTCCCCACCTGCAGAGCTGGGAATTCCAACATCAGCAGCACCTGGAGAGAGCCCAGAGGAGCCCCTGGAGCTGCTCCAGGGCTGGAGCCCCTCTGGAGCCAGGCTGGGAGAGCTGGGGGTGCTCAGCTGGAGAGGAGAAGCTGCAGGGAGAGCTCAGAGCCCCCTCCAGGGCCTGCAGGGGCTCCAGGAGAGCTGGAGAGGGACTGGGGACAAGGGATGGAGGGACAGGACCCAGGGAATGGCTTGAGATTGGCAAAGGGGAGATTTGGGTGGGATCTTGGGCAGGAATTGTTCCCTGGGAGGGTGGGGAGGGGCTGGGCTGGAATTGCCAGAGCAGCTGTGGCTGTCCCTGGATCCCTGGCAGTGCCCAAGGCCAGGCTGGACATTGGGGCTGGAGCAGCCTGGGACAGTGGGGGTGACCCTGGGGACAGTGGGAGGTGACCCTGGGACAGTGGGGGTGACCCTGGGGACAGTGGGGGTGACCCTGGGACAGTGGGGGTGACCCTGGGGACAGTGGGGGTGACCCTGGGGACAGTGGGGGTGGCCCTGGGACAGTGGGGGTGACCCTGGGGACAGTGGGGGTGACCCTGGGACAGTGGGGGTGACCCTGAGGACAGTGGGAGGTGTCCCTGCCATGGCTGGGGTGGCTCTGGGTGAGATTTAAGGTCCCTCCCAGCCCAAACCACCCAGTGTTTCTATGATTTTAAGGGGAGCATTTTTCAGGTCACTCAGGGTACCCCCACAGCTCTGGGAAGGACCAGCCCACGTTCTGGCTTGCAGCACTCAAAAGGAAAAGATCAAAAAACCCAAACCAGTGCTCCCAGTGTGAATTTAAAACCTGTCACTGCCTCATCAACGGCCAATTGATTAATCCTTTATCCCTCTGATGGCATCCAGGGCTGTGCTACAGATCCTTGATCTCTTTTGTATTAGCACATTATCAGGCATTATTTTGAAAACTAATGATATTTCACACTATCAATATTTCTGTCATCCCTTTGGAGCCAAATCTGCTCTGTGCCCGTAGCATCCTGCATTGGAGCAGGAAAACCTGGCTCATCCCAAAGGATTGATGAAAATATTCCTGCCTCCACTGAATCCTGCTGGGACCGGTCAGCATGGCAGGGCTGGACTCTGGTGTGGGGAAAAGCATGCCCAGGTCAGAAATGTGAGACCAAAACTGCCCCCAGTTCATCAGGAAACCATCAGCACTCAGGTCAATGGCTTTAAAATCCAAGTGGAGGCTGCAAAACCCAGCCAGCTCTGGCAGCAGAGGGGCCTGGGCCTTCAGCTCAGGAAATAATGGACAAGGAGAGGCTGGGTGTTAAAAATAGGATGGGGACAAAGCAAGCCTGAAGCTGCGGTGGCATTATATAATCCATCAATAAATTGAACACTGGTGCATGTGAAGGACGATGAAGGGGAAAGGGGGATGGGTTTTGCACATCAAAACAGCTCTTCCTGCGGCTGTACAGCCACGGAGAGCGGAGCTAAAGCTCGTTGTGCCCCAGCCATTTGGGAGAAAATGTCCTTTTAAGGGTGGATTTGGTGAAAACACCCAGGAATGTGCGTGAGGGAACTTGTCTGTGCCCTCGGAGGCTGCCAGGGCTGGGGCTGGTGTTCACTCCCAGCTCCGAGGGGTGCAGGAGGGCAGGAAGGCTGTGATCAGGGAATGTGCACCAGCACTGCAGGCTTGGCCCGGCTATTCCTCAAAATTCCCTTTTCCCCCCGAGTGTGGAAAGGCTGAGGCTGCACTGGGCTGAGATGGGAGCTCAGCCACGTGGGGTTGAACAGAACCTGCTTCACGCACACCCTGCCCCTCTCTGCCCCTCTGCTTGCTGTTACAATCCCGTCCCAGGAGCAGCATTGAACATGAAAGAGCTGGCTGGGATCATTTCCGTGACACAAGAGTCGCTCACATCACCTCTGAGGGGCTGTGCTGGGGTGGCAGAGCGCTCCTGGGCACGGAGCTGGGTGGCAAAGGGACTGGCCAGGTCACAGCCACCCTGCACAGGCAGCTCAGCCCCCGAGGGACTGCCCGGGGCTGCGCAGGGCAGGAGCTGCTTTGCCCCATCCAGAGGGAATCCCAAGGTATTGTAGCAAATATTTCTGAGAGAGAAACCCAGAACGGGTTGGGTTGGAAGGGATCTTAGAGATCATCCAGTGCCACCCCAGCCATGGCAGGGACACCCCCATTGTCCTCAGGGACACCCCCACTGTCCCCAGGGTCACCTCCCACTGTCCCCAGGGTCACCTCCCACTGTCCCCAGGGTCACCCCCACTGTCCCCAGGTCACCTCCACTGTCCCAGGGTCACCCCCACTGTCCCAGGGTCACCCCCACTGTCCCCAGGGTCACCCCCACTGTCCCCAGGGTCACCTCCACTGTCCCAGGCTGCTCCAGCCCCAATGTCCAGCCTGGCCTTGGGCACTGCCAGGGATCCAGGGACAGCCACAGCTGCTCTGGCAATTCCAGCCCAGCCCCTCCCCACCCTCCCAGGGAACAATTCCTGCCCTATTATCCAATCTAGCTCTATCTTATCCAATCTATCTACATTTTCTCACATTATTTTTTTTTTTTAAAGTTATTTTCTTTTAGGGTTTTAGAAGTAATAGTCCTTTCATTTCTTAATTTTTTTTAAATCACCTTTCCAGCACACACAGCAGTGTCTGCAGGAGGCTGGGGAAGGCTTCAGGTGTTTTTCCTGATTCTGTAGTTCTGTGTCTGGCACAGCTGAGCTCCTGCTCTGTCTGGGGCTTCTCCTCCCTGCCCCAGGTTCCAAAAGGATGCTTTGCCATTTGGTTCCCCATGCTGGGAGCTGCAGAGTATCCTGATGCCTCCTTCCCACCTCCCTGATCCCCAGACAGGAAATCATCTGATTTCTCCCTTGTCCTGCCTGAAGTTTCTCAGCTCTCCCGTGTGCAGCAAACTCCAGTCCCAGTCTGACACACCGATTCTCCCACCTTTAAAATTCATCTGCTAATTAGAACTCCTGTCCCCGCCAAGGGCAGCCTGACTGAGCCGTTTGTGGGAGCGCAGCTCCCTCCCCTTTGGCTCACCAGCCGTGATCACACCTCGTGTGCTGCTCTTCCAAACGAGAAGCAGGGAGAGCTTCCAGGAACAAAACTGGCCCAGGCTCCAGTCCCAGTGCCCTGAATGGCAAAAGTCAAAATCACAGGGGAATCCTTTTGTTTCTCCCAGTAACTGATTTGTTCTGCAGGGTCTTGGTCAGAGCCTTCAGCCCCCTCAAGCCCAGTCCTTGAGCTGCCTCCTCCAGCAGGATAAGCTCTGAGCGAGGCCTGGTGGCTGCAGGAGACAACAAAACATTTCTAGGATAATTATCAAGGTTTCCTCTGCATAAATCCTGATTTATCTCCTTCAGGATGGCCATGGCTTGTGAGCCAGCTCCCGATCTGGCACACACAACTGGAAAGGGCAAAAAAAAGTTTTTTCTGACTGGAGCCAGATTCAAAAGATGTCAAAAGGCAGGAGCTCTTCTCCAGCTCCAGCACTCGCTGCTGTCATTGCAGAGGTGCAGCCTGGCTCCCGCTGGAGCCTCGGGGTGAAATCCTCAGACAGGTGGAGTAACCTCCGCTGGGATCCAGGAGAACATTGGGCCTGTGCCTTTCTATAAAAAGCCATAGCCAGGGGTCTTCAGAGAGCACAACCCATCCCAGGCTGTCTCCATTCCCCAAACCCGTGCAGGGAGCTGTGACTCACAGCCCAGCGTGCCAGGACGGAGCCTCTCGCCCTGCAGCAGCGCTCCTGCCCTTCCCTTGGTGGTCCCCACGTGGCCCTGGCGCTGCTGGCGTGTTCCTGGGAGCTGACACACCTTGGAGACAGCAGCACGGCCCTCCTGCTGGGCTTTGGGGTGACACGGCCCAGTTATGGGGCAGAAAGAACCCAGTTATGGGGACAGGACACTCCTGCTGGGCTTTTGGGGTGACACGGCCCAGTTATGGGGCAGACAGAACCCAGTTATGGGAACAGACACAGCTCATTTATGGGGACAGACACAGCTCAGTTATGGGGACAGACACAGCTCAGTTATGGGGCAGACACAGCTCAGTTATGGGACAGATACAGCTCAGTTATGGGGACACGACCCTCCCACGGGGCTTTGGGGCAGACACAGCTCAGTTATGGGGCAGACACAACCCAGTTATGGGGACAGGACCCTCCTGCTGGGCTCTGGGGTGACACGGCCCAGTTATGGGGCAGAAAGAACCCAGTTATGGGGACAGGACCATCCCATGGGGCTCTGGGGTGACACAGCTCAGTTATGGGGACAGGACCCTCCTGCTGGGCTCTGGGGTGACACAGCCCAGTTGTGGGGACAGGACCCTCCTGCTGGGCTCTGGGGGTGCTCTCTGCCCCTGTGCAGCCCCCCAAAACCCCTGCAGTTTGTGTGAGCAGGGCAAGGCTTCCCCTGGGGCAGATTTCTGTGTCCTGATCTCCATCTCTGCTGGCCTGGTGCCATTTCCCTGCTCCAAAACGCTGCTTTGGGGTCAAAAAGAGAGAAACAGAGAGAAACCATCACATCCCCTGGCCCCAGTGTCCCCCCCCTGCACTGGGGGCTTGGGGACACGTGGACATTTTCCCAGCAGAGTGTGCACTCAGAATTCCATCCAAACCTTTGTCCATCCTGCTGGGTGTCATCTCAAGACATTCAGGGTTTCTGTATTTTTATTAATGCCATTTAAATATAATATATTAATTGATTTTATTAATATAGTTTTAATTTATATAATTATGTAATTTGTATAATCTATATAATTTATAGTTTAATAATATAATATAATGTAATATAATGTAATATAATGTAATATAATATAATATAATATAATATAATATAATATAATATAATATAATATAATATAATATAATATAATATAATATAATATAATATAATATAATATAATATAATATATTTAAAATATAATATTTATTAATATAATTCATATTATAAATACTTCTATGTAATATAATAACTTTAATAAAATATATATTTATTAATATAATAAAATTAATATAATTTTATTAACATAATTGCTACTAATTTATTATTTTATCAATATATTGTAATATTGTATTAATATAATTTATCTATTATATGGATACATTATATTAATACATTATGTTAATATATTATATTAGTAATATAATATTAAATTATATTAATATATTATATGATTTATATTATATTAAAATTTATATATAAATTTTTATTTATACATGTTTTTATATTATAAATTACACATATTTTTATATGTATGCATATAAAAATATAATGTAATTATTATTTTTATTCATGTTAACGTTTTGAGGCATGAACCTGGATATCACCCCTGGCCACAACATTCCCTGTTAAATATCCTTGAAGGCTGGGGGAGTTCTTGCCCGAGTGCAATTCCAGCTGCAGCTCCTCTGCAGGGGCACAGAGCTGCCCCAGCTTTTGGGGACTGTCCCGGCCCAGGGGTGCCAGAACATTTCACAAACCCCAAAAAGCGCACACAGCATCCCGGGGAATTGCACAGCTCCTGGATTGGCACAGCCAGGCAGTGAGAGGTGGATTACAGAGCACCTCTGCCTGCCTGGGACTGTGGGCTGGCTCTTCTGGGGAAATTCCGTGCCAAGAAAGGCAGGGAAACCCAAGAAGCAGATCCTTTGCAAACCCAGCCGCTTTTTCGAGTTGCAAAACTGTGGGGAAATGTAAATCCTAGGGAAAGAAACACAGGACAGGGTGCAGAGGAGCCAAAGGTGGCAATACACCTGGTCATTACATAATTCCTGGGTGATAAAATCCATTTATCTCCCTTTTTTTTTCTTTTCTGCACTTTGTCCAGCAAACTTTCTCTAGGATAGACTTCCAAAGTCCCAGGGCAGCCTCACTCAGTGAATGGTTTTTATCGAAAGTAATTTTTCTCTCCTTCCTCAGGACATCGTCGTTTGGGGTGAATTACATTTGTCAGGTAAACTGTGACCCTTCAGAGGCAGGAGCAGCAGCCTGAAGAGGGAGATCTGGCACTTCCCTGACCAGGACTCTGCATTTCCCAATCCATTACCCCTGGGATTTCATGGACCTGCGCCTGCTGTGCCGCAGCAATTCCCACTTTATCAGCGAATGTCCCACAGAACATCCCCACAACAACAAAGGGTGTGATTTCTGGGACCCTTTCCAATTTGGAACTTTTCTACCCCAAAGTTATTTGAAACTGCACCTGGGGCTTTGTGTCCCCCCGCCATGCAGAGGGTTGGGGTTAATTTTGTGCATCTCATGACAGGAAAGGGACTGGAGCCAGGGAAGGGAATGGAGCTGGGAAGGGTCTGGAGAATTCCTGAGGGAGCTGGGAAGGGTCTGGAGAATTCCTGAGGGAGCTGGGAAGGGGCTGGAGAATTCCTGAGGGAGCTGGGAAGGGGCTGGAGAATTCCTGATGGAGCTGGGAAGGGGCTGGAGAATTCCTGAGGGAGCTGGGAAGGGGCTCAGGCTGGAGAAAAGGAGGCTCAGGGGGAATTTCTGGCTCTGCACAAGTCCCTGGCAGGAGGGGACAGCCGGGGGAATTTGGGATCTGCTGCCAGGAACAGGGACAGGAGGAGAGGGAACGGCCTCAAATCGAACCAGGAGAGGTTTAAATTGGATATTAGGGAAAATTTCTTCACTGAAAGGGTTGCAAAGCACCGAAAAGGGCTGGAATCACCACCCCAGAGGTGTTCAAAAAGCATGGATGTGGATGTTGAGGACACGGTGATTATGCTGGTGGCACTGGTGGATTGTTGGAGCTGATGATCTGGAAGGTTCTTTCCAACCTCACCAACTCTGCGGTTTGATGACATCCTCCTGACAGTCAGAGGACAGAGAAGGGTTAAACAGACTTAAGGGCTTGAGTGGAAAACCTCAGAGACCGAGCCATGGCAGAAACAGCAGCAGCCCTGGTGCTGTCAGGGAGTTTTTATGATTCAGAGGAGGGGAAGCGAGAACAATGCGGAGCGAAGCTGAGAGCCGCGGATGGCGGCAGTGGCTCGTGGCCTTGGCAGCTCCCGTGGCCTCCGCGCAGCCTCGGCCTCCCAGCGTGGAAAAGCAGCAAATGAAGCAGCTCAGGGTCCAAGGCAGAGCCCTCATTTCCCTTTCCCCTCTCCACGAGCGGAATTGGGAACTGTCGGTGATTAACCCCGGGTTAGGGCGAAACAGGAGTGACAAAAACAAGGGCAGGCCTGGCGAGGGGCTGGCGCTGGTGCCCCGCTGGCTCTGCCGGGTGCTGCTGGATTTCCTGCGCTCCCTGGAGCTCAGCTCGGAGCCAGGATGCTGCAGGAGTTTGCTGAGGTCACGATCAGGGCCTGCTGCCCCTGAGCTCAGCACAGCCAGGGCTCCTCTGGGCTTGGGAAGGTTTAACTTTCCCTGAAACACAGGAGGGATGAGGAAGGCGCAGACTCAGACAGGCAGGTTCCTCTGGAGTGCCTTGCACAGTCCCTTTGAAACATGGAACTGAAACGGTTTGGGTTGGAAGGGACCTTAAATTCCACCCAGTGCCACCCGAAGGGACACCTCCCACTGTCCCAGGGTCACCCCCACTGTCCCAGGGTCACCCCCACTGTCCCCAGGGTCACCCCCACTGTCCCAGGGTCACCCCCACTGTCCCCAGGGTCACCCCCACTGTCCCAGGCTGCTCCAGCCCCAATGTCCAGCCTGGCCTTGGGCACTGCCAGGGATCCAGGGACAGCCACAGCTGCTCTGGCAATTCCAGCCCAGCCCCTCCCCACCCTCCCAGGGAACAATTCCTGCCCAAGATCCCACCCAAATCTCCCCTTTGCCAATCTCAAGCCATTCCCTGGGTCCTGTCCCTGCAGGCCTTGTCCCCAGTCCCTCTCCAGCTCTCCTGGAGCCCCTGCAGGCCCTGGAGGGGGCTCTGAGCTCTCCCTGCAGCTTCTCCTCTCCAGCTGAGCACCCCCAGCTCTCCCAGCCTGTGCTTTGTGCCAATGTCTGTCCTGTCCACTCAGAGCTGCATCTCACCAAGGGATGTTGAGGCAGGAATTCCACTCACACTCTGGATAAAACACCTTCAGGATTACTGAAAGGCTCTGGGGGCTGCAGCAGATCCCCAGGTCTGTCTTTCGTGACAAAGAGTGACAAAGGCAAATGTCCTGTTTGGGTTCTCAGAAATGGAAAAGAAGCTCAAGGACCCTCAGGATCCTTTCTGGTCAAGGCCAGGACACTCCAGGAGAGCTCTGGACCACTTGGAGATCATTCCCATGGAGCAACATGTCTGGAAGATGTGAACTGAGTGAAAAAACTCTATGATTTGGGCTGGTAATAAAGGTAAAGCAAAGGGAAAATTTGGTGAAGAAGCAGTGGATGGGAATATTTTCCCTGGGGGGTGGTAAAAACTTCATTGGGAGTGTTTAAGAAGGGCAGAGACACAAAAGAGACACAAATAAAGTTGGTCTGCCTTGGGCAGGGAGTGCCAGCTCCATTTCTTTAGGAATCCATGTGTCTGTGGTTTCTTTTCCTGAAAAAGGATATTCTTTCCACAAGGAGGTGAAGGAAGGAGGCAGCAGAGGCAAAGCATCCATTTCCCAGAGGAATCGTCCTCCAGAGAGCCAAGAGACAAGAAGGGAGAAGGAGAAAATTTCACCAAAATCAAGACATGCAGGGGAAATAAGGATTTCACCCCAAACCAGCTGCACAGCCTGAGAGAGAGGAGGTAACTGAGAGCAGCGAGAAAAGCTTGCTTTGGATCCACTTGTGAATATCCCGAGTCTCTTCTTATTCCCTGCCTCTGTTTATAAACATTGTGAGAGGAGTAGCAGCTGATAAAAGCAGCGTTAAAATGAGCAAAGCGAGCTGCTGCAGAGGACTGAGCTGCCAGCGTCCCGTGAGGCTGACAAAAGCACTGCCCATAAATTCTTGCAGCTCCTCAGGACCCTCAAAGCCATTTCAGAAACAGCAGGGAAAAAAAAATTAAAATTAAAAATAAATTAATAATTCAGAGAAAAGGAATCCCCAAAGCCAAAATGACAAAGGTGGACTTTCGCCACCCGGTTTAATCCTGAAGAGGGAAGTGGTTGTATCATCTTCAAACCTTCTTGCGGCACGTGCCCTGCGGCAGCTCAGCAAGGCAATTAATTTCGGGAGGAATTACCCAACCCTTAATTTTTCTGAGCAATTATCAGCTCAGGTACCAGCCAGGAGCCGGAGCGCTCCCTGCTCCGACAACGGCTGGGTGCAAGTAGCTGCAGAATCCCTGCCACGCTGCACTTGGCCGGGGAGCCTCCTGTGGAATCTGTCTCCAGATGCCCCCACGGGCGGAGCGTGCCCAGAGAGCGATTGCAGCCTCTCCCAGGCATCCAGACCCGCTCCCAGGGCTGTTTCCTTGTCCTCTGCAGAAGTAGTGCAAAGGGCTTCGGCTATTGAAGGAGTTCAGCCTTCCTCTTCCTCCTTCTCCTTCTCCCTCTCCTTCTTTTCCTCTTCCTTCTTCTCCTCATTCTCATTCTCCTTCTCGTTCTCCTTCTCCCTCTTCTCCTTCTCCTTCTCCTTCTCCTTCTCCTTCTCCTTCTCCTTCTCCTTCTCCTTCTCCTTCTCCTTCTCCTTCTCCTTCTCCTTCTCCTTCTCCTTCTCCTTCTCCTTCTCCTTCTCCTTCTCCTTCTCCTTCTCCTTCTCCTTCTCCTTCTCCTCCCTCTTCTCCTTCTCCCTCTTCTCCTTCCTTTCTCCTTCTCCTTCTCCTTCTCCTTCTCCTTCTCCTTCTCCTTCTCCTTCTTCTCCTTCTCCTTCTCTTCTCCTTCTCCTTCTTCTCCTCCCTCTCCTTCTTCTTCTCCCTCTCCTTCTCCCTCTCCTTCCTCTCCTTCTCCTCTTCCTCCTCCTTCCCCTTGGGGCTCGATCCCACGCCTGTAGAACACTGGTTATTTTTACAGGTGGATGCCGAGCACGTCCAGGTGTTTTTGGGAGTCTGAGGGCAGGTCCAGCCCCTCCTGGAGATCCCTCAGCGCTGTCACCAGCTGGCCCTTTGGTGCTGACTGCAGCAAAAAGCACCAAAGGGCTGGGGCTGCTTTCCTTGGCTCTGGCTTCGGGATGACGGAGGAGCTTGAACCGAAGCCCATTGAAGAAGAGGTTGGCATTCCTTGAATTCCCAGGCATTCCAGGGTCCTCCATGAGCTCCTCACAGCCTGTGCTGTCTGCCTGGGGGATAAACCCTCGGAATCTTCCCATGCTTCGCTCCTGCTCTGTGCTGGAGCATCCTGCATCCCTCAAGGATTGTTGCATCCCAGGAGTTGGTAGGAGAGGTGGTTAGTGGGATTCCCTGGAATTCCTTAAACCCCTGCTGAGGAATGTTCTTTATGAGCTTACATACCCCAGTTTTAATTACATCATCCAAGTTATGTCACCCTTTTCTCCCTGCCCCTGAGTGACCTCATCCCTGTTCTCCACTCCAGTTCCAGAATGTTCCCTGCTCCTCTCTTCCCCATTGGTTCCCTGTCGCTCTGCCCCTGGGCCCTGGTTGGTTGTTACCCTTTGGCCCCGCCTTTGTACCGCCCCTTTGCCCTCAACCCATTGGCCCCCGGTGCTGATGCTCCGCCCTCCCCTGGTTATAGAAAGCCCTGGAGCCTCCTTTGCTCTTGGTTCTTTGTCCCTGGTTCCCTTCTGGTGAGGATAACTGGGAATTCACTGGGAATTCTACACAAGGACCCCCTCCTGATCCGGATCCAAACCCGCCAAACATCAGGGCTGGCTTTGTCATAATGGCCTTGGAGGTGCCACGGTGACAGCTGGGGACAGCCCGAGGTTCAGGTGACACCCGGTGAGGTGCAGAGGTCACAGAGCTGGCACGTGCTGGGCAGTGTTTGTGTCTGAGGTTGTTGCTGGGCAGCATCCTCAGCCTCCTCACTCCTTGTGCTTGATGTCCCACGCACAGAGCGACCCCTCCGAGTTCAGGACCAGCGTTCCAGGGGAATTTGGATCTCCTTTCCAGGGGAATTTGGATCCCCTTTCCAGGGGAATTTGGATCCTCTTTCCAGGAGAATTTGGATCCTCTTTCCAGGAGAATTTGGATCTCCTTTCCAGGGGAATTTGGATCTCCTTTCCAGGGGAATTTGGATCCTCTTTCCAGGGGAATTTGGATCCTCTTTCCAGGGGAATTTGGATCTCCTTTCCAGGAGAATTTGGATCCCCTTTCCAGGGGAATTTGGATCCTCTTTCCAGGAGAATTCGGATCTCCTTTCCAGGGGAATTTGGATCCTCTTTCCAGGGGAATTTGGATCCCCTTTCCAGGGGAATTTGGATCCTCTTTCCAGGAGAATTTGGATCCTCTTTCCAGGGGAATTCGGATCCTCTTTCCAGGGGAATTTGGATCCTCTTTCCAGGGGAATTTGGATCTCCTTTCCAGGGGAATTTGGATCTCCTTTCCAGGGGAATTTGAGTCCCCTTTCCAGGGGACTTTGGATCCTCTTTCCAGGGGAATTTGGATCCCCTTTCCAGGGGATATTGGATCCTCTTTCCAGGGGAATTTGGATCTCCTTTCCAGGGGAATTTGGATCCCCTTTCCAGGGGAATTTGGATCTTCTTTCCAGGAGAATTTGGATCCCCTTTCCAGGGGAATTTGTATCCTCTTTCCAGGAGAATTTGGATCCCCTTTCCAGGGGAATTTGGATCTTCTTTCCAGGAGAATTTGGATCCCCTTTCCAGGAGAATTTGGATCCCCTTTCCAGGGGAATTTGGATCCTCTTTCCAGGAGAATTTGGATCCCCTTTCCAGGGGAATTTGGATCCTCTTTCCAGGGGAATTTGGATCCCCTTTCCAGGGGAATTTGGATCCCCTTTCCAGGGGAATTTGGATCCTCTTTCCAGGGGAATTTGGATCCCCTTTCCAGGGGAATTTGGATCCTCTTTCCAGGTGGAGAAAGGAAGGAAGCTTGCTCCTAAGCTCGTGAATTTACCCAGGAATAGCAGTTGTACTGGTGGTTCCACCAAGAACAAGAGTGACACCTGAGCTCCCACCAAAACCCACTATAAATCCCCACAGCTTTCTGGGAAGCCCAGTCCTTTTCATCTGAGGAGATTTTGAGAAAAAAAAATGGCATTTTCACAATAAAAAACTTATTTCCTCCTTTAAAAATGTCAATTTTTAAATCAGGTTTGGAACACCCATCCCCAGAAGTGTCCAAGGAATTCCTGGAGGTGGCCCTCAGAGCTCTGGGCTCGGGACAAGTTGGGCATCGGGCACAGGGTGGATTTGATGGTCTCAGGGGGCTTTTCTGACCTCAGGGCTTCTGGAATTCTGCGATTTCGTGGTTCTGGGATGGCTGCTCTGCACTGGCAGTGTCTGAAGGCTGCTCTTTTTCCATTTCCCACAGCTGGGAATGCCAGTGCAGGGAGCACCTGGAGCTGATTTTATGGGATTGGATGGGAGCCGGCCTGAAGGACTCAAAAACCGTTTGCAGCAGCGTGGAAAGGCACTGGCAGTGATTCTGTCCCCATTTTTCCTCCATCAAGCAGGGAAATTGCTTCCCTGCTCAACATCAGTGACAAAGCACCGATGTCCTTGTGTCCCTGCAGTCTGAATTACGGAAGTGACAGGAATGTGAAATTATTCTGGGCCAAGGCTTTGCCCACAGGCAAAGTGGGGCCAAGCAAGATTATTTCCAGCTTCTGGCATGATTTGGGATCACTTCTTGAGCACCAAAGCAAAATATGACTCTTTAGTAGATGGTGTGTTTGGCTTCTTTTAATTTTAAAAAGGGGAAAAAAATTGGGCTTGAGGTTTGGCGACACTTCTGGGTGAATTGTTTTTTCAGCTTTTACCAGGAGAAAAACCTGTGTGGAAGGGTTTGAACGTTAAATTTCCATCCTGAAAAAGCAAAGCAGACAGGGCTGGGGAAGGAGGTGATGGGGAAAGAGGATTATTTGCCCTATTTCTGCATCAGCGCTGCCAAATTCCTGGGCTGTTATGTAATTAGCACATTCTCCCGGTGCTCCAATCATGACAGCACGTGCCTTCCTGCCATTCCCCAGGCACTGGTGCAGGCTTTTATCCATTCAGAACAGGTTTAAAATCTGTAACTTAAAAAGTTTTGTTGAGAAATAGGGCGGGAGGGCAGAAGGGGGAAGAAAGTTAGTGATTTCTGTTGTTGTTGCCGTTTCCAGGTGCGATTTCTCCCTCTCAAGCTCCATTTCTAGATGAGATTTCTCCCCCTCCCACTCCCTAATGACTTTCTGGATGCTCCCGTTCGGTTTCAGCCCAAAATTGTGGTTTGTGGTGTGCCAGTGTCCAGTAGGATCCAAGATTTTTTGGGGTTTTTTTTGGACACCTAAAACACTGCCAAGATACCACCCCTGCCTCGGGATCTTGCAGATATTTTTTACAGATATTACACTCTATTTCTTGCCTGAGTCACCCACCCAGGAGAAGAGATATGCAAACAACTTCCTGCCAGCCCTTCCCATTTTTCCTGGTAGCTTCAGGTCCCTGGTGCAGGAGGTTCCCAGGTGACAATTCCTGAGGATAACAAAGATAAACATCACCCAGCAATACGAACCAGCCCATCCCGATTCCTCAGCGCCCTCGCCGCCTCTCAGGGCGGGTTTTGAAATCACCTTTTCCAAGGATATTTTCACGCTGCTTAATGAGCTCTTATCTCAAGAACTGTAATAAGGTTTCAGGACTTAATCCAGAGAGATTATTTTGGGGAGGGGCAGTTCTTAGGCTTTTTGGTGCCTTGGGGACAGAACATCCAGGGCCAAACCCAGAGACACAACTGGAGGACACCACAAATCAGAGCTGAAATGCTCTGGTCAATATTTTTCATGAGTCACCAGAGGGATAAAGCAGTTTCCCCAAGCAGTGGTTTAAAATATATATATATATATATATATATATATATATATATATATATATATATATCTCACAATTCTACTTCCCAGAACTGAGTTTTCACTGAAAATTTGGGATTTTTAAGGGAGGCAGGTGGGGTTTGGGCATTGTTTCCAGGGAGCAAGGGACAGGACAAGAGGAAATGGCCCCAAGATTTGCCAGGGGAGGTTTAGGTTGAATTTTAGGGAAAATTTCTTCATTGAGAAAGTGGTTCAGCCCTGGCACAGCTGCTGTGATCTTTCTTCAGGCAGCATTTTCCCCAAAAGTGAGAGGGAACACCTTCCCCCTCATGCCAGAGGCCGGAGGTTTTCTGCTCCAAGCAGAGGGGCAGATCCCCGAACCCTCCCCATCCCCAAACAATTCCTGAATGCCCCACATTTATCAGAGATCAGCGGGGGCTGGAAACCCAAGCTCCTTTGTTTAGTCTTGGGGAATGCGCGGCAGGAAAACATCGCCATCCTGTTTTCCAGGCGCTAGCACGCAAATAAGGATGGAGGAAAAATACCGCAGCGTCTCTGATGGGCTGTGATTAATCCTCATTGTGTCCCCCTGCTGCAGAGGGGCCAGGGCTGGCCAGCCCCTGTCCCCCCACTGCCCCAGCCCGGGGGGCACCTGCTGGGCTGATCCCAGCACTGGGGACCAGGAGGATGCTCCAAAATCCTGGGCTGGAAGCGCCCACGGAGATAAAAAGTGTAAAAGAGCTGCTGGCACAGGGTGGGTGGGAGAGGGACAGAGCCAGGGAGAAGCTGCTTGTGCTTCTTCCAGTGGAGCCTGGCTCACCTGCCCCGGGCCTGTCCCCTCGCCACTCCTGGCTAGCTCAGCCTGGGAATGGCCAGCTCACCTTGCTTCCCTCCTCGCCAGGCTGTCCTGGTGTGGGAATATCCCCGAGGCAGCAGGGCTGAGAGATTGCACAAAGCCAGTGGCAGCCCACACACAGCATCCCCAGGCTGTGACCCAGCACAGAGCACCCCAGGACCTGTCCCAGCTCAATGCCAGCCCACAGACAGCATCCCCAATCTGTGACCCGGCACAGAGCACCCCAGGACCTGTCCCAGCTCAGTGCCAGCCCACAGACAGCATCCCCAGGCTGTGACCCAGCACAGAGCACCCCAGGACCTGTCCCAGCTCAATGCCAGCCCACAGACAGCATCCCCAATCTGTGACCCGGCACAGAGCACCCCAGGACCTGTCCCAGCTCAATGCCAGCCCACAGACAGCATCCCCAGGCTGTGACCTGGTACAGAGCACCCCAGGACCTGTCACAGCTCAGTGCCAGCTGGTCACAGGGGCAGGGAAGGGACTGGCAATGGGCTAAAAGCTTCCTCCTGTGTGGGAGCTGACAATGGTTAAATAAGACATTTTTAGGCCTCAGGCATTAGTTTGAGCCTGTGTAAAACCAAGTCACATAACATTCTCAGACTGGCCTGAGAAGTGTGGCCTGGGAAATCAGAAGAAGGAATCCAAGCAGTCCTTGGAGAGGGAAAACAACCTCTGCAGGTGTTGTTTGTCTCCTTGTTGTTTTCTTGCAAAAAAGAGTCGAGGGCTGTTGTTCCCAACTATGTGAAACCAACAGTGGTGATGTGTTGGTTTCATGACCAATGAGAGTTTTACCTCTTGGATTTCTCTATAAAAGAACATCGCATCGCATCGCATCGCATCGCATCCCATCCCATCCCATCCCATCCCATCCCATCCCATCCCATCCCATCCCATCCCATCCCATCCCATCCCATCCCATCCCATCCCATCCCAGTCTCTCCCATGGTCTCTCTAGACCACAGTCCTGCAGGAGAGCACATCCCTGGAGGTGAGCTGTGTGTTCTGTGTGCTGGGCTGACCTGCCATGTCACACAGTCCAGGACAGATCCCCTCGGGCTCCCTGTGGGACAGCCGGCACCGATGGCCTCGGCGTGGGAATCTCCAAGTGTCACTCCGAGGCTGCGCTCCTTGGCAAGGTCAGATGACATAATTACAGTGGTCCCTCCTGACCTTGCAATCTCCAAACCCTCATAATTTGTAATCAGGATACAAATTATTTGCCTTGTGAGCTGAGGAAGGAAGTCTTCTGCATCACCTATCTGCTCCCAAACATCCGCTATTGCACAACTGCTCCGTGCAAGGGCAGGGCTTCCACCGCAGCCTCCAGCTCAGCTGCAGCCACCGGGAGCTTTGGCCAGCCTGGCTGCTCCAATCCATCCTGCTGTGATCCATCCTGCCCCAATCCATCCTGCCCCAATCCATCCTGCTCCAATCCAGCCTTTCCCAATCCATCCTGCCCCAATCCAGCCTTTCAAAATCCATCCTGCTCCAATCCATCCTGCTCCAATCCATCCTGCTCCAATCCATCCTGCTCCAATCCATCCTGCCCAAATCCATCCTGCTCCAATCCATCCTGCTCCAATCCATCCTGCTCCAATCCATCCTGCTCCAATCCATCCTGCTCCAATCCAGCCTGGCTGCTCCAATCCATCCTGCTGTGATCCATCCTGCCCCAATCCATCCTGCCCCAATCCAGCCTTTCCCAACCCATCCTGCCCCAATCCATCCTGCTCCAATCCATCCATCCTGCTCCAATCCAGCCTGGCTGCTCCAATCCATCCTGCTCCAACCCATCCTGCCCCAATCCATCCTGCTCCAATCCATCCTGCTCCAATCCATCCTGCTGCGATCAATCCCACTCCAATCCAGCCTTCCCAAATCCATCCTGCTCCAATCCATCCATCCTGCCCCAATCCATCCTGCCCCAATCCATCCTGCTCCAATCCATCCTGCCCCAATCCAGCCTTCTCCAATCCAGCCTTTCCCAAATCCATCCTGCTTCTCCAATCCATCCTGCCCCAATCCATCCTGCCCCAATCCATCCTGCTCCAATCCATCCTGGCTGGGACGGGCTGGCTGCTCCAATCCATCCTGCTCCAATCCATCCTTTCCCAATCCATCCTGCCCCAATCCATCCTGCCCCAATCCATCCTGCCCCAATCCATCCTGCCCCAATCCATCCTGGCTTCTCCAATCCATCCTGCTCCAATCCATCCTGCCCCAATCCAGCCTTCTCTAATCCAGCCTTCCCAAATCCATCCAGCTCCTCTGATCCATCCTGCTCCAATCCATCCTGCTCCAATCCATCCTGCTCCAATCCATCCTGCTCCAATCCATCCTGCCCCAATCCATCCTGCTCCAATTCATCCATCCTGCTCCAATCCAGCCTGCCCCAATCCATCCTGCCCCAATCCAGCCTTCTCCAATCCAGCCTTTCCCAAATCCATCCTGCTTCTCCAATCCATCCTGCCCCAATCCATCCTGCTCCAATCCAGCCTTCTCCAATCCAGCCTGGCTGCCCCAATCCATCCTGCTGTGATCCATCCTGCTGTGATCCATCCTGCTCCAATCCATCCTGCTCCAATCCATCCTGCCCCAATCCATCCATCCTGCTCCAATCCAGCCTTCTCCCATCCAGCCTTTCCCAAATCCATCCAGCTCCTCTGATCCATCCTGCCCCAATCCATCCTGCTCCAATCCATCCTGCTCCAATCCATCCTGCTCCAATCCATCCTGCTCCAATCCATCCTGGCTTCTCCAATCCATCCTGCCCCAATCCAGCCTTCTCCAATCCATCCTTCCCCAATCCATCCAGCTCCTCTGATCCATCCTGGCTGCCCCAGTCCAGCCTGGCTGACCCCACCACGCTCTCAATGATGAGGATGAACATTTCATTTGGGGACGAAATCCATGTTGTGTAGGTTACCACAATTCCAGTAATGTTGGCTCCTCCTGGATTAAACACAGTTGAGGAGACTCAAAATTTTAGCTAAAACATTTCTTTTCTCTCTAAAATCAACAACTTCATTTTTCAAATCAGTTTTTTTTCCAGAGAGAGTCAGTTCACATCTACTTAAAGGGCTGCAAAGGCTTTGACCACTGTGTCACCTTTCCTGTGTCCTTCAGCTCTGTAAAATGAAGATATCTGGGGGAATGGGGTCTTTGCCACATCCCAAATTTATTTAATTTAATTAAATAAAATTTATTTAATTAATTAATTAAATAAATAAATTTAAATAAATAAATTAATTTATCCTATTTATTCCCAGAAAATTGATTTTAAATCACCCTGATTACAACCTGGCAGAGGTAGAAAACACAAGTCCTGCCCTTGGCTCTCTGCTGGGCAGCGTGAGGAGGCAGAAGGGCTTCAGCCAGGGAAGGAATTGGGATTTCATCTCGGAGCAGAGTGGAGCAGACAGGTCAGCAGCGGGCAGGAGTGCCCTGAGGGTGTCCCCAGGACAGGATTAGAGGAGGTTTTAGCAGAGCTCAGCTCTCCCATTCCCTTGGGAGCCAGGAGAGGCATCTCCAGTGGCCCAGTGACCCCATGGCCATGTCTGGAGTAGGGAGCCAAGCTGTCAACCTGCTCGGCGAGCTTTGGACCAGCTGCCCAAGCCTGCTCCTCCAGGCCAGCCCAGAAGCAGGGAATTGTACCCGGAGGGGTTAAATCCACGATTTCCTCACTCCCCAGTGCATGTGCTGCTCGCAGGAAATGCACTTCTGCAGCCTCGCTGCCCTGTGCGCCCCTGGGCAGCGGTGGCAGCGTTAGTCAGCAGCGCTCCTGGGGACACTTCCAGCCTGGAAAATGCACTGTACAAAATATTTGTGTGGAGCAGGAAAACGCTGCATTCCTGGGATGACAATGGCCTGGTGTCACCGTCTGTGGCCGCAGCCGTGACTCAGGCTGGGGCTGGGGAGGGACAGCAGCGCTGGGCTGGCAGCTCCAGAGGAAACACAGGGCTATTGTTTGGATTTGCTTCTTTTCCAAAGGGTCCCTGGCACAGGGAATGCTCCTCCCGGGCCGTGGGTGCGAGGGATGAGCACAGGGCAGGGATGGACGCGCTCCTGTGCGTGTTTGGGTCACTGCTGCTTCCCAAAGCCCTGATCCCGGGAATCTGCAGCGTCTGCCCCCAGGCCTTGCTCAGATATGAATGAGGAGCTGCGAGAAGCACATTCCACCCAAGCCTGCGAGACTGGGAATCCTTGCACATCCCTCTTTTCCCACTCCCAGCCCGTGCAGGATGCGTGTGGGTCCTGCACATCCCGGGCTGCAGCAGGGCTGGCTGTGCCTGGCCAGGCTTAGCAAGGCTGAGCTTAGCGAGGCTGAGCTCAGGCTCTGCTGCAAACCCCTGGGTGGGCTGCAGGAGGGTGAAGATCCCGCTGGGAGAATGGGATGGGATCTATGGGATGGGATCCATGGGATGGGATGGGATGATGGGATGGGATGGGATGGGATGGGATGATGGGATGGGATGGGATCCATGGGATGGGATGGGATGGGATGGGATGGGATGGGATGGGATGGGGTGGGATGGGATGGGATGGGATGGGATGGGATGGGATGGGATCCATGGGATGGGATGGGATGGGATGATGGAATGGGATGGGATGGGATGGGATGGGATGGGATGATGGGATGGGATGGGATCCATGGGATGGGATGGGATCCATGGGATGGGATCCATGGGATGGGATGGGATCCATAGGATGGGATGGGATGGGATGGGATGGGATCCATGGGATGGGATGGGATCCATAGGATGGGATGGGATGGGATGGGATCCATGGGATGGGATCCATGGGATGGGATCCATGGGATGGGATGGGATCCATGGGATGGGATGGGATGGGATATCAGTGAACTCCTAAAAAAAACAAGCGTTAGCAGAGATGGCAGCAGACACTGCAGGGAAAGCAACCAATTGGGGTGAAAATGGTCAGAATCTGCATATTTTACAGCTGCTGGACTCTGAAGGACCAGCACCCTCCAGAGCTGTGTCTCTTTCTAGCACTTTGTCCACACGATACTTTCATCTCTCATCAATTCCTTGGGCTTGCAGGACAGGCGTGAGTGGAACCCTCAGAAATGCCCAGGGCACAGCAGGCTGCCCGCTGCCACCAGGAAAATCGTGATGGGTGGCAGGATGGGGACAAGAAATGTCCGATTTGGCTGATTGCTGTGGCTGGTCCATGAACTCCTGTCCCAGCTCTGGGCAGGCCACAGGTGCCCAGGCTAAAAAACGTGAGACCTCTCCTGGCACTGGGCACAGTAGCAGTTTCTTCACTGACTTCTGCAGGGGGGAGAAACGGGAAAACAATTTTCCTGACTTTCCTTATTTTCCTGTATGAGTGGGGTGTTTGTGTGCTGCGCTGGGAACTGTTGGAAGGAGAGGGTGTGGATGGAGCTGGGTCGGGGCACTGGAGGAAAACATCTTTCTCCTTCACTGGCAGTTCCTTCCCCCGTCTGCCAGGCAGGAAATTAAGGAAACCTTTGAAAGCTCTGCAGAACATTAATTTAGAGAGTCCAGGGCAGCAGGCACTGAGATGAAAGATCCTCACCCCATCTCTGCCACTGGGACAAACTTCTCCATCCTCACCTTAGTGCTGTGCAAGACAGAGGAGCAGGAACGAGACGTTCTGTCAGCGTGGAAGAGGCAGGAAAATGCTTCTTCTGTGCCCTGCCAGGACCTGGGTGCCATGTCCAGGGAAATCCGTGTGTTCCCTGGCAGGACCTGGGTGCCATGTCCAGGGAAATCCGTGTGTTCCCTGGCAGGACCTGGGTGCCATGTCCAGAGAAATCCATGTGTTCCCTGGCAGGACCTGTGTGCCATGTCCAGGGAAATCCGTGTGTTCCCTGCCAGGACCTGGGTACCATGTCCAGGGAAATCCATGTGTTCCCTGGCAGGACCTGGGTGCCATGTCCACGGAAATCCGTGTGTTCCCTGGCAGGACCTGGGTGCCATGTCCAGGGAAATCCATGTGCTCCCTGGCAGGACCTGGGTGCCATGTCCAGGGAAATCCGTGTGTTCCCTGGCAGGACCTGGGTGCCATGTCCAGGGAAATCCGTGTGTTCCCTGCCAGGACCTGGGTGCCATGTCCAGGGAAATCCGTGTGTTCCCTGGCAGGACCTGTGTGCCATGTCCAGGGAAATCCATGTGTTCCCTGCCAGGACCTGTGTGCCATGTCCACGGAAATCCGTGTGTGCCCTGCCAGGACCTGGGTGCCATGTCCAGGGAAATCCGTGTGTTCCCTGGCAGGACCTGGGTGCCATGTCCAGGGAAATCCGTGTGTTCCCTGGCAGGACCTGGGTGCCATGTCCAGGGAAATCCGTGTGTGCCCTGGCAGGACCTGGGTGCCATGTCCAGGGAAATCCGTGTGTTCCCTGCCAGGACCTGTGTGCCATGTCCAGGGAAATCCATGTGTTCCCTGCCAGGACCTGGGTGCCACGTCCAGGGAAATCTGTGTGTTCCCTGCCAGGACCTGGGTGCCATGTCCAGGGAAATCCGTGTGTTCCCTGGCAGGACCTGGGTGCCATATTCAGGGAAATCCGTGTGTTCCCTGCCAAAACCTGGATACCATGTCCAGGGAAATCCGTGTGTTCCCTGGCAGGACCTGGGTGCCATGTCCAGGGAAATCCATGTGTTCCCTGGCAGGACCTGGGTGCCATGTCCAGGGAAATCCATGTGTTCCCTGGCAGGACCTGTGTGCCATGTCCAGGGAAATCCCTGTGTTCCCTGGCAGGACCTGGGTGCCATGTCCAGGGAAATACATGTGTGCTCCCTGCCAGGACCTGGGTGCCACGTCCAGAGAAATCCATGTGTTCCCTGGCAGGACCTGGGTGCCATATTCAGGGAAATCCGTGTGTTCCCTGGCAGGACCTGGGTGCCATGTCCAGGGAAATACATGTGTGCTCCCTGCCAGGACCTGGGTGCCATGTCCAGGGAAATCCATGTGTTCCCTGCCAAAACCTGGATACCATGTCCAGGGAAATCCGTGTGTTCCCTGGCAGGACCTGGGTGCCATGTCCAGGGAAATCCATGTGTTCCCTGGCAGGACCTGGGTGCCATGTGCAGGGAAATCCATGTGTTCCCTGGCAGGACCTGGGTGCCACGTCCAGGGAAATCCGTGTGTGTCCTGCCAGGACCTGGGTGCCATGTCCAGGGAAATCCGTGTGTGCCCTGGCAGGACCTGGGTGCCATGTCCAGGGAAATACATGTGTGTCCTGCCGGGACCTGGGTGCCATGTCCAGGGAAATCCGTGTGTGCCCTGGCAGGACCTGGGTGCCATGTCCAGGGAAATCCATGTGTTCCCTGGCAGGACCTGGGTGCCATGTCCAGGGAAATCCATGTGTTCCCTGGCAGGACCTGGGTGCCATGTCCAGGGAAATCCGTGTGTTCCCTGGCAGGACCTGGGTGCCATGTCCAGGGAAATCCATGTGTTCCCTGGCAGGACCTGGCACTGAGGGAGGTGCTGGCCTGAGGACAGCGCTGAGGTGACATCTCCCATCTTCCCTCTGCTGCAAGGCTCATTCCAGCCCATTTTTCCACACTCAGAGGGACTTCTGGTTTTCCACTTGTACCCCAGGACCTGCAGCTCCCTTCCCACAAGACTGAGCACAAACTTTTCCTTTTAGAGCCTGGAGCTCATGACCTGCTGTGAGGCTGAGGTCTGCTGGAAGCGCCTCTCCCCTCACCCTCAGAAAGGCTTTCTGGATCAAGGGGTCTGTGCCAACTCATTCTGCTTCCTCAGAGAAAATTAGATGGGAAATATTCCCGGCAGAAGGTGTCGGTGAAATCCAGAAAGGAAAGGAAAGAGGCTGAGGTTAGAGCAGGAGTGCTGAGGGCAGGGGGTGTGTGGAGGTGCAAACACACAGAACTTGAGAGCAGCTCACAGCCAGCCAAGCAAAAGCCTTGGAAAGCAGTCAGGAGCTCGCCACTCCTCCAGCTGCGTTACAAATGACACTTTCAGGATTGTATCCGTGACTTCTGTTGATGCAGATTTGTCTCTTCCTCAAAACCATCTTCGTTTTGCTGTGGGCTTCCACTCTGAGCTCACCCCAGATCTCAGGCAGAGCTCTTCACAAACCACAAGTGATTTATTCCTGGCTGTTCAACACAGGAAAGCAAGGGCCAGGTGTATCCTGAGAAGTTTCCCACCTTGGAGAGTCCCTCAGATGACAAATTGGTTCATTTATCCATTGCACCCTTCTGTCCATGTCTGGGACAATCCTCTGCCACCTGGGAATGCACATCCTCCTTCTCTAGGCCAGGCTGAGGATGAATTCTCCAGCCTCATCCTCACCTGAGCCCTCTCCAGGTGCTCCTGCTGGGGCTGAGTGTCCCCAGGCCGTGTGGCTCTGTCACCGTGGGCAGCTCCCACACAGAGCTGCTCTCCCTGCCTCTCCTTCCCATGGATTGGAGGGGCCTGACCACAAACACCCGTTTCTGTCCCTTCACAGTCCCTTCTGCCCCGATTTCACATCCTGGACACCACACCTGGCTGAGCTGTGGGATCTTCTCTCTCCCTTGCTGACCCTGCAGAGGAGCTTTGGCTCCGTCCCTCCCATCTCTGTGCTCATCCTGCAATTTCCCACCTGAGGAGGCCTCAAAGATGAGAAGTCTGGGTTCCATCCAGTTCCTCTGGAGCCTCAGCAAGCTGGCTGTACTCTCTCAGAGCAAGGAACCAGAGGTGGAGGGAGCTCCTTTGGCCAAACCCCACTATTTCATATTTTAATTTTTCTTTATTTTATCTCCCAGGTTTAATTAGAGCGGTTTGTCTGGAAAATTTGGCTTTCTGTGATAAAAGACCTCTCTAATGAGAGAGACCATAATCATGATTGAAAAACCTCCTGAAGTGGGTGCTGATCTGTGAGTTACCCTAGGAGTGTTCCTGTGCCAGTGTGTTCACGCATATAAATCTGTTTACTAAACAGTTTTAACTGCTCTAAACACAGCCTGCAGTTATCTTATCTGCCTGACAAAAACAAACAGATGCACCCAAACACCCAAACACTCCTGGGTGAGGAGTTCCTTATCAGCCCTGCTTCCCCCGCTGGCCCAGTTAAACCCTCAGTCATTCCTTCGTTCATTTTTAGGAGCACCAAGCAACATTTCATTTCAGCAGGGTTTTGATCTTGGGAAGCTGCAGCTCCCTGATGGTTTGTTTTCTTTCTGCATCCTGCAAATGCATCCATCCCTTCAGCTTTGTCACTGCTTTCCCACCTCCATTAATTAGCACCTCTTTTCCTACATCTCCCTCCTGGATAACTCGTTCAAAGCTTTAGGAGAGGGAAAAAAAAACCCAAAAAGAGAAATTATCCGAAGCCTGGCGGCATTTTTGCTTTTTATGTGTTTCCTCAAGGAAGGAAATAAAAGGGATAGAGTTCCAGGACATCCCTGGTTCTGAGCTCCCTCCTCTGTGCCCCAGTTGTGGTAAAGCTCCTAAAATTCCCAGACCTTTGGGAGAAGCGCCAGTGCTGTTCCCTGCCTGCTCCAGGTGAGGAGAAGCAGGTCTGGATGTCCACCCTGAGTGCTCAGGGACAGTGGGACACCACACCCAACCCCTGGGGAGCTGCTCCAGGCACAGAGGGCACCTTTCCCTGCATCCCTGAGCCCAGGGACGCCAGCACAGGCATCTCCTGGTGTCTGGAAGCGTCAGGAGCTCGGGAAGGACCTGCTGGGGACACCACAGAGTCAGGATCGGGCTCAACCTTCCCCTACCAAACCTTTTTCTGAGGCTCCCTCCCTCTCTCCAGATGAATTCCCACCCTGCTCAGAGGGGCTCTGTGGATTTTCCAGGCCAAGCCAGCCCAGCACACTCCAGGTGCAAAACAACCGCCTGCCATGCCCGGTGTTCCCACAGGGAACTGATCCCCAGCGCAAGGGAGCCCTGCAGGAGGTGGGAACACAAAGCACTCTGTGATTCCCTGGGTCCAGCAGAGCTGGGACAGCATCCTTGGCTTGGGCACGTGGGAATTCCTCATCCCTGATTAAGAAACTTCCTTTTCCAGCTAGCAGCACTAAGAGGACCCTGCACCACCTCGCTCTGCCTCCCCACTGAAACAATCCCTAACTTTATCCCCAAGTCCTGCATCCCTGGACATTTCTGATCCACCTTTTCCTGACGCCGTGGCCGCCCCAGGGGCATTGTCACAGCTGAGTGTCCATCAGCCCAGCTTCCAGGGGGCTCCAAGTGAAGGTAAAGTTCATCCCATGAATCAAATCTGGCTAAAATAAGAACCAGGCTGAATCCTCGCTGAGATCTCTGCCAAATCAGCTGTGCACTTCAGGGAGAGCCATTGGGATGGGACTCCCAAAGGGTTCAGATCTCCTTGGAAGTGAAGAACTTGGAATCCACCGAGGGCACAGAGCTGATTTTGTTTATTCTCCCTGCTTTCCATCCCCTGAAGTGGGGCCATCCCGGCAGCAGCACCGGCCCTGCTCATTCCTGGCCAGGAAAGCATGGCCCAGGGAACAATTGATAGCAGGGTCTTGCAACACCCCGGTTCTCCTCGGAGGTCTTCCACTGAAGGAACAAACAGGCCCAACCCTGCTCTGTTCAGGAGGTCTGATAAGATCACTGCCCAAGGGGCCGTGGCTGCAGGCCAGGGCTCTGTCCCAATAAACCATTTTCTGCAGGACCACCTTGCCTGGACTTGTCTTTCCACACCAAGCCAGGCAAAGCAAAGCATTCAGATGCTAAAAATGTGCAGCTATCGTTGGTGTTTGTCCAACACTGGGAGGCTCGTAAATCTCCCAGGAAAGGTAGAACAGGAGCTGTGATTAAGAAAACAAGAACCTTTCTGCATTGATTGCTCTCCTGCTGCTTCCAGAAAAGCTATTGCCTGTTGATGAAATGCCTCCCTGTCTGGCTTCCAATCCAGCGCTATCCCTGCAAGGGCTCTTCCCAAATCTCCTGCGTTACAAGGCAGACACAGGCAGGGGATCAAAGGGAAAACACCGATCCACGCGTGCCGACCTGTCCAAAGGTGGAGAGCAAAAGCCACCAGCAAGAGGAGGAGACCACAAGGTGTATTTTTACTGCCTTTTCACTGCTGTTAAAGCCCCAAATTAAAAAAATGCCGACCAACTCTCTGCTTGTGATGTTTGCAGGGAGTGATCTGTGATGTTTGATGTTTTTGATGGATGAACCCACCCCAGCGATCTCCACGCTGCTCTTTCTGTCTCCAGCTGTCCTCTCGGGACGTTCTGTCTGTCCCCACCACGCAAAAGAGGCAGAGCCGTGACCAAAATCCTGCCGGGGAACAGGAGAAGAGGCAGAGCCCGGCACGGCTGGAAAGCAGCGCCGAGGAAAGAACATTTCCTGTTTTCCAGTAGCCAGCAGATATAAGGAACAAATCCTTTGTGCTCGCTGCCAGCCAGGGAAATAGCTGGAGCTCCCGGCATTTTTGAGGATGTGGTGTGTACACACAGGATCCGCTGGAGAAGGGCAGGTGGAATGTCACGTAGGGAAGAGAGGAGGACACCTGTGTCCAGCGGGGTGTCCGGGCCAGGCAGCACAGCTGACCGGTCCAGCTGACCAGTCCAGCCCTGCCGCCTGCCCCTGCTGTCCCAGGGGAAGGGAAGTTTGTGCAGGAGCTGTGTTGGGACAGCTGCAGTGAGAGGGGACTCAGGAGGTCCCCAGTTCTGTCACAATTCCATGACAAGAGCTTGAGATGGGGTCGATTCCTTCTGCCATGGCCCAAGAGGAACCAACCTTAAACTGCATGAGATTAGGTATTAACCAAAAAAAAACCCCAAAAAGTCACTGAACAAGTGCTCAGGCATTGGAATAAGTTGCCCAGGGAGGTGGTGCTGGAGTCACCATCTCTGGAAGAGTCCCAGAGGTGTCTGGATGTGGCACCTGGGGACGTGGTGGGATTTGGTGCTGCTGGTTTGATGGTCAGACTTGAAGATCTTGAAGGTCTCTCCCAGCCTTGATGATCCTGTGACTGAAAGAACTCAGGGTCAAAAATAAAAGCAGATTCCTTTATTTAGGAGCCTCCTGCCTCTTCCGAGGTGCCTCCTGCTCCCAGACTGGAAAAGCGATGGAGCATCTTCCCCCAGGGATGCTGCTTTCCATTTCCCTGAGCAGGGGTGGGCTGGAGCTGGGATAAACCTGGTTGTGCCCTAGCTCTGAGCTGATGTTCAAGAGAGACCCCATTTCCAGCCAGAGCTGGGGCCTCTTGCAGTGCTGAAATTCCCGTTAACGTTCCAGCCTGGCACACCATCCCCTCTCCTTTCACTCAGCTCCTGCGGCTGTTGCTGCCAGCCCTATCTAGAGCCACATCTCTCCCCAGCCCTGTCCAAAAGCCACTGTGCCATGTGCAGCTCCTCCCTTCGTGCCAGGAGCCCCAAACACACCCCAGAGATCTCAGGTGAGAGATACCAGGGCTGAGAAGGAATCCTGCTCTTGAGGGTGATCACGAATCGCGTTCTATTTTCTCTTTTGTAATCTGTTGTCATGAGGAATTTAACCTCTTGTTTTGCCAGAATAAACTTGTTCTCACCCTTAAGCATGTCTGGTATTAAAGGCAAGTCTAGGTGAAGCTCTGGGACCTGGATTAGCATTCCCTGTTCTGAGACAATGCATCCAAACACAGCAGCGGGGGACACCACAGCGCTTGGGATTCTCCTGGAGCTGAACCTGCTGGGCCAGGCGTGGATGAAATCACAGTCCAGGCTTGATGAAATCAAAGAGAAAAGCAGTTTGCAGCCCCCAGGCTGGGACATTTGTGGTGGGGTGGCTTTGCAGCCTCCTCCATCCAAAGGGACGTGAAGGTGTCACCTTCCAGCCAGGCCAGGGCCCCAGAGCTGGGTGATTTTTGTCTTGACTCAGATTCCTCCTGTTGGGGGTGGGAGCTTTTTTTTTTTTTTTTTAAGGTATCAAAATAAAAATGCTTCCAAATTGAAAAACTTTCGGGTTTTTAATTAAAAAAAAAAATAAAAAAATGGAACTTTTGAACAAAGCTACTGCTTCTGGGAAAGGCTTCATAAACTCCAAGGCCCATTATTTTGTCAAAATAAAAAAAATTCAGCCTAAGCTTTTCGGCAGGCACTGCAGTATTATTAATCACCTCCTTGGGCAGTGCACATGTAATAAAACAAACTAAAATTAGCTAAAAAAAAAAATTTCAAAGCAAAGGCCACTTTCCAACATCCTGACAAATGAAATGAGTGGATGCCCAAACAAAGGGCTAAGAGCACAATTAAGGCAAAGCAGGAACTGGAGGGGCAACGCTGGCCCAGTGCACTTCACACGGAGCCTTTCATCCATCAGAGCCCCCAAAAGTGCTTAATCAAAATAATGGCGAGCAGGAGGAGAAGAAAATGACTTGGAAGCAAAGGGAGAAGATAAATGGAGAGTGTGGCCCAAAGCAGAGAGGTGGGGAAGGGGCTTTTCACCATCTCCTCTCACAGAAATTCCTTCAGGTCACTTATCTGCACCGCTTGTCTATTTATTATTCCTAAAATATTATCATAGGAAATGTATTTCCTATTCTATTCCAATTATAATTATATTTTAGGAATAATTTTTTATTATTATTATTATTATTATTATTATTATTATTATTATTATTATTATTATTATTATTATTATTATTATCATTATCATTATAATTATCATTATCATTATCATATAAATATAAATATAAATATAAATATAAATATAAATATAAATATAAATATAAATATAAATATAAATATAATAATAACAATAATAATAATAATAATAATAATAATAATAATAATAATAATAATAATAATAATAATAATAATTCCGTTTTTTTCCCTTAAGTAAGGTGACAACTACCCGCTGAGAGAGAGGGATTGATTGATCAAATATCTGCATACTTTCCAGATAATTTTCCTGTCTATCCTTTCCACATCCCCTTCACTTTTTCTTTCCTGCTACCTCAAGTTTTTGGTGAAGGTTTCTTGTGGCTTTTCCTTGCCCAGCTGTAAAACTTTTTCAGTTCATCCCTCCTAACCTGGTGGTTTTCCCCCTCCCATTTCATCCCACCCCAGCCTCCTCCTTTGGCAGGTGCACCTGGAGTTTCCCTCATTCTCCTGAGGTCCTGGGCTCCCTCAGTAATTCCGTGTGATCCGTGGATGCTTCATTGTTCCCTCTCCTTTCAAGATCACACAGGGGCCGCCCGGGACGGTGTCGGGCTCACGAGCCAAAAGCCAAGTGGCACCTGCCCAGATCTGTGAGTTATGGCCACACTCAGAGCCAGCAGAGGAAGCTGGAAAAGAAAAAAAAAATGATCTGTGTTTGAATAATACCCCAGTCATCCTTGATTTTATCCATTATTTAGGAGTCTTTTCGTGGTTAATGGTTGACTGTTCCTCCTGAGTGTGGAAGAATTTTGGTGTGGAAGGAGCTGAGGAGAGCAGGACAGAGGTGACATCGTGCCAGGGAAGGGCAGGGGCAGCACAGCCGGGCTCATTGTCTCACCCTGAGCCATCTCCTCTCCTCCTGACAGTCCTCTGGAGCCCTTCACAGGCCTGGAAACTTCCTGAGGAGCTCACAAAGCCCAGAAGTTTCTTTGGCTGGCTCAGGGGTGGAAATACATTTGAGTATTGTGGCGGTGAAGTGCTGAGTGCTGGTTCTCACTCACACTCCTGGTCCCCGGCCCTCCCACTGCTCCAAACCAGCAAAAAACATTTTTCTTTTCCAGAATCTGGCCATTTGGGGGTCCACAGTGCAGTGTCATTGCTCTCCCAGCTGACCCAGCAGAAAAAGGAAATAAAAATCAGAATTCTTGCCTGGAAGCAAGAGGAGAGGTTGTGGACTGAGCTGGAGTGGAAGAAAAATGACCACGAAACGAGAACAGCTCTTCTGGCTGTGTCTGATGGGACACAGCTCCCAGGAAGGAGGCAATTCAGATCATCCAACACAACATTTTCATTGTTCCCTCCAACAAAATGAAAAGAAAAACTCCATTGCAGAATATCTGGAAAGGGAAAGGAGAAAAAAATATGAACACCGCAAACTTTAAAACAAATATCCACATGGAAGAGATAATAAATTTCCAGAAACCCTGGAGGTAATATTTATTTAGGAGGTAATAAATTTAGGGGGTAACATCATCAGGTGGCCACAGCTCCCTGACCTGGCTCTCAGAGACGCAGCCATGACTTCATCCCTACCTCAGAAATTGTTTGCGCAGGAATGGGAAGACGGAGGCCTGAAAACATGAACTAAAAAAAGTATTTAATTATTCCCGTTTCAAACTTCTTTTTGCAAACAAGTGCATAAATTACAGGGGAAACATCCACTTAAAAATGGGTGAAATAGTTGGATTTTTATCCGTTTCTTTGCTGAAATGAAACATTTACTTCATTCTAAATTATCCACTTTTACTTGTTTGAACTCCAGCAAACCAATAAAGAAGAAAACAATTATTGACCAAGCTTTTCCATTATTTTTTTTTTTTTAATCAAGACTTTCCCTCCTTATAAGGAAAGTCAACAGTCTTTGTTCTGAGGTAATTCAAGTGTCTCCACTGGCAGGAAAGTTTCCAAGTTTTCGGTTTAGATGTTTTCCTTTGTGTGCCTGACCTTTCCTCCGAGCTCCCGCCCTCTCCCTTTAATCTCTAACCAGCGCTTTGGTGGCGTGGCTGGGTTGGGTTTTCGTGTTTTGCTTGAAAGCAATCCGTGCCTCTGGAGTTGAGTCAGAGCTCCTGCTTTCCTTCTGGTGAGGGAAAACTCATTCTTGTTCTTCCAGAAAAAAAAAAGAATAAAAATAATCACTGCAAGGTATTTGGATGGGAAAGCTGGAGTTTGTGCTGTGCTCTGTGGGTCATCTGTTGAAACCCACCTGCATCCCTGGAATGTTCCAGGCCAGGCTGGATTGGGCTTGGAGAAACCTGGGATAGTGGAAGGTGTCCCTGCCCGTGGCAGGTGGTGGAACAAGGTGAGCTTTGAGTTTTTTTCCAGCCCAAACCATTCCATGACTCCATGATGCTCTATTTGAGCTGTTGTACAAACCACCTGCATCCCAATTTTCCTATTTTCAGTGTCCTCTTGTCCAAAAAAATGGTGAGTGGTGCCTTGTGCTCCAAGCCTCCACTTTTAACATGGATTTTCCTCTTGGTTTGGCCCTCCCTCAAAGGGCCACTGGGAAAATCAATCCTGGAATCGGTGAATTCAAATCTCTGTTGGGGTAGCTCCATCCTGGAGCGATTCTGTTGCCCTTGCACACACAGAGGAGGTTGGAGATCCCACCTGAACAGGAAGAAAATCCTCTTTACTCAGGGAGCGCTGGGAAAGCTGCCCAGGGAAGGGGTGGAGATTCCTTCCCTGCTGGAGCAGGGGGCAGGAGCAGGTGACCCTCTGTGGGCCCTTCCAGCACGCCAGGATTCCGTGGGATCGGGGACTGGGAGTCACAGGGAGCAGAGATCCCTGGAATGTCCCAGCACAGAGACACGGGGGGGAGGAGTGGGAATGGGAATGGGAATGGGAATGGGAATGGGAATGGGAATGGGAAATGGAAATAGGAATGGAAATAATGGGAATGAGAATGGGAATAATGGGAATGGGAATGGGAATGGGAATGGGAATGGGAATAATGGGAATGGGAATGGGAATGGGAATGGGAATGGGAATGGGAATGGGAATGGGAATGGGAAATGGAATGGGAATGGGAATGGGAATGGGAATGGGAATGGGAAATGGAAATAGGAAATGGAAATAGGAATGGAAATAATGGGAATGGGAATGGGAATGGGAACGGGACAGGGAATGGGAAGGGGAAATGGAATGGGAATGGGAATGGGAATGGGAAATGGAAATAGGAATGGAAATAATGGGAATGGGAATGGGAATGGGAATGGGAATGGGAATGGGAATGGGAATGGGAAATGGAAATAGGAAATGGAAATAGGAATGGAAATAATGGGAATGGGAATGGGAATGGGAATGGGAATGGGAACAGGAATGGGGGAATGGGAATGGGAAATGGAAATAGGAATGGAAAGAATGGGAATGGGAATGGGAATGGGAATGGGAATGGGAATGGGAATGGGAATGGGAATGGGAATGGGAATGGGAATGGGAATGGGAACAGGAATGGGGGAATGGGAATGGGAAATGGAAATAGGAATGGAAAGAATGGGAATGGGAATGGGAATGGGAATGGGAATGGGAATGGGAATGGGAATGGGAATGGGAATGGGAATGGAAATGGGAATGGGAATGGGAAATGGAGTGAAACTGGGACTCTGGAACTGGGATTGCAAATGGGACAGGGACTGAGACTGGAACTGGGAATGGAATTGGGACTGGATTAGGAGGAATAGGACTGGGAGTGGGATTGGAACTGGGACTGGGAATGGGACTGGGACTGGGACACGGACCGCAAACGGGATTGGAACTGGGACTGGGATTGGAACTGGACTGGGACTGGGACTCTGCCTTGGGTTGGGACTGGGAGCTCCTCATGTCATGACACGAGCCAAGAGGAATGTCACAGTGAGGGACAGCTGCTCTGACCTCTCCAGCGCCCAGCTGCTGAGGACATTTGTCTCTCCCAGGCCAGCAGGCAGAGTTTGGAGCTCCCTCTGGAGCTGAGGTTTCCCACCTGCAGCACCACAGGTGCTGACACACAGAGACTTTTCCACGTCCTGGCTCCACAGGGGCTGAGGCCAGGAGAGATTTCCGTTTAGTTGGAATGGGCAGCCCTGGACAGCAACCAGGGGCACTCAGAGAGGAAGCAGCAGCAGAGGGATGAGTTCTGCTCCTCAGTTTATTTCTGTTTGTGACAATGGCACCACTGGGTTATGTCACAGGAGAGATGAGTCATCATGGGAAGGTCGGAAAAGAATTCCAAGACTTCCAAATCCAACCTTTGACCGAATGCCCACTGAACCACATCTCCAAGAGCCACTTCTGTTTGGTTTTTGAACACTTCGAGGAATGGCAGCCTCAGCAGCCCTGGGCAGCCTGTGCTAATATTCAAACACTCTTTCAGTGGGGAATTTTCTCCCAATATCCAACCTGAACCTCCCCTGGAGCTGTTTCTCCTTGTTTATCACCAGGTGTCTGGGGAAAGAGCCTGGACCCCTCCTGGCTACACCTCCTTTCATGCAGGTGTAGAGTCCAGCTTTGTGAAGCACAATGGGTTAAAAACTTTGGGGAAAATACAGTTATGAGTCCTCATCATTTATGGAAAAATCACGTCCCTTTGGAGACAGTGGGACAAAACCCCTGAGGTGGCACAACAAAAGTACAAAACAAAAAAACCCAAAAAAACCCAAAACCAAACCCAAAACCAAAAAAAAAACCCAAAAAAACCAAACCAAACCAAACCAAAAAAACCCACAAAAAACAAAAACCCCCAAAAAATCCAAAACCAGCAAAAAAACAACCAAACAAAAACAAAAACAACCCAAAAACACAAAAACCAAAGCCCACGAAAGTACAAATTTGCCTCTCTGGTGGAGACCTCGCTTGGAGCTGATGGAGAACTCAAATATGAACCCAGGTCAGGAAAAGTCATTCCTGGAAGAAGATCTGAGGTGCCCCCTGAGTCTCCTTTGGAGGGGGACATGGATCAGGCAAGGAGCAGGTCAGGCTGGGAAGGATGGAAGAGTAAAACACTGAGATATCCACAAGTGGATAGAGCAGGAGACTGTGAAGCAGGAAAATGACCTGGATCCATCCTCCCTTAACTCCAGGGGCTTCTGGATTGAAGTTTTCCTTAGGAAGGGAGCAGGAGAATGGAAAAGCAGAAAAGACAACGGAGGGAGATGGGATGTCTGAGGCCCAGAGATAAGAGGGGCTTGGGATGGCCCCAGAAAAAGCTGCTGAAGGGATCAGAGGCACGGCTGACAAGCTCTGGAGGGGCTCCGACATCATTTGGAGAGCAGGAGCGCTTTTTGGGGCTTTTGGTTCGGTTTATTTTTTTTTTGTTTTTTGGTTTGGTTTAGTTTTTTAGCTGGTGGCACTGAGATATTGAGCATAATATTCCTCTTTCTGTCTCTGGCCTGCTGTGCTCCTCTGTTAACTCTTGGTGATCACTGCTCTTCTGAGAGCTGCTGGACCTCTTGGTGGACAAATTCAAGGTTCCTGTAAAATCACTGTTCTTTTATGTGCTGCTCAGTCTTAAGAGCAAAGTAAAGAGCAAAGAGGGAGTGAGAGGGTCTTCAGCAGGGGCGGCACCACGAGGGGAGAGGTCTCCAGGGGCTGCTGTGGCTGGGGGAACTCACTGCTGCGTTCCTGTTCCAACAGCTCTGCTCAGACACCCGTGAGTCAGCCCAGCATTTTTAGCTCCTTACATAAGCACTGCCAAGAGGGAAGGTGTTCCAGCAGAGCTGCCAACACAAATGCCCAGGGACCAGCTCTGCACCCGCTGGGATGAGTAAGCAGCGGCTGCAGCACGGGCAGGGAGCATCTCTCACACCTCACCAGGTGTTTTGCAACAGGGATGAGCCGGAGCTCTGCTGTTTGACCAAATACAGCGCTGGGGAAAGAGTGGCAAGGGAAATATCCGTGTTTCCAGTGCAAACCCTGGTCCATGGAGTCCCCCTGCACAACTGGCGCCACACCTGAGCTGTTTTCCTGCCACCACACCTGCAGAGATCCAGGTTTTGACCAAATTTTACGTGCCTTGTTTCCCTGCTAAAAGTCCATGGGCACAGCAGAAATTGAATTAACCCTTTTGGGATCAAGGTGAGGCAGCACTGCCGACCCCCTACAAACCAGAGCTGTGCCTGCAGGTCTGATTCAGCCCCGAGCAGCAACAGAAACTTCTTAAATCACTCGCTGTTGTGTCCTACTGAGTTGGACCCTTCAGTTTTGTGCCGCTGACCAAGCGTGAAGCGGCCTTAACAAAAAGCAGCATTTCGCTGTGGTTTTTGCACCAAATTTTGCACCTCACCCGGAGCAGCAGCTGCCTCACACCTGCCCACCGAGAGGAGGGAAACTCCCTTTATTAAAGCTTCTGTCCCCAGGAAACAGAATGCCACCCTTGCCTCGCAGGGAGACACCACGCCCTGCGCTTACTGCTCAGCAGGCTGGTAACCACTTCAAAGCAGCGCTGCCCCGAGGAGTGATGATTCCTGAGAGGGTTAAATCAACATTTCCTAGGGAAGAACACCACAGGGTGCTGCTGGGCAGAGCTCTGCGCTCAGCACGTCTGTCTGTCTGTCTGTCTGGCCAGATCTGAGTGCTGGAGTCTCTCTGACAGCGGGACATGGCTTGGGTGAGGGATGGACCCAGATCTTGTGTCTCTGTGTTTCAGAGTAAGTGAAGGAAAGCTGGCAAATTCAGCTTAGAAGGGTTTCCTTACCCCAAACCTCGTGATCAGGGCATGGAAGGAGGCACTGGAGGGTCCCTGCCCCACCTTGGTACAAAATCCTGTCTCATCTGGGGTGTTCTAGAGGAGAATTTAGGTGTTCTGGGACTGAATTTACAACCCACAGCAGCCCTGCAGCACAAGATTAGCTCAGAACAACTGATTTATCAGAGACCAAGGAGGAAACCCCATTCCTCCACGAGGAATTGAATATTCCACCCTGTCTCCTCACGCTTCACAATGAGGTGTCTCCTTATTTTTCAGGATAAAGCTGTGAACCTGCCAAACTCTGCTTAGGAAGGATTTCTTCCCCCAAACCTGGTGATGACCTGGGGCCCTGGGCACGGCAGGAGATGCTGGAGGGTCTCATTCCCACCTTGGTGCAAAATCCCATCCCATCAGGGGATGTTCTGGGAGAGGTAGAACAGAATTCAGAGAGTACAGGCACCAAAGTCCCAGATCTGTAGAACAAGATTAGAGAAGAATCACTTTTTACCAAAGAGAATTACAAGAATTTACAAGAATCACTCTTTTACCAAAGAGAATTACAAGAATTTGCAAGAATCGCTCTTTTACCAAAGAAAATTGGAAGAATTTACAAGAATCTCTCTTTAACCAAAGGAAGAACCCCCTTTTCTCCAGGAGGGATTGAATATTCCACCCTGTCCAAACCCCCAGCACCAACTCCAGGGCAAGAAGCTTCTCTGCCAAGCATCTCCTGGTGTTCAGGCACCAAGGCAGCTCCTCAGGTCTGGGGTTATCAAAGACAAAACTTGTTTTTTCCAGGCTCGTTTCCTTCCTTCCAGACAAACCTGGCCACTTCCAATGGCTGTGCTGTAAAACTACAGCTCTTTTTTAACCCCAAAACACCCTGCTGGCCTCTGGCAGTGCCCTCAGCACTGCTGGTCCTGCTCCTGGTGCCTCAGAGTTCAGCAGCTCAGTTGAAATAAAACATTTCCAACGTGCTCTCTCCATCCAAATGGATTTCCCAGAATCTGGGCATTTTTGTCCTGATTCCATGTCTGACACATTTTCTTCCTGGCTCTGGGAGAGGATTAAACCATCCCACATTTCTCCATTTCTCGTGCCCTTGCAGCCTCCCCACCACCCCCCACTCCCAGGGCAGGTCTGATATTCTTGAAGAGCAGAGTTCCCCGTGGGATCAGAGCTGGGGATCATCAGGATCATTTTCTTTGTCCTTCAAGCCCATGTCTGGGATCAGCTGCTCCCTGTGGAAGTTCCTCCATTTACACCCATCAGAGGGAACCACCTGCTTCCGATGTCTCCTTGCTCAGTGGTGGCACAGGTTTTAAGGAAGACACTCATTAAATACACTTGAAACTCCTGAAGTGACATTAAAGTGTTTTTTCCTTTGGGAAGAAGGGCTGGCTCAGCCTGGGCAGTGCCCAGGAGCTCTCAGAGTTCTGCTTTGCACCGCGACTCCCTCGCTGCTGCTGCTGCTGGCAAACCATGCTCAGAGTGAGAACTTCTGCACCAGCCAGAAGCTGAGTTATTATTATTTATTCAGTTGAGTTGGTCCCTCCAGCAGCTGCAGGCGGCTCCACTCCGAGAAGCTGGGCCTGGCTTTTCCACCAACAAACGCAGAGGAAAAAAAATGCATCCAACTCATTCATGCTACAGCACATGGAGTTAATGATTCACAGCCCCAGTACAGGACGAGAGTTCCAATGACAATAAACCATAACAGATTTCCTTGAAGCACCATCCCTTGATTTCAGAATTGCTTCTTTAAAAGGCCGATAATTTTCTGGATCAGTGTCACAGGTAGGTCAACAGAAGGATAGATTGTCCTCCATTCCTGCCTGATTGCACCCGTAAGCAAAACTCTCTTATCGGTTTCAGAATTGCTTCCAAGATGGTGCCAGGATCCCTCTTCTCCAGCACAGCATCCCGCACTGCCTCTGGAGACACAGATTCCAGAGGAAATGGAGCACAAAGCTGATGGATCCAGCCGTGAGGATGAAGAGAGGCTCTCCTGATTCCCTGTGGCCAGCCAGGCTTCTCCCACTGGCAGTGAAACTCAGAAGTGATGTGGTTATGGAAATGCCATAGCTAATGGGAAAATCCAGGCAGGCACCAGGGAGGCTCAGGCTGGGCATTCGGAAAAATTTCTTCTCTGGAATTGTTGGGAATCGGAAGGGGCTGCTCAGGGAAGTGGGGAAGTGACCAGAAACCAAGCAGAGGTGTCACTTTGTGGTCTGGTTTAGTGACATGCTGGGATTCAACCAAAGGTTGGACTGGGTGACCTTGGAGGTCTTTTCCAACCTGAATGGTTCTGTGATTCTGCCCAGTGGTGGACGTGACCACCAAAGCTTTGTTTGGCCACAGTCCTGGAGTTACCCTGCAGGAAATCCAGGCAGAGGTCTCCCCACACACCCCGTGCCGGTGATCACCAGCATTCCCAGCCCTTCCCAAGCCAAGGGGAGCAGGCAGCTGTGTCCCTGGCTCCTCACTCTGCAGCTGCTGTGCTTTCAGCCCTTGCCCTGGGAGCAGCAGCTCTCTCTCAGTACCTGATTTCCACCCCTTCTTTAGGCAGGGCAGCTCTGAACCCCACCATGATGAATTCCTTCTGCTGGAGCAGCACCAAGACCCACAGATGAACCTTTAATTGACCCTGCCTGTGCTGCAAAGCCCAGCACCATCCCCTCTCCCAGCCCATCGAGCTCTGGAAGGTTCCCCACATTCAGGGGGTCATTCTTTGGCTGAGAGCTGCACAGGGTGGGATGATCTGAGCAAATCATTGCTCTGACCCCAGTCACAAGTGGCTTCCTCCACACTCAGGACACCAGGGAACACCAGGACCTGTCTTGTTCCCCTTCCCCATCAGAGGCTTCCTGAGAAGTTGAAAACTCACACCAGGGGTAAAGTTCTGTCACCCATTTCAAGGGGGTTCTACAAAATTATCAATTCTGGTGATTGAGCAGGACCTCAGGAAGGACTGGACACCTCTGATGGGCAGAAAACCTTTCCTCTCCACCACCAGCGCTCTGACCCTGCTGCTCCTGCTCCTGTCTGGATGACAAGTGTTATTCCAGGCCTGCAGGCGAGCTGTAAATACAAAAACATGCACACCCTCCATTAACATTAGCAACAATATTTAAATCACACTCTAGAGGCTAATTGGCGAAAATTCAAAGGTGACACAGAGAGAGCAGCCCTTGAACAAAGCATCAGATGTGGAGGTGCTGTTCCAGCTTGCCCAGGCTCTCCTGCTCCCCCTGATCTGAGAGGGCACGGCCCAGGCAGTGGGAACCGGGCTCCCCGGGTGCCAAAAGCACAGAGATGAGGCTGGAGGGCTTCACGGGGCAGAAAAGTGGGTTTCAGTCCAAGATCCCACAAACAGCCGCCCACAGGACCTCAGAATCATGGAATACTGGGTTGGAAGTGACCTCTGGCATCGCAGTTCTGCCCAGGCAGGGTCACCTGGAGCAGGTGACGCAGGAACACATCCAGGAGGGTTTGGGATGTCCCAGGAGGGAGACTCCACACCCTCCCTGGGCAGCTGTTCCCATGCTCCATGGAAAGAAGTTCCCTGTTGTATTGAGGTGGAATTTGTTGTGTTTTATCCTGTGGCCGCTGCTCCTCGTCCTGTCCTGGGCAGAGCCTGGCACCACGCCCAGGTGAGACGAAACTCCAGGTGTTTCACTGGAAAGGGGATCCCTCCCCAAAACCAGGATGTAGCAACTGGAGTCACAACCTGGTTTTGACATCTTCCTTAAATCCCAGCTCCTGGATCGATGGTGGGATGCGAGACTCTGCTCTTTCCAGAGACTCCCTGTTGAAAAGCACACTTCAAACGTGACATTTGCTGGCTCAGTATCACAAAAAAAAAACCCCTTTAAATAGACCCACACTGACATTCTCTACACAGCCAGATGTTGAAGTCAGTGTAAAACTGGAGTCATTTTCATACAGATTCGTGATCTTTAACATTTCTGAGCTGGGAGAGAAAAGCACTTTACACAGCCCTCTGGGGATGTGACCCATAAAACAGCAGCTGAACCGTGGGCTCTCAGGAACTGCAACTTACCCAGTGTCTTGATTTAAGTAGCTGCACTTCATTTTCCCCCAATTTCCATACCTTTCCCAAAGCCACGAGTCACGGCCCTGAGAACTCTCCAATTGCCCCCCGTGGCAGCCCTCCAGCTCCTCTCTCAGCAGCCAGAGCGAGGTGAGCTTGCAGGAGCAGCTTGAGGTGTAGAAAGGCAAAAAAAAAAGGGGCAGCAGCCTTGGGCTCCTGTTCTCCCAAGGGAATGGGACACAAATCCCCCGGGCAGGGGGTGTGAGGCACTGCTGAGCCCCCTTTTCCATCCCGTGTCCAAGAGCTGGCACATTCCCACGGCAGCAAAAAGGGAATAATTCCTCTCTAGATTTAGGACATGTGTGGGAGCTCTGTATTTGCTCAGCACCGCTCACCTGAGGTTTTACACATCATAAAACAGGCTGAGAGGGAGCAAACCCTCAAGGGGCAGGATCTGGCTGTCCAGCTGGTTTGACAATTTGGTCAGTTCAGGCTGGAGAATTCTCCCTTTCCCTGCTGGAGCCAAATCCAGAAATCTGCGCCTCAAGGAGACTTTGGCCAAGCTCATGAGCAGCCCAGATCTCCCATCCACAGCCCCCCGAGGCTGTGCCTGTGCTGTGAGAGGGTCCCGTGCCCAGCACAGCACCCCGAGCTGGGCACAGAACTGGTGTCACCTTCCCCTGGCTCCTCAGGGCACTCCTGCCCTCCTGGCTCTTCCTCAGAGTATCCCCCAAGGCCATTCCCAGCTGGTTTATCCCACTGGAGCCTGGGAAACCACCACAAAAACAATGAGAGGTGAAAAAAAAAAGCTCAGAAAAGAGCTTGGACCCAGGCCTTGGAGAAGCCCCCCTGAGCAGTGGGGTGTGAGCTGCTCCTTCCCTCTGGGCTGGGGGTGTCGCTGCCACCTGCCCCAGGGACACCTGAGCCACCTGTCCCATGGAGCCACAGCTCTTCCCAGGACTTTGGCCAATGGAGGAGAAACCTGGCCGGTCCCAGCTCCGATGGAAGGCAGAGCCCCACCCTTGGGACCGGGATAATGTTTTCCTAAAGCCTGGCCGTGGTTGGCTTTTTGTTTTGCTGAGCTGTTGCTACGCACCTGAGGCTCCGCCGGGGAAGTCGGCTCTGCAGAGGAAACAACCCTGGCAAAAGTCACCAAATCATTGTTCTGGCGCTTTCTGTGTCATGGACAAACACATGAATCTGCACTTGTTTATCGGGGCAGGATTTCGCTGGGCTGGTTTGTCTGTTGGACCTGCTGCTCCCACTTAGCCCCTAAAAAACAAAACCAGGAAGAGACTAAGTGTTCCCACACAACTTCCAGCACAATCAGCAGCCCTCCTCGAAAGCGCCTTTGAAACAAGAAATGCGAGAGGGAAAAAACAATTAACGCCAGGGACTTCACTGGGGGGGAGGGAAAAAAAAAAAAAAAAAAGACAATTCTTTCATTAATCAGAACCTTATCAGCAGCAAGGTGATATAAAGGGTTTAATTGGAACTGAGCAATGTGTTTGTGCTGCTGTGGAAGCCTTGTCTATGCGAGCAGGAATGTGGCCTGCATCCTGTTTTCCCTGCCACGGGGGAGGAATCCGCTGGGCCATTCCTTGAAAGGCTGCGGCGTGTTTGCCACCAGCTCCACGCTGGGTTCCTGCTCCTCGGCGCCCTTTGTGCTCGCAGGGATCCCAGAGCAGCGGGATGTTTTGGAGGAAGGCAGCAGCCATCCTTCCAGCAGGTGTTCGTCCCTTTGTGCTCCATCCAAGGCCCCCGTGCCCAGCAGGACAATTCCCAAAGTGGGAGATTCCAGATTCCAGGGCTGCTTTGCTCTCTTACCCACCTGGGCCTTTGCAAGGGGCAGTGTTGGGGTCAGAGATGCAAGGTATATACCTTTATCAGTATTGCCTAACTCTGACACCCAAAAAAGCACTGAGTTTTATATAGCACCATGGAGACAATAAGTAGAGTTAGATAGAAAAGATTAAAAATGTAAATGTGTAAATTAGAAAGTTTTTTAAATCACTGGGTGAATGGGTTGAGGTTTAGAGTTTAAAGTAGTTTAGAGAGCCGAAGACAAGATGGAGGATTTAGGGTGTTGTCCCTTGTCCTTCTTCTTTCTTCTTCATGTTCTTCTCCTAGAGGTTTTTGGGTAGTAGTGAGTGATTGGGTAGAAAATGTCACAGTGCATCACACAGGTGTTAGAACATTGGGTCACTAAGAAAAATAATTTAGTTGGCATCTGTTAATTGGGTAAATGGACATATAAAAGACCTTGAAGAAGATCTTTGTTAGCCATTTTACCCCTTTTTCTATCATAGTACACATAGCTCCTTGTACCTTGTATTACTGATAAGAAAAAATAAACAACGGAGACCGAACAAGAGAAAACTGCCTCCCTCTCATCAATCTTCAGTTCAAAGCGAAAAAGAACCCACATCTAAAAGTCCAGAAAAAGGACAGGGCAGCACAGACAAAACTTGGCTTCTGGAGGGGGTTTTGCTCCACCCTGCCCCGGGCAGTGCCTGGAGGTGCTGAGAGCCCCCAGTCCCAGGAAAATCAAGGAAAGATCCTGCAGCCCCTCTGCTCCTCCGCCTCTGAGTGACCTTAGCAGGGCGTGTGGTCACTGCCTTCCACAGCACACAGGGTTCAACCTCTGCCAGCCCCTCAGATCCACCCCAGTGCCTGGAAAGGTCCCCCTGACTGGTCCTGGCTTTCTCCTCCTTCTGTTTCCTGTCACCAATCCCTTTTTTAGCACAGGGACCCTTCACCCTGTGCTTTTTTAACACCAGGGCACCCAAAATCTGTGAACCCTCTTCCCAGCCTCTCACAAAGGGAACCACACTGATGCCTCCCTCCTGCATTTTGCCAGGACAAACAGCCCCAAACCAAATTCAACACCTTTTTCTGCGCCAAAACTCTGCTTGGCTCCGGTGGAGATCTGTCCAAACCCCTCAGGACTGTGCTTGGAGCACACAAATATAAAAAATTCTGTCTTCCCCAGGCAGCGGTGGCAATGTCACCCAAGAGCGGCTTGGAAGTGTGGCACAAGCACCCAGCAGAGCAGCCCAGCATAATTAAGCAGCATTTTTATTCACGTCATCTCCTGGCTTTGGCATGGCTTTTATTACAGTCATTACAAAGACAGATATTACTTTTGGATTGACTCACTTGATGGGTTGATCAGCACTTTATTGTAGCCTCCAGTTATAGCACTTTTTATGGCAGCCAGAAGAACTTAACCATTAGCACACTATTAGGGAGAACACTGGCAACTGATTAAGTTGCTGAAGGTCAAAGACATTTTTCTTAATTGCTCCGCTTGTGCTCCCTCCTCCTCCTCCTCCTGCTGCTGCTGCAACGGAGCTGGAGGGAGAATTATTCCCTTTTAACAACAAAGTCGCAGAGCAGCACCTCAGATTTGCCATCAAGTCCCTGGGGAGAGGCTCATTCCCCACCCCAGGTCTCGCTGCTGGGATGAAGGTGTGAGGATTTTCATGGATGAGAACCAAAAAAGCTGCCAGGGTGACTTAACTGGGCCCCACGTGCTGCAGATAATGGGCACACGAGGTCAGAGCGAAAGGAGGTGCCAAGGGGACAGCCCTGTCTGTGGAGGGAGATGGGAGAGGATTTTCCAGCTCTGTGGGGTCTCTCACAACTCCCAGATGGATTTTCCATTCTCTCTGGGGTCTCTCACAACTCCCAGTTGTGTTTTCCAGCCTCTCAGGGGTCTCTCACAACTTCCAGTTGTGTTTTCCAGCCTCTCTGGGGTCTCTCACAACTCCCAGTTGTGTTTTCCAGCCTCTCAGGGGTCACTCACAAATCCCAGTTGGATTTTCAGCCTCTCTGGGGTCTCTCACAACTCCCAGTTGTGTTTTCCAGCTCTCTGGGGTCTCTCACAACTCCCAGTTGGGTTTCCAGCATCTCTGGGGTCTCTCACAACTCCCAGTTGTGTTTTCCAGCTCTCTGGGGTCTCTCACAACTCCCAGTTGGGTTTTTTATTCTCTCTGGGGTCACTCACAACTCCCAGTTGGGTTTTCCAGCATCTCTGGGGTCTCTCACAAATCCCAGTTGGATTTTCCATTCTCTCTGGGGTCTCTCACAAATCCCAGTTGGATTTTTCAGCTCTCTGGGGTCTCTCACAGCTCCCAGTTGGATTTTCAGCCTCTCTGGGGTCTCTCACAGCTCCCAGTTGGATTTTCAGCCTCTCTGGGGTCTCTCACAACTCCCAGTTGGGTTTTCCAGCCTCTCTGGGGTCTCTCACAAATCCCAGTTGTGTTTTTTATTCTCTCTGGGGTCTCTCACAAATCCCAGTTGGGTTTTCCAGCTCTGTGGGGTCTCTCACAACTTCCAGTTGGATTTTTCAGCCTCTCTGGGGTCTCTCACAACTCCCAGATGGATTTTCCAGCTCCCTGGGGTCTCTCACAAATCCCAGTTGGGTTTTCAGCCTCTCTGGGGTCTCACAACTCCCAGCTGGGTTTTCCATTCTCTCTGGGGTCTCTCACAAATCCCAGTTGTGTTTTCAGCCTCTCTGGGGTCTCTGAACTGTGGCTGCTGCCAGAACAGCCCCACCACAGGCAAGATGAGATCCCAGAGTCTGGAAAAGTCTCTCAGATCAGCTCTGTCATTCTGCCCCCTGGAAAGCAGCACCTGAGGTGTTTCCCCACTGATTCCCGGGGGAAGATGCTCAGCAGGGTGTTCCCACCCTGTTTCCCAGGCTGTGCTTCCATCACGCTCCAGAGGCACTCAGGAGTGACAATTCCCAGCACAGGCTGAGCCGGTGGCACCTCCCTCCCTGTCCCCAGCACAGGGGACAGAGAGTTTCTCCTGTGGGATCCAGGATGTGCCTTCCTGGAGCTCCTTCGTTACCCAGCACAGCTAATTAATGCACTTTTAAACTGTGTGATCCCTTCATCTGGCTGGATTCAATTTCACTTTTCTCCTCCAGCTCCTCCCCTCTCCCTGCCCACCTGAGGCGAGAGGCCAAAATCACCAAAAGCCATTTCTGTGGCAAAGCCACAGAAATGCAAAATCTCCGTGGTCCTGGAGGCCTGTCAGGGTCTCATCCACAGCTTTGGCTGCTCCTTTCAATTTCATCCTATTTTATGTCACATCTGCCCCCAACAAATATTAAAATAAATATTAAAATGGAAAAAAGCCCTATAAAAAAAATAAAATACATATATATATTGCCCATCCTGATGAGGCCAGAAGTGTCCCACGGTGCAGGAGGGAAGTTTTGCTGCCTGTGGGACATCAGGGAAGGGCTGTTTTTCCAGGAATTCCTGAAAAAATGGGAGAGTCACATGCAGGCCACAAGGTGTCCATTTTGGGAATCATCACTAGGGAAAAAGCTGGATCTTATTAAAGATGCCCCATCAGTCATGCTCAGAACTGCCTTTGGAAGTTGCCTGATTTCCTGGATTTTCCACTTAAGAAAACTTCATTTATCCTGCTCTTCGCTGTCACCTGTGAGAATTAATAAAACCCACCTCCCTCAGCTAATCTTTATCAGCGAACTCAATAACCTCAAGAATAAGCACAGAGCTCCTCTCTCATCCCTTTTCACCCTAATTAAGATGCTCTTAAGCATCTTCTTCCCTCGGGCATTACCTAATTAGGGCTGGTAATTAAAGCTTTGCTCAGAGGTTGGCACCAGCCCAGGCCCCACCTGAGCTCCTGCCAGGCTCAGGTTGTCCCTCAGCCCTTGGTGGCACCGTGGGGCGTTGCAGGACATCCCAGCAAGGAGCTTCTGGCACTTTCCAGGATTTCTTTCTTTGCTTCTCGCTGCTGAGTCCAAAGTGTCCCCATGGGAACCTCCCTGGAATATTTCCCGTTATTCCTGTGTCCAAATTCCCTCAGTTAATTGATGTCAGGGCGCCAAAAATCCTCCCAAAGCAGCCCCTGTCCCCAGTGATTATTTCAGATTTGCTCCAAGAGCTGGAGAGCATCACCTGTGGTCCCACCTCCCCAGCTGTGGTGTTCCCCTGCTGCCAGGGCCCTCTGGGCATCCCCAACAGGAATATTTTCCCTCTGAGACCAAGGTTCCTTTGGGGCTTGAGGAAGGCAAATGAAAACGCAGGGTTGGCTCAGTGGACATCAGAGGGTGGGGAAATCTTTCCTGGGAAATGCACAAAATCCTCATTTCCCTCACTGACACCGCTGGAATCGGCCCCAGCAGGACACCATGGAAATGAAACCAAAACCAAAACCACTCCAGGCCTGATCTGGAGTTCAGCTGAGCAGAAGAGGGGAGAATTTCACTGCAGGTGTTGTACATACCACACAGGAAATTCACACTGCTTCAGGGTACCTTTTCCCCCCTTTTGCCTCTAATTCCAGGTCCTTTTTGTCATTAGAGTCCCAGGAGTGATGATTTATTGTCACAAACATCTGAAGGAGTCTGGTTTTCACACCAAGCCCTGGGGTGGGGGCTTGGCCCTGGGAGAGGCAGCTCAGCCAGGAAAATCAGGGAATGGGAATGGCTGGGGCCCCTCCTGAGCCTTCAGCATCTTCACATCATCCCTTAGATGATGGCTTTTGAGCTGTGATAATAATAATAATAACAAAAATAATAATAACAATAATAATATAATTAATAATAATTTAAAAAATTAACCCTTCCCAGATCTGAAGTTCTGTCCCTGCCCTGCTGACCCCACAGCCACGGGGGAGGATTGGACTCAGCCATGGGCAAACAGCACCAGGATCCCTCAGCGCAGGGATCCAAACTGGTCCCACACCCACAACCACCAGGGGATGACTTCCCTGCTCCCAGAGAAATCCAGGAAGGAGGAAGGTGTGAAGTTAAGGAGTTTTTAAGCCAGCCAGATGGATTCTGGATGGGTTCACTTGGAACTGAAATGTGCCCAGGACCATTCCCAGCCTCCCCATTCCCACTCCTTTTGGCCACCTGGGTTCCTTTCACATCACCACAGAAGGAAGGAAAGCACCATTGACTGCTGTCATTATTTATTACAAATTACATCTTAAAAATTACTGTCTAAAAAAAAAAAAATCAATAGATTTAAATAAATATACAGATTTCAGGATGCTACATATGGCAGGTGTGCAATAAGTCACTTCAGGCTGGGACATTACACACACGAGGAGATTGACAGAGTACTTTACAGCAGTAGTTTTATTTTAAATTACTCACATTAAACCATGTGCAAAATTTCCTCTGGAACAAACCCTTTCAGGATTTTCTTCTTTTGGTTTTTTTAGAGTGACTCCAACCTTCAGAAGGTCAAAGATAAAAACAGATTCTCTGCAGCTTTGGGGACCAAATGATTAATCTGCCGTTTCATTCACAATACAATCAGTTGGTCTTATTTTTCCCCTCTCCAGGGCTTAAAGCAAAATCAAGGAATTCTTTTTCTTGTCCATCGGGACTACACTTGCAACAGCCACAGATTTTGGTCCACCACCAACTTCAAGCAGCCTTTCCAAAGCTCCTGTGCAGTCCTGGCGTGGGCAGCAGAGGAGCCAGCAGTGGAGAGCAGCTCTTCACCTGCCCAGGTGCAGCCCTGGCTCCCTGCAGAGCTCTGCCCAGGCAGACAAAAGTGCATTTGTGGCACAGCTCCGGAGCCCTGAGGCTGCCCTTGCCTGCAAGGTTGGTTTCTAGGCCCTGGGCTCAGTGGTTTTCCCAATTTTTTCTTTCTCTCCCCTGAGCCAGCAGATCTGGGTTTAAACCCGAGCCTAAGCTCGGACAGGGCTGTGCTCTCTTACAGAATCACGGCGAGGTTTGGGTTGGAAGGGACCTTAAAGATCACCCAGCTCCAGCCCTGTTCCCACCAGTCCTTCCCTCTACACCATCCCTACCTGGCTGCCCCTCACCTGATGCATTCCCCACCCAGGTTCCCCTTCCCACGGTGACCTGACACCCCTGGGTGGTCATTTACTGCCCAGAGCCTGGCTCAGGGCTTCCCTAAGCCAAGCAGCAAGGCAGGCTTTGCTGCCCTCTCCCCAGCACCCCTCTCTGCCCCAGCCCTTCCCTCCAGGCAGAGCTGGGGTGTTCAGGAGCTGGAAATCCTCACTGGGGGGATGTCCAAGGAGAGGAGATGGGGTCCCAGACCCAGACCAGGCTCCAGCCCTGCTCAAAGCCAGCCCCACAGCAGCCACACCTGGCTTTGCTGCCCTCCCTGGGCTAACTGATCCTCCACCTCAGCCAGGACCTCAGTGGAAATCCACCCCAGTGATTTCCCAGCCAGTGAGCGCCCTTGACTGCTCAGCTGGCTCCAGGTGACCATGAAACAAACTTTTAATACAAACTGGGAGCTGTTCCACCACGGCAGCTTCATCCACAGGCACTGACTGACAGAACAGTGCAAAGGTGGGCTCGGGCTGGGGGCAGCTCTTCCCTGACCACAGTGAGCAGCCAAACCCCTCTGGACGGGGCCAGCTCCAAGGCAGAGCAGCCCAGGCCAGCGATGGGCTGGGTCCAGCACTGCCCAGAGCCCCCCAGCTCACCCACCACACCTGGGCTGGGTCCAGCACTGCCCAGAGCCCCCCAGCCCACCCACCACACCTGGGCTGGGTCCAGCACTGCCCAGAGCCCCCCAGCCCACCCACCACACCTGGGCTGGGTCCAGCACTGCCCAGAGCCCCCCAGCTCACCCACCACACCTGGGCTGGGTCCAGCACTGCCCAGAGCCCCCCAGTTCATCCACCACACGTGGGCTGAGCCCCTGCCGAGGCTCCAGGGCAGGGTCTGGCTGGTGCTGCTCCAGCACGACCCTTGCCTGATCCAAAAAGGCACAATTCAGCTCCAGGACACTTCTCTGGCTGTACGGAGAGAGTTTTTCCCTTTACAGCAGTCCCTTGAGTGCCGGATCACGCAGCAGGAGCACGGAGACTTCCACTTCCTTCCGCTCACGGCCTTCCCTTCAGCTCCAACAGCGGAGCTGGTGGCACCCACAGAACTCCAAATTCTTCTGGTGAGCTTGGTGTGCACCTGCCTCTTATCTCTTCTTCCTCCAGGTGTTTTTTTCCCAGGGCAGAGCCGGTGGCTGTGTGTCCCTCCGGGAGCGCTGCTGGCGGCGGCTGGAGCGCGGGCTGGAGGCCTTGAGGTCCCTGGGAGCAGAAGGGACACCGTGGTCACTCCCCAGCCCATCTTCCCCCTACTCAGTACCCCAAATTATGGCATTTATCCCCCCCCCCACCACAATTTGCTGGGAGGCAGGAGGTGGGGGAAGGAAGAGCAGGAATTTCTGTCCACAGCTGGATTAAGGCACAGTGGAGCTCCACCAAGCCCAGGGAGGTGGCTGAGGGTTCAAGGATGACCCAAAGTGCTGCTTCCCCAAATCCACCTTTCAGAAAGCGCCCCCACTGCCTCTTATTTAATTGCCACCAATTCATTAATTTGCCTTTCGCTCAGTTCCACTCCTGGGGTTGTTGTTTCTCCCCAGATTCCCTGATGTGGGGTTAGAAAAGCTCTGTCCTTTGGTCCGAAGTTGCTGCCCAATAAATTATCTTCCTAGGTGATGCCATCCCCCTCTCCCTCTTCTGTCCCTCTGCCTGTCCCACATCAGAGGAGCTCCCCACTCCAACCAAGAATTACATTTTGTGTGGCATTTCTCTGCTTTGGGAAGGGCACACACAGCCCTGGCTCCCTCAGATGGAGCAGAAAGAGCCAAATCTCCCCATGTAAAGGGGACAGGAGGAGGCAGGCAGGCGGCAGAAGGTCAGGTCTGAGAGGTAACTGCAGCCTGGGACCACAGTCCCACATTTTCAGAGTGGGTTTAGGTGCCCTGCTCACCTGAGAGCTCTCAGCAGCCCGTGGTGGGGAGGCCTCGTGGCACCGCTCTGCAGAGACCTCGCCGATGCTCCGGAGCTCATGGGGAGCTTCAGACTCTGGAGGTACCTGAAGAGCAAGAGGAGAAGGCTGAGCCACCCAGAGCCAGGCTGCGGGGAGCTCAGGGGGAGCCTGGCCCGGTGACAGACAGCTGAATGCGCGGCTTTGAAGGGTTAATTGCAGCTATTTGGGAGCTATTCACCGCTCACTTTGACTGCTGTTCCCTCGGGCCACAGCTCCTCCATTCACTGGCGTATTTAATGATCGGGGATTGCCTGGCTATGGAATTAATGACAGATATCCACAGCCACGTCCCTGCCTTCAGCAGCGCTGCTGGAGCTGAACTGAGACCCCACAGGCACCATCAGCCGAGGTGGCCACGGGACATTTGGCTGCCGAGTCCCAGCTCGGAGCAGCCCTGCTCTGCTCCCCTCTGGGCCGTGCAGGGGACACTGGGGTCCCAAAAATCCACACTCTCACTTGTCCCATTCTCAGTGCATTGCCAGCTCTCCCAGCTGAGCAGGGGACACGGGTGTCCCAAAAATCCACACAATCACTTGTCCCAGCTCCCATGTGCTGCCAGCATTCCCCTCTGAGCAGGGGACACTGATGTCCCAAAAATCCACACTCTCACTTGTCCCAGATCCCACGTGCTGCCAGCTCTCCCCTCTGAGCAGGGGACACCGATGTCCCAAAAATCCACACCTCTGCTTGTCCCATTCCCAGTGCATTGCCAGCTCTCCCTTCTGAGCAGGGGACACTGATGTCCCAAAAATCCACACTCTCACTTGTCCCCATTCCCAGTGCATTCAGCATTCCCCTCTGAGCCGTGCAGGGGACACTGATGTCCCAAAAATCCACACTCTCACTTGTCCCAGCTCCCACGTGCTGCCAGTATCCTCTGAGCTGTACAGGGGACACTGGTGGTGTCCCAAAGTTCCACACCCTCACTTGTCCCATCCCCACGCCAGCTCCCCGTTCCCACCAGCACACCCAGCCCTGCAGCAGCAGCAGGGATGGAGGTGACGCTGCTGCCTCTCACCCAAAACACCCCCTGACACCTCCAGGGCTCTCGGGAGGGGAGAAAAAAGCCACCAGACAAATGCCAGCTGCTGGCAAAGAGCCATCCCCAGGGAGCTGGGCAGACCCTGGCGCTCCTGAGCCCGGGCTGCCTCTCACCCCTGAGCATCCCCAGCGCTTACCCAGGCCTGCCCTGGCAGAAGGTGGCACAGAAGCTGTCCCTGGAGTGCCGGCACTCGCACCTGCCCGCCGACCTCTTGCGCCGCCTTGGCGGGCTGCCCAAGCCGTAGGGAGCGGTGTGCCTGGGAAACACAAAGGAATTCAGCTCTGCCACCAGCTTTTTATTGGCCAGCAGGTTTATAACAGGGTCCTGGGAGGCGGCCAAGCCAGCGCCAGGATAATAAAGGCTCATCTATAGACACACGGTGAAAAGGTCACTGATAGGTCTGAGCCTTTAAACTCCAGCTCCTCTCGCAGCTCACCCCTCCCTGTTTGGAGATGTCCGTGCTGCCTGGGACGGGCACTTTTCTCTGCTTGCAGCAGCCCAGGTGCCCGTGCCAGGGCTGCCACATGGGCTGCCGCGGGTAGCACAGCTCGGCTGGCCCTGCCCGGGTGCCAGGGCTCTCCTGCCCTGCGGGTTTAACACAGGGCACCGCACAGCCCGACACGTCCCGGGGCCAGAGCAGCTTCTTGTGCTCCCAGCCCAGAGCTGCGAGCACGCTCTGCTGATGGCAATCTCCTCTCCCAGGGGATTGGCAGGGACTGCAGCTACTCCCCGAGCAAGCAGCGAGTTGTAAATGCATGTCAGCGAGCGCGATTATAACCACACCTGAGCGCATGTGCTGTGCTCCAGTGCGATGGCCACGGGTCTGGAAGCGCTGGGAAAGCTGCTCCAGCATTCCTGAGGGCAGCACTTGGCAGTGCCAGCCCTCCGCTACCTCATTAACAATACTGGCAGGAGGTTATTATAACAATAATAGCCGGCCTTACCGGGTGCGAGCGGGGAGAGGAACTTCCCCGACTTGCAGCCACAACATCTCCGTGTTGCTCCGGGCTCGCAGAGGTGCAAACCTCAGGAAAAGCCGAGCCCGGGAGGGAGCAGCGCCCTGTGCTTTCAGCCCGAGCCCTGGGGGTTGGACAAACACCTGAGCAGCAGCAGCAGCAGCAGCACAGTTTGTCCCTTCCTCGGCTGCCCGTGCACCTTGGAGCAGGTGCTGCCAGAGCCCCGCAGCCCCGGGAGCCTTTCCCACCCTGCTCCGGCGGAAGGTACAGCCCCTGCCCATCAGCAGAGCCACCCCGAGCTCCCGCTCACCCAGGTGTGTTGACCCAGATGATGTCCAGGTGACAGAAGTAGATGCATTCCTTATCCAGCCAGCTGTTGCAGGAACATCGCTTGCTCCTCGGCGGCGCGGCCAGGTGCGACTCGGCCGGGGGATGGCCCAGACCTGCACAAGGAGGGAGGGAGGGAGGGAGGGATGAGCGGCCGCTCCGTGTCCCCTCCGGTGTCCCCGAGCGCCGGGAGCTCCCCGGAGCGATGGTCCCGCACCCCCGGGAACCCCAGGACCCCCTCCCCGTGCCAAGGGGGCTCAGGGGATCCCCCCTCCCGTGCGGGCACCCCCGGGGCACCGAGCCCTGCTCCAGCCCGGGGCTCACCGGCTTCCAGCAGGGCGCAGAGGGCGAGCGCCAGCAGCACGCCGGGGTGGCTGCCCATGACCGCGGCTCTGCGCTGCCGCCTTTGGGGCTTCTCCTGGGCTTTTCCTGCTGTCCCGGCTCTTCCAGCCGAGCCGCCGAGCTGCTCTGGAGCCGGCGGGCCCCCGGCAGGTGCTTTATAGCCGCGGCCCGGCGCGTCAGCCGCTCCGCCCCCGGGGAACGCCGGGCTCGCCGGGGCGGCGCGGAGCCCCCGCTCCTCCCTCCGCCTGCCCGGACCCGCGGGGAAAGCGCCGGGCACACCGGGGATGGTGTCCGGGATGCGGGGAGGAGTGACCCCGAGGGGTCCCGAGCGCGGCTGGGGATGCGGTGGAGGCAGAGAGAGCAGCGGGGTCTGCGGGCAGAGTCCCCCCGGGAGCCTCCCCGCATCTCCCCCGCCCACGGGGGATGCCTAAAACCGCGCAAAGGGGGCAGGATTCAAGCTCAAAGTCAAGTTTTCAGTTAAAATGTCTTAATTTGACTCAGCTGAATGAAAATGTGAATTGATAATCTCGCTTGAAATCTCTGCTCAGTTCATTCAATGACAGTCTTGGCTTTCCCTTTCTTTCCTCTAAATCAACTTTAAAACTTTTCCTACTTGGAGCAATTAAAATTTCTTGCAATAAATAAGCCCGAGCGCTGTCTAATTTCGCTTCAGCATTCATGTGGCACATTTGCCATTATCTGCAGATTTTTGGGATTGGAATCTTGTGAAGCACAGTCTCCTCCTGGCCTGCACCAGGAGGAGTCAAAGCCCTTCACCTTGCCCGCGGTGTGTCAGGCAGAAGCAGGAAATTCCTCCGGGCAAGTGTTGGGTCCTGACCATGCCAGGGATGGATCACAGCTTCCAGGCACCCCGAATTCCTTGGGAACACCGATCCAGCTTGGAATGGCAGCTCCAGGAATGGCAAATCTTGGGCAAATCCTCTGAGTGATTTAGAAAAGCAAAATCCCCGCATTTGCCTTTTGCAAGAGGTCCTCAAGAACTTCTTGGGAAAGGGAGTGTATTTTATTTGTTTACCATGAGCAGTTCAGCTTTTTATGGCCCTGTTGTCATGGGCAGATGCAAGGTGGTGGCAATTACAGCCACACTGAGGTCTCATGCACAGGAACACGTGCACACGGGAAAAGAAAAGGAAATAAGGAAAAGTGCAGGGAGGGAGAGTGAGGAAAATGGATCCTGAGCCAGAGCTTCTGCTCACAGCAGCTCGTGGAAGTAAAACAGGTGATGACTGCAGTCCTGCAGGCAAAGTCTGGAGGATTTGACATTCCCTCGGTCCAAGCAGCGGTGGGAATTGCTCTCTGTGCTCATGCAAAGTGCACACGGGGCTTTGTGCAGGGAAAAAACAGTGGGAGCAAAGAAACTGCACAGGAGAGCACAGACATTTACAGAAGGCACGAAGTGAGGGGGCACAGAGGCCAGGGAGGATGAAAAATGTGTGTATGGGCACGCCAGGAAAATAACACAGTAGAGAATGTGCCAGGCAGTGAAAATCAGGCAGAGTGCAAATGATAAATTAATAAGAAAATCAAGATAGAGCTCATAAAACAAAGCAAACAGAGGGAAGTGTTTAACCTCCGTACCAGTGCAACAATTATTCTAAAGAAAACAGGGAAACACAAAAGCAGCATTACCTGTTACTGCCCATATTCCAGCTGTGCCAAGTTTCAGAGTTGTGTCAGAGTTGTGTGTGACATTCCAGATGCCAGCCCAGTGATACAATAAATCTGCCTTGGCTGCCGTTCCTGCGCTCCTCATCCAGGCCACTGCGGGCTGAAAGACGATCCCCTGGACGTGGGGAAGGCAACGCAGCCGTGTTTGCTCACCCCGTGGGAAGGCTGGCGAGTAAATGACATCATTTTGTACAAAAAAGGGCGCTGCCTTTGAAGGGGTGCTGCCCGTGAGGAGTTGGTTTGCTGAAGGGATCAGCCCTGTCACACAGAGCCCTCGTGCACGGAGCCACAGTCTCAAGCTGACCCCAAGATTTGGGCATCTGGGTCCAAGGGATTTCCTCCTCTTTTGTGGCCGGGGCTCTGTCACCCAGCTCACGTTGCCAAGCTGGAGCTCCACGTAGCTGCAATCTGTGTGAGGCTGGAAGTGCCTGCTGCTCTCTGCCTGCCGTGCCAGGTGCAAAAACACCTTCACAAACCAGGCCTTTCATCCAAAGATTTCTCAACTGTTGTCTTCCTTTCCCATAAATCCCACCAGGCTGAAATCGGAGCAGATGTTACACCCTCGTGCTCATCCCTGCCTGTGGATGGGAGCCTGAATTCCCTTTTTTACTCTCCAGGAAAAGCCCTCCTGTGCTGAGCAGGCACCAGCCTGAGCAGCACACCTTGGGATGTTTGGCACCAGAGCTTCAAAGATCCCGCAGGACGTGGGGCTAGGGATGAGTGCCGCTGTTTCTCGCAGGGATGTGGGAACCCTGCAGAGACGAGCTGGGGCTGGCACCGAACTGGCTTTGAACTGAGCCAGCTCTGAGAGCTTTGTCCAGAGCTAAAGAGTTCCTGTGGAAAAACAACACTTTAAAAAGTTGTTTTGCCTTTACGGCACGTGAGGGAGAATGCCCAAAGAGGAGGTGGAGCAGCTGCTTCAGCACCAAACACATCCCCATGGGGACTCAGTGATCTTGGAGGTCTTTTCCAACCTCAGTGATTCCCTGGTTCAGTGATTGTTCTGGTGGCTGTGGTGCTTCCAAGAGTACCTGCTTGGTTTAGGTTGAATCATGGAATATCCTGAGCTCAAGGGACCCACAGGATCATCCAGTGCAGCTCCAGGCCCTGCCCAGACCCCCAGCACCCCCAGCCTGGGCATCCCTGGAGCGCTGTCCAAAGGCTCCTGCAGCTCTGGCAGCCTCGGGGCCGTGCCCATTCCCTGGGGAGCCTGGGCAGTGCCAGCACCTCTGGGGGAAGAACCTTTCCCTAAATCCAGCCTGAGCCTGGCCTGGCCCAGCTCCAGCCGTTCCCTGGGTGCTGTCCCTGTCCCAGAGCAGAGATCAGAGCTGCAGATCCCTGAGCTCTGCCCTCGCTGTGCTCTGCTCCAGCTGGACACTCCCAGTGCCCTCAGCTGCTCCTCCTGTGGCCTCTCCAGACCCGTCACCATCTCTGGTGATACCTTTAGATCTCATATTTTGGTGTCCCACACCCACAGATGTTGGATCCCCTCGTGCTGTGGGCTGGGGGATCAGCCCTCTCTGGGAACCGTGGTTCTCCTTGACCTCCAGAGCACGGAGAACCTGCGCAGCTCCTGCCACTGTCCCCGCTGTTCCCCTGATAAGGATCACGGCCAGCTTCCCGAGGCCAACCCTCCTGGCACTATCACCAAACTAAAATCACAAAGAAAAACAGCAGGGCTGGAGCAGGGCCGGGCGTGCTGCACAAACACGGCTCCCAAAGAAGGAACAAAGGCGTGCGCGGGGTCCTAAATGCCAAAGATGGGCTTTGCCTCCTGCGGTTATTTTTTCCCTTTTGTTTCTGACTGCGGGAGCACATTGTTCATGTCACTGTGAGGAGTTCCAGGCAGACATGACGAAAGGGACAAACCAGCCCAAGACAGGAGACATCCCATGCGGCCCTCACGAGCGGCACTGTTTGGAAACAAGGAGTGAGCAAACAGGAAAGGCCTTTAACCATTGAGCAGTCGGGATCTCAGCGTGCTCTTGGCACCAGCAGGAACAATGGGGTGATGTCACGAGCCAGAATTCCCCATGGTGGATGGCAGCCCAGCAAATAATCATAATTCTTGTCCCGGGACATGAGCAACATTTTTCCAGCGTTGGTCATCCCCCACGGAGCCGCTGTGAGGAAATGCAGGAAAGAGACATTGTCAAGTGAGGCTTCCTTTGGGATTTTCACTGTCCCCCCTGCCCTCCCCAGCTCAGCACATCAGCTGTAATAAATCACAGCTCGCTGCTGGCAGGGAGGATCCCAGTGAGGTGCAGGGAGGCTGAAGGAGATGTCTCACACACTGAAAATAGGGTGAGCACCACGGTCTGGATACTTGCAAGGCAAAGGGGCAGAGTTTCCTCAGCTCTGTGAGGCTTTGAGCTGACAAAGAGCGAATCTGGAGTGTTGCCCATGGGTTCCTAAAGGTGCTGAGGATGGCCAGGGGCTCAGGAGAGAGTTCTGCACAAACAGTGGTGGCTGGGGAATTTCAACCATTTTTTTTTCAATAATTTCAACAATTTTTTATCAGTTTTTATTAGTTGTTATATTTTAAGGCTATTAAACAACAAGAACAATACAAAGGAATCCTCCAGATCCCAGTTTCTCATTATTTTGGCTTAAAGCCATCTCTGTGGAGAATATCCTGAAGTTCATTTGCAGCATCCAGGCCTCTCCTGAGGCAGCTCTTGAATTCCCTTTTGGCTCCTTTCTCTTGATGGGAACTGGTGCCATGGGCCACCCTCAGGGCTTGGGCTGGCTTTGTTCTTGGGCTGTTACTGAAAATCCAGACTCACCTCTCCAAGATTCGCTCTGCAAGGCCCCACTTGGTTTCCCTGCAGCCACCCCAGCTCTGGGCTGTCCCTTCTGCGCTGTCCCAGGGGAGGTGGCACTTCTTGCTGGAGCTGCACGTGGAATTTCAGCAGCAGAAGTAACCCAGTGAGTCCCAGCCAGTCCTGAAATGCGGCCCTGAGGAGAGAAACACAAAGCCATGAATGTGTGTGTGGCTGGCTGGTCACAGATCTGTCCTGCGTTGGTGGCTGTCCAAACACACCCCCAAGGGCTCGTTGTCGTGGTCACAGTGGGATCTCCACATGTTTTCCCTTCCTGAGGCTCCCAGGGGACCCCAGGGTCCCTCTCAGAGCTGGGCAGAGGCAGCCTGGCCCCAGGCATTGGCTCTGCTGCCTCTGCCCACCCCACAAACACGAGGGGTCTCTGCTGCACCGGTGAAGGTGTCCCCAGGGCAGGAGGTGGCGTCACACAGGGAGAGGAAGATCTGGGATGTGCTGGCTCCATCCTTCCCAGGGAGGTGGGAAGGGGCAGGTGGCCTTGGCAAGGAGCACTTGTGACATCCAGGAAGGTCAGGCTGTGACCTGTCCCCATGGCAGGCCACCGTGCCAAGGGCCAGCCTGCTGGAATCAGGCCTGATGAGGAATGATTGCTTGGTATCCTGATGGATTATCCAGTTCTGCTCTCCAGGGATGGATTATCCAATTCTGCTCTCCAGGGACGGATTATCCGGTCCTGCTCTCCAGGGATGGATTATCCAGTTCTGCTCTCCAAGGATGGATTATCCAGTCCTGCTCTCCAGGGATGGATTATCCAGTTCTGCTCACCAGGGATGGATTATTCAGTTCTGCTCCAGATTATCCCAGTCCTGCTCTCCAGGGATGGATTATCCAGTCCTGCTCTCCAGGGATGGATTATCCAGTTCTGCTCTCCAAGGATGGATTATCCAGTCCTGCTCTCCAGGGATGGATTATCCAGTTCTGTTCCAGATTATCCAGTCCTGCTCTCCAGGGATGGATTATCCCAGTTCTGCTCTCCAGGGATGGATTATCCAGTCCTGCTCTCCAAGGATGGATTATCCAGTTCTGTTCCAGATTATCCAGTCCTGCTCTCCAAGGATGGATTATCCAGTTTGGTTCCTGATTATCCCAGTTCTGCTCTCCAAGGATGGATTATCCAGTTCTGTTCTGCAGGGATGGACTATCCTGTTCTGTTCCAGATTATCCAGTCCTGCTCTCCAAGGATGGATTATCCAGTTCTGTTCTGCAGGTATGGATTATCCAGTTCTGCTCTCCAGGGATGGATTATCCAGTCCTGCTCTTCAGGCGGAAGAGACCAAGCCAGAGGTGCTGTCCCGAAGGACCTGGGGACACTTTCCTGCCCGAGAATTTGAATTCCAGTGGCCGCCAGTGGCTGTGGGACAGCAAAGTGGAAGCACAGGAATGGAAGCAAATCCTGATCCCTTTCTGCAGGGCTTTGCCCTTTATCTGGAGCCCTCAGAATCCACTGGTCAGGGCACATTTGGTGTTCCTGGGATTCTGGTGCTCATGGGATGCCCTGGGATGTCTGTCAGGCAGGGAACTCTGGGGCAGGAAGAGAGAGGTGTGATCTGAGAGAGAAAACAAAAGGAATGTCTCCGAGACCTGTGACATGGCCTGAGCTGTCTGGCTGCAGATCCTGACCCCGCTACACAAATGCCATTAAATTTACACAAAGTGAACGGGCTTTGAGTCAGATAAAAGTGGGGGGAGGCAAGATGTTCCTCTGGGACACGAGGCTGAATTAAATCCAGGGAAGTACTGGATAAACCGGGAATATTGGGAATGTATGGATGCGTGGTCAGCACATTCAGCTTCATGCAGGGCTCTCCTGTTCTATTAGAGCTGGATAAAACCTTCAGGAGCAGCCAAACCTGGCCCCTTCTGGCACTGCCTTCTGCTGGTGGCAGTCACAAACCACAGACCTTTAAAATCATAACAAACGTGCTCCTGTGACACCTTTCCATCCTGCTCTGGGAGCTCTCAAAAAGGGAAACACTGAAAAAATTTGCAGCTCTCCCACACCAAGAAATCTGCTGAGGATTTCCGAAAATGTCAGGGCTCCAAAGGCTCCCAACTCTGCTCCTTTCCTGGGAAGCAGAGCATTCCCCCTTTCCCTGTGGATGGAAAAGGAAATATTTGCAGTTAAGAAAGGTTTTTTTTTTTAATAAAGTGAATGACAATTACAGCCAGTCCCGTGTGCCTGCCTGATCACACATTTTAGTGCCCAAAAGGCAAGAAAAGCAAAGTGCAGCGTGTGTTTAACCAGCCCCGTGGAGACATTCCTGGTGTGTTGAGTGTTCATTGGAACACTTTAACAGGGATGTCTGCCTTGGCTCCACCCTGATGGCTGAACCCCTTCAAGCTTTCCAGCACGATGAGTGACCTGGAATTTGTAATTACAATAGGTGTCATGCAATTAATCACCACCTGGGAGCTGCCTCCGTGCTCTGTGAGCCTCTGCAGCAAGTGCAGGGGAGCAGCTTGTGCAACAGGGCTGCTTCCAGCTGGGACAAGCCTGGAGGGGCTCCTGGCACCTGGACAGACACAAACCCCCCTTGCCGAGGTGCTCCAGGCTCAGGCACAGCAGTGGGAACAGGTCAGATGTCACAAAGTGACTTCCAGCAATCAGTTTGGAAATGTTCAGCAGCTTAAATCCATTCCTGACCTCGTCTTTTCTTTCTAGGGGAGATGTGTGGGGTAAGCTGGGGTAAGGGAGCTGCAAAAATCAGTCAGGGACAAAAATTCATGCAGAGAACAAGGCAGAAGTTAAAGAGAAAATCCCAGAATGGTTTGGGAGGGAAGGAACCCTAAAGCTCATTGACAGGGTCACCCCCACTGTCCCAGGGTCACCTCCCACTGTCCCAGGGTCACCCCCACTGTCCCCAGTGTCACCTCCACTGTCCCCAGGGTCACCCCCACTGTCCCCAGTGTCACCTCCACTGTCCCCAGGGTCACCCCCACTGTCCCAGGGTCACCCCCACTGTCCCCAGGGTCACCCCCACTGTCCCAGGGTCACCCCCACTGTCCCCAGGGTCACCCCCACTGTCCCAGGCTGCTCCAGCCCCAATGTCCAGCCTGGCCTTGGGCACTGCCAGGGATCCAGGGACAGCCACAGCTGCTCTGGCAACTCCAGCCCAGCCCCTCCCCACCCTCCCAGGGAACAATTCCTGCCCAAGATCCCACCCAAATCTCCCCTTTGCCAATCTCAAGCCATTCCCTGGGTCCTGTCCCTGCAGGCCTTGTCCCCAGTCCCTCTCCAGCTCTCCTGGAGCCCCTGCAGGCCCTGGAGGGGGCTCTGAGCTCTCCCTGCAGCTTCTCCTCTCCAGCTGAGCACCCCCAGCTCTCCCAGCCTGGCTCCAGAGGGGCTCCAGCCCTGGAGCAGCTCCAGGGGCTCCTCTGGGCTCTCTCCAGGTGCTGCTGATGTTGGAATTCCCAGGGCTGGAGCAGCTCTGCAGGTGGGGAATCACCTGAGAAGAGCAGAGAAGGAGCAGCTCTCCCTCAAGCTGCTGCTCAGGATTCCTTGGATGCAGCCCAGGACATGGGGGTGCTTTTGGGGCTGCAAACATTCACTGCTGAGCTTTTAATCCCCTCAAAATCCCCAATTCCTTCCCCTCCAGGGCTGGTTTTGATCCGTTTCCTCAGCCCATGCTCGCCCTTGGGATTCCCCAGGTGCAGGACCTTGCACTTGGCCTTTGTGAACCCCTCGAGGTTCTCCCAGGCCCCCCCTTCCCCAGGCTGCCAAAGTCCCTCTGGATGGTGACATAAAGCTCGGAGAAAAGCGAGGAAAACAAACAAAATGCAAGTGTCTGCCCTTTACACCTCAGCACTTTAATAGGGGGTTAATTATTAATTATTGATATGGTTTATTGGCGCATTGATTGTGCCGCCTGCAGGACGGATCCCATTGTTCTGAACAATGTGCAGATCCATGGCAGCACCCAGAGGGGTTACAAAGGTTTTCCGGAAAAAAAGTGCTGATGCTGAAACGCTAAATATTGTGAACACTGAGAATATCTTGCTTTTCCCCCCTAAATCAGGGCTAGAGGAGAAATTAGCTCTTGAGTTTTTGAATTTTTTTTACCTTCAGCAAAGTTGTTCCAGCTCCCAGTCTTGCATTTGGTTGGAAAACAATTTAATTTATTTAATTTTCCTTACTCAGGGACTCAAAATTGTAGGGGGAAAAAAAAAAAAAACCTGTCAAAATACCACATTTTAATCAGACTTGCATCTTTCCAAAACATCTCCTTTTTAAAAGATGTCAGAACCACTCAATTTGGAGGGGGAAAAAAAACCCAACAAAGCTGCAAAAACATCTCCAAGATGGTCATAATTTCCATCCAGCTCTTTTTTTGGGAGGAGATGAGAGGCTCCAGCAGCAGATCAGTTAGGGAAGGAAACAAGGAAAGTTGTACGAGAAAGTTTAATTAAAGTGGGAGTAATTAGGTGCTGAGGAATCCCAAGGAGGACCTGGCACGGGATCAGTCTGGGCAGTGTCTTCTCGCTGGATGTCTCTGCCCTTGGCCAGATGGAGCTGTAATTTCAGTTACTGGTTAACCAGTTTGCCATGAAATTCCATTCTTCCAGCTTGGAATTCTGGGGGTTTGACTCCAAGTCCAGCGGGATCAAAGCTGAGGGGAGCAACCCGATTTTCTGCTCCGCTGGGAATTCTGTGATTTTTCTATTCCGACCTAAAATGACGTCAAATTATTTGGAGTTTCATATTTAAAAAAAAAAATAAAATAATCTCAGAAGCAATTTTATCTCAGGCCGCAGGAATGTGTTATTGTGAGCAAAACCTGCAATTTTCTCTTATCTTAAACAGCATTTTAGCGTATTAAAACAAGTGTTGCAGTTTGCAATCTAAATTTAAACCTAAATTACACAGCCCGTTCCAAAGCTGATAGGAGGTGTTGCAAAATCCACGACGACGACTGATTCTGTGACCTCTGCTGCTGGTTTGGTGGTTTCAGAACAATCAGGAGGATTGTTTGGAGAGGGTTGTGGAGGATTGATTTGTGAAGGGTGTTTATCAACACTGGCTGCGGCTGTGATTCAGCCCAAGGGGCTGCATTGGAATATTGGGAAGGGAAGGGAAGGGAAGGGAAGGGAAGGGAAGGGAAGGGAAGGGAAGGGAAGGGAAGGGAAGGGAAGGGAAGGGAAGGGAAGGGAAGGGAAGGGAAGGGAAGGGAAGGGAAGGGAAGGGAAGGGAAGGGAAGGGAAGGGAAGGGAAGGGAAGGGAAGGGAAGGGAAGGGAAGGGAAGGGAAGGGAAGGGAAGGGAAGGGAAGGGAAGGGAAGGGAAGGGAAGGGAAGGGAAGGGAAGGGAAGGGAAGGGAAGGGAAGGGAAGGGAAGGGAAGGGAAGGGAAGGGAAGGGAAGGGAAGGGAAGGGAAGGGAAGGGAAGGGAAGAGAAGAGAAGAGAAGAGAAGAGAAGAGAAGAGAAGAGAAGAGAAGAGAAGAGAAGAGGAGAGAAGAGAAGAGAAGAGATGGGTTTTCAGAGGTGCTCGGATGGTAAATCCACAAGTCAGGGCTCAGACAAGGCCCAGCCTGAGCAGAGAGCTGCCTAAATCAGTGGGAAGTGCAAAAGATGGGGATTTTTACCAGGGGAATGTGAACTGGGAATGTTCACGGGAGGTTTAACACCAGAACTGCTCATTTATCCCTGAATAAATGAGGTAGTGGAAGAAAGAGGCCTCAAGGTCTCACTGTACCCATTTACTCCCAAATTTCTATTTTAGCCAGTATTTAGCTACTTGTGCCAACACCGAGGAAAGATACAAAAATAAAATTTAAAATAAAATAAAAATAAAATTAAAATTAAAATTAAAAATTATTTAAGAATAAGAATAAAAATAAGAATAAAATTAAAAATAAAAAATAAAAATAAAAATAAAAATAAAAATAAAAAAAATAATAAAAATGAATAAAAAACTTCCCAAAAGTACAAAAAATATCCTCCATCCCAGCAAATCTCATTTCTCCTTCCCAGGGGGCTCTGGAAGAGCCAGGGCACAGAGCAGGTGAGGTCATTCCCACCTGGCATCTCCCCCCCAGCTCAGGGAAGCGCTGGAACCCCCGACCTGTGAGGCTGCTGCACTCACACACGTCTGAGGGCTCTGAGGGCTCGGCTCTGCCTCTTTCCTGTGGCTTTGGCAAGGCCTGCACATGCCCTAATGGGCCAGGTCTTGCCAAAACACCGGTGAGCGCGGCACGCCCGCTGCGAGAGGCTCCACAGGCCTCGCGCACGAGCGGCTCCCGTGCGCGCAGAGCTCGATCCGGAGGGGATTAAGTGCTCAAGCCTCGAGAAACCCAAAACCCGTGGTGCCTCCTAAGGCTGGCGGTGCCCTGGGTGCCAGCGTTCCTGCCCAGGCCGCTGGCGGCACAGTGGGCCCGGTGCCACGCAGGTTCTGCACGTCCTCACGGCAGCCCCGAGCTCGGGCTGCTCTCCCCTTCCCTGGCACGGCTCAACCCATGGGTTGGTGATGTTCTGATGGGGTTCAGCAGCACAGGGCCAGGGAGCAACGCTGGTAAGGCTGGCAAGCACGGTGGGGTTGGATGGATCCCCAAAATCCGGCTGGCGAACGATAGGAACGGTGCAGACAGGATTTCCCTGCAGGGTGTCTCAACAGCAGAGGGGTTGGCCCAACCTCTGCTTCTCCCTCCACGCTGAGGAGGGGTTTTTTTATTGTGTAAGAGAACAAAACAAGACAGAACAAAAGTAGTTTTCACGAGAGGAGCGTGCGAGTGAGCGTGTGAGTGTGTGTGTGTGCTCCCTAATCCGTGGGGAAAGGAGCAGGACCCGGCTGCCTGAGCTGGAATCCAGCACTGCTGGAGACATGGGTGCTCCTTACACACACACAGAAAACTCCTCTGCCTCCAAATCCCCGCAGGAATTCCACAGCAGAGGTGGCAGAAGGTGTTTGCAGGAGTTGGCAAGGCTGGGTGGGTGCGTGGTTGTCGTCTGGTCCCCGCGGGGCTGGAGGCAGCGAGGGGAATTCACTCTGGTGCTGGAAGTCTGGGGAAGGCCTTGCATGATCAGGCTGCAAATTAAAGGTAATTGGGTGTTATCACCCCTTGGAGTTGATTTATGGTGGAAATCCATGGAATCATGGGATGGGATGGGTTGGAAGGGACATTTAAAGTTCATCAGGGCCACCCCAGGCATGGCAGGGACACCTCCCACTGTCCCCAGGGTCACCTCCCACTGTCCCCAGGGTCACCTCCCACTGTCCCCAGGGTCACCCCCACTGTCCCCAGGGTCACCTCCCACTGTCCCAGGGTCACCCCCACTGTCCCCAGGGTCACCCCCACTGTCCCAGGGTCACCCCCACTGTCCCAGGATCACCTCCCACTGTCCCAGGGTCACCTCCACTGTCCCAGGCTGCTCCAGCCCCAATGTCCAGCCTGGCCTTGGGCACTGCCAGGGATCCAGGGACAGCCACAGCTGCTCTGGGAATCTGTGCCAGGTCTTCCCCACCCTCACAGAGAGGAATTTCTCCCTGGTATTTAATCCCAGCCTCTTTCAAAGCCATTTCCCCCGTCCTATCGAGGGGATCAGGGCACACCCTCCCCTTTGCAGCCCCACCAAGGTTTCCACAGGAGTGGCCTGTGCAGGAGCCCTCGATCCTGGAGTTTCACAGCTCCTGAGAGCAAGGGGGGAAAACTGAGCACAGGCAAGAGAGATCTTAGAAGAGAAGGCTCCAGGGAGAGCTCAGAGCCCCCTCCAGGGCCTGAAGGGGCTCCAGGAGAGCTGGAGAGGGACTGGGGACTTTTTCAGGAGCCTACATCAAGGAGGGCCCAAGAGTCTGGACAGGAAGGATGTGTCCCAAAGGTTGTGTCCCAAAAACCATCCACAGCAAAGTAAAAGACCAAGAGTGTGGCTGGCAGGGGTTGAGAATCTGGGGTGGGGCCCAGCGTGTCTGTCAGGGCACTCCAAACCTCCTCTGGGCTCCTCTGAAGTGTTGGAAGCGAGAAACAGAACCTTTGTAGCTCTCTGTGGCCTGTGAAGGTTTGTCCACGCAAAGGTCATTTCAGAAAAGCCTTTCTGAACCCTTGACTTAGTGTGGAAGGCACAGGAAGTCAACTTTTCCTTTCCATGAGTGCCCTGGGAGCTCCAGCAGGGTCTGGGAGCTCTCCCCACGCTCCCAGAGGGATTCCAGGTGTTCTCTGTGCACAGCAAGAGGGAAAAAGCTCCACCAGGCGCTGCTTCAGAGCCCTCTGCTCACATTTGCCCTGCCAGGTCAGAAGTGATGCCTGAGGTTTTAACTTCCACGTTTTCCAGGTTCTGAACTTCACACAAAGTGTCAGCGAGTTCTCCTCACAGCCCAGGCACACAGAACAATCCTTCTCCAGCCCCAGAACCCCAGAAACAACCAGCAGGGAACTGAGGAGAGCAGCCTGGGAGGATGGGGCTGCATCAGCTGGAGCTGGAACTGCACAATGAACCCAAGGTGGAGATGGAGCAGAACTGTGAAACCTCGTGGCTGGGTGTCCATCTCATCTGCAGCCACAGCTGGGCTCTGGCACTGCCCCAGGTGCATCCTCTGAAGGGCTTTTAATAAAATTTAACTCAATAAATCCCCACTTGACTCCTTTTGGTCTCTATGTTGTCATGTGAACAAGGGAATCGTGGGGGATAAAAGGGTTTTCTGGAGGTTTATTCTGGTGTCCTTATTCTTGTAGTTTTGTTAATAAACTTTCTTTATTCCTTTTAAGTTTTAAGCCTGTTTTGCTCTTGTTCTAATCCATATCTCACAGCAAGAAATAAGTAAGTTTTCTAGTAAATTTTTAGTTACTGCTTTAAAACCACGACATTTATTTGGTGCATTGGCCAGGAACACAAAATTGGCAAATCTAAACCTCTACACTCCTTTAACTCTGCCCAGCCTCTGCTCCAGGGAGCCTCTCCAGGCTTCAAAAAGAACCTTAAAACTCATCCAATCCCACCCTGTGCCATGTGCTGGGACACCTTCCACCACCCCAGGCTGCTCCTGCTCCTGAGTCAGGACCCAGGAGAGGCTGGGAATGCTTTGGCTGCTCAGCCATCCCCTGCCCTGCTTTTTGTTCAAATCCCCGTGGTTTTGGGGCTCTAAGCTGTGGAATCCCGAGCCAGCCACGGGGGCTGCTGTGCACAGGGAGCTGCAGGCAGCAGCAGATGCCTGCCCTGCTGCGGCTGCCTGGACATGAAGCAGCAGAGCCTGGGCCGGGGATGTCAGAGGGATGAGGAGGGAGGATCTGCCCTGGGTTAATGACATAATGAGAGAGGTGTGAAAATGTGCGAGCAGCCCTGGGAGGCAGCTGATTTATCAGCCTGGTGACAGATGCCAGCTGAGGAAGGGCTTGTGCGCTGCAGACGGATGATGAAACCCCAGGAGGGGCCGGGAGCAGCAGCTCCAGGGGTGAGGGTTCGTGGAGAGCGCATTCCTGCAGCCGGGAGAGCTTCCCCACCCAGCCCTGCAAGCACCAGCTGCCCTGGCAGAGCTGCTCCCGGGGGTTCTGTCCCCAGGGATTGGAGCAGGAGCCACAGGGACAATGTCACCGCTGTGTCACAGCCTGAGGAGGGGGCGTGGGTGGTGGAGATCATGGAAACACGGAGTGGTTTGTGTTGGGAGGGACCCTAAGAGTCATCCAGGGACATCCCAGGTTGCTCCAGCCTGGCCTTGGGCACTGCCAGGGATCCAGGGACAGCCACAGCTGCTCTGGCAATTCCAGCCCAGCCCCTCCCCACCCTCCCAGGGAACAATTCCTGCCCAAGATCCCACCCAAATCTCCCCTTTGCCAATCTCAAGCCATTCCCTGGGTCCTGTCCCTGCAGGCCTTGTCCCCAGTCCCTCTCCAGCTCTCCTGGAGCCCCTGCAGGCCCTGGAGGGGGCTCTGAGCTCTCCCTGCAGCTTCTCCTCTCCAGCTGAGCACCCCCAGCTCTCCCAGCCTGGCTCCAGAGGGGCTCCAGCCCTGGGATCAGCGCAGTGGCCTCAGCTTCAGCTTCTCCACCCTGTGCAAGCCAAGCTGAATCCCAGGCTGAGGTGCAGCACTGGTTTTTGTGGTACTGGCCGATCTCAGAAGTGCATCAGCAGCAGACATAGGAAGAGGATTGCAAATCTTATTAAAATACTCTAGAAAATCCCAGGTTCTGGGCAAACAATTATCGGAGGAGCTCTCCAGCCAGCTTTAGAGGAGAAATTAATATTTTAGAGGAGAATTATTTGGGGATGCAGCCTGGAGGTGATGCCTGAATTCCTTTGGAACAACACCTGTGGATGTTGCTCGGAGGGGCAGCTCTGATCTCTGCTCTGGGACAGGGACAGCACCCAGGGAACGGCTGGAGCTGGGCCAGGCCAGGCTCAGGCTGGATTTAGGGAAAGGTTCTTCCCCCAGAGGTGCTGGCACTGCCCAGGCTCCCCAGGGAATGGGCACGGCCCCGAGGCTGCCAGAGCTGCAGGAGCCTTTGGACAGCGCTCCAGGGATGCCCAGGCTGGGGGGGTTTGAGGGTTGGACTGGGTGGTCCTGGGGGTCCCTTCCAGCCCAGGATGTTCTGTGGCTCTGAGATCCCCACCACAGGACCCTCACTCAGGTTTGCAGGAGCCTTCAGGACCTCACAGGTGTTGGTATCTCCTCTCAGACCCCCTGTGGGTGTGGGCTGAGCTCGGTGCTGGGATGGGGCAGCCCTGGAGCAGCCCTGGAGCAGCCCAAGGCACGGCAGAGCCTCTCCGAGGTGCTGCTCCCCAGCACGTAGGTGTGGGCAGAGCCGTGGGAGCCTTCCAGGGCACCACACATTCCTCAGCTGTCAAGAGGCAAACACCTCCGTGTGGTCAATCAAAAAAAAACAAAAAAAAACCACAAAATAAAAATATTTTAATCCACTGAGATGCTTCCTTTGGCCTGGAGAGGATAAAAGCTCCTGGGAGGACAGGCCGGATGGGAGGATTATCTGCAGAAGGCCGGGACTTTGCAAACACTCTCAGGAGAGAACAAAAGCATCCTCAGCAGCGAGCGGCGTGCCCCGGGCCCTGTGCAGTGCTGATGTGCGGATCCCAGCGCAATGCTGCTCCTGGCACCTTCCCTGCACCAATTTTGGTCACGGCTTTCGTGCCCCGGGCTGACTCAGCGCTGAGGAATTGCGGGCACTCTTTGTTCTCCAGCCTCAGAAACGCGGACGTGCCCGGCTGACAAAGCCGGCTTTGGCATCGGGGAAGGCCTGGGAGTGACAGAACGGGCCTGAAGTGAGGGCAGGAGCCAAATCCGCCGGGGAGAGGAGAGGGATGAGCTCACCTGGGGGTGTTCACTCACCTGGGGGTGCTGCACTCACCTGGGGGTGTTCATTCACCTGTGGGGTGTTCATTCACCTGTGGGGTGTTCATTCACCTGGGGGTGTTCATTCACTCATCTGGGGGTGTTCATTCACCTGGGGGTATTCACTCACTCACCTGTGGGGTGTTCACTCACCTGGGGGTGTTCACTCACTCACCTGGGAATGTTCAGTCACTCATCTGGAGGTGTTCACTCACCTGGGGGTGTTCACTCACTCACCTGTGGGGTGTTCATTCACCTGTGGGGTGTTCACTCACCTGGGGGTGTTCACTCACTCACCTGGGGGTGTTCACTCACTCACCTGTGGGGTGTTCACTCACCTGGGGGTGCTGCACTCACCTGGGGGGTGTTCATTTACCTGGGGGTGTTCACTCATCTGTGGAGTGTTCTCTCACTCACCTGGGGGTGTTCAGTCACTCACCTATGGGGTGTTCACTCACCTGGAGGTGTTCACTCACTCACCTGTGGGGTGTTCACTCACTCACTCACTCACTCACTCACTCACTCACTCACTCACTCACCTGGGGGTGTTCACTCACTCACCTGTGAGGTGTTCACTCACCTGGGGGTGTTCACTCACTCACCTGGAGGTGTTCTCTCACTCACCTGGAGGTGTTCACTCACTCACCTGGGGGTGTTCACTTACCTGGAGGTGTTCACTCACCTATGGGGTGTTCACTCACCTGTGGGGTGTTCACTCACCTGGGGGTGTTCACTCACCTGTGGGGTGTTCTCTCACTCACCTGAGGGTGTTCACTCACCTGGGGGTGTTCACTCACACACCTGGGGGTGTTCACTCACCTGTGGGGTGTTCACTCACTCACCTGTGGGGTGTTCACTCACTCACCTGGGGGTGTTCACTCACCTGGGGGGTGTTCACTCACTCACCTGGGGGTGTTCACTCACCTGTGGGGTGTTCACTCACTCACCTGTGAGGTGTTCACTCACCTGGAGGTGTTCACTCACCTGCGAGGTGTTCACTCACCTGGGGGTGTTCATTCACTCACCTGGGGGTGTTCATTCACCTGGAGGTGTTCACTCACCTGGGGGTGCTGCACTCACCTGGGGGTGTTCATTCACCTGTGGGGTGTTCATTCACTCATCTGGGGGGTGTTCATTCACTCACCTGGGGGGTGTTCATTCACCTGTGCGGTGTTCACTCACCTGGGGGTGTTCACTCATCTGTGGAGTGTTCTCTCACTCACCTGGGGGTGTTCACTCACTCACCTGGGGGTGTTCACTTACCTGGGGGTGTTCACTCATCTGTGGAGTGTTCTCTCACTTACCTGGGGGTGTTCAGTCACTCACCTGGGGGTGTTCAGTCACTCACCTATGGGGTGTTCACTCACCTGTGGGGTGTTCACTCACCTGGGGGTGTTCACTCACTCACCTGGGGGGTGTTCACTCACCTGGGGGTGCTGCACTCACCTGGAGGTGTTCATTCACCTGGGGGTGTTCACTCACCTGTGGGGTGTTCACTCACCTGGGGGTGTTCACTCACTCACCTGTGGGGTGTTCATTCACTCACCTGGGGGTGTTCATTCACCTGGAGGTGTTCACTCACCTGTGGGGTGTTCACTCACCTGTGGGGTGTTCACTCACTCACCTGGGGGTGTTCAGTCACTCACCTATGGGGTGTTCACTCACCTGGGGGTGTTCACTCACCTGGGGGTGTTCACTCACTCACCTGTGAGGTGTTCACTCACCTGGAGGTGTTCACTCACTCACCTATGGGGTGTTCACTCACCTGTGAGGTGTTCATTCACCTGGAGGTGCTCACTCACTCACCTGGGGGTGTTCACTCACCTGTGGGGTGTTCACTCACCTGTGGGGTGTTCACTCACGCACCTGGGGGTGTTCACTCACCTGTGGGGTGTTCACTCACCTGTGAGGTGTTCACTCACCACTCTGAGCACTCTCGGTGGCAGCAGGGTGTGTGAGGTGCTCTGGGAGCCACCTGAGGACCATTCCCACAGCCTGGAATCCCCTCCCAGTGCCTCTCCTCACACAGGAGCGCTCCTGCCTCCAGCAGCAGCAGCAGGACGGAGTCACAGAGCCACAGAATCCCTAAAAACAGAGAATTCCTCCAAAGCCATCCAAGGCTTTGATCAAAAATCCTCATTTCCGTGCCCACGTGTGTCAGTCCTACAGGGGATGAGGCTCTGGAGCCCACAAGCGACTCAATCATCAAAAAACTCCTGATGAAAGCCAAAGTTTCGTGGGGAAGGGAAGGAAATGGTGATTCCATTCCCTTTTACTGATGACAAAGTGCACTGTTTTGTTAAGAACTTTTGGGTTAGGTTCTTTTTCCCTTTGAACTGAAGATTGATGAGAGGGAGGCAGTTTTCTCTCATTCAGTCTCAGTTGTTAATTCTTTTCTTATCAGCATTACAAGGTACAAGGAGCTATGTGCACTATGATAGAAAAGGGGTAAAATGGCTAACAAAGATCTTCTTCAAGGTCTTTTATATGTCCATTTACCCAATTAACAGATGCCAACTAAATTATTTTTCTTAGTGACTCAGTGACCCAACACCTGTGTGCTGCACTGTGCCATTCTCTATCCAATCACTTCCTACCACCCAAAAACCTCCAGGAGAAGAACATGAAGAGGGAAGAAGGACAAGAGACAACACCCTAAATCCTCCATCTTGTCCTCTGCTCTCTGAACTACCTTAAACTCTCAACTTCAACCCATTCACCCAGTGACTCAAGAAACCACCTAATTCACACACATTTTCAGTCTTTTCTACTTAACTCTCACCGTTGTCTCCGTGGTGCTGTGTGAAACTCTTCTTTCTTGGGTGTCAGAGTTAGGCATTACAGATAAAGATACATATCTTGCATCCCTGACCCCAATTTGAACCATCCCTGCCCTGCTTCAGCCTTGCCCAGAGCGGCAAATCTCAGCTGGCTTCTTCTCCTGCACCTTTGTCCCTGGATCCCTGGCAGTGCCCAAGGCCAGGCTGGACATTGGGGCTGGAGCAGCCTGGGACAGTGGGGGTGACCCTGGGGACAGTGGGGGTGACCCTGGGACAGTGGGAGGTGACCCTGGGGACAGTGGGGGTGACCTGGGGACAGTGGGGGTGACCCTGGGGACAGTGGGGGTGACCCTGGGACAGTGGGAGGGATGGGATCCATGGGATGGGATTTGGGATCCATGTGATGGGATGGGATAAAGGGATAGGATGATGGGATGGGATTTAGGGTCCCTTCCAGGGGGAAGAAGTCACACCTTTGCCATACCTGATACAATCCCCAGTGTGAGCCTTGCCCTGGCAATTCCAGGGAGGTCAGGGCAGGGATAAAACTCAGGCTGGGTCGCTCATTCTCATGTCCCATTCACTCATTTACAGCTGAGCGACTGCACCAAGCTGATACAACACACAATTTAAAAAAAAAAAAACAAAAAACAACAGAACTCATTTATACAGCGATTAAAAACTGCCACGAGCAAAAAAAAATAAGAATAAAAATAAAAATAAAAATAAAAATAAAAAAATAAAAATAAAAATAGATAAAAATATAAATAAAAATAAAAATAAAAATAAAAATAAAAATTAAAAAGAAAAAAAAAATAAAATAAAAATAATAAAAAAAAAAAGTCGATTTTTGACATCAGAAACTGTTCATCTTTTAGCTCAGGGACAGCTGGGGTCAGCCCAGGGAGCCTGGGAAGGCTGAGCAGGAGAAGGAGCCACAACAATGCGGGTGAACCATCGGCTCCCGATGAGGGGGAGGATTTGAAGGTGTCGGGGATGTGCGGGCAGGGGGTGGACGCTGAATTCAGCAGCGGCGGCATCACCTCTGCTCTGGCCGCGCATCCTGGACGCTCGGGAGCTGCCGGAGGCTGGCTCAGGTGGCAGCGGGCTGGCAGCGCTTCAGACGGAGCACGGCGGCTTTGTCTCCCTTGCGGGAGGTGTGAATGAGCCGCAGCGAGCCGCTGAAGGCTTCCCCGTGCCAGTTATTAGCAATTTGCCGGCTATAAATAGCTGCTGCCTCATTCCCCCGGCGGCGCAGCCATCGCCCTGCTCGCCCGCCCCGCTCCGGGACACAATTCCCGTTCTGCTGCTCCATCCCTCGGCTGTGACACAGCTCAAAAGTGTCCTGCGGTGTGGCCGGGATGCGGGCGGCATCTCTGCCCGGCATCACAGCTCCGGGAAAGCTCCCTGGAGAGCCAGGCAGGTTCCAAGCCCTGCCCCATCCTCCTGCAGGCGGTGGGAGGATGGGGAAGCGGTGAGGAAGGGCACGGTGCAGCTGGAGCACCGAGGAATCCGCCCGGAGCTGGGAAATGCCCAGCGCTCAGGGGCTTTGCGGGGTTTGGGTTCCTTTTCCTGGGCTTTCCCCCTGTGAAAAACGAGGTTCACACAAGTTTTATAGAATTTAAAAGTTTAATTAAAAAAAACAATTAGGAGAAAAAAATAAAGTATCCAGATACCCCCGGGTGTCTCTGCATTCACCTCACTGACAAAGGATTGTCCCTTAAAAACAGAACCCTGCTACATACCCATAAATTCTCATATTCACACATTCTTTTGTGGATCTTTGGGGTTCTTCTGTTCAGTTTTCTCTTGCCCCCTTCCCAATAGATCAATCCTCTTGGCACCATTGAGATTTACATTCCCTGATACCAGAAATGCAATAAATTCCTCCCCCAGAGTTCTGCTCACTGCTGTCTTCATCTGGATAAAATAGTTTACAAAAGGAAAAAGGATCTCCAGCTGTTTTTTATTTTATTATTATATCTTTTTCAGTCTTTGGGTTACACAAACAAAAGTAGTTTTTGTCTTAATGCTATGTCATAGCTTAATATACATGTGTTATACCATTATTTCTAAGTTTCATTAATAACAGAGATAAAGAAGGCTATATTATTACAGCTAAATTTTCTAATCTTACACATATAATGTTCATTATAATACTTGAGAAAAGCCAATAATATACATTTATAACACCCCTGTGGTTTGGAGCAGCAGAGGCTGCTCCAGCAGCACCACGGAGCTCAGCAGATCCCCCTGGGGAAAGGTGTCCGCAGCTGGCTGTCCTAGTTTAGGGCAAATTAGGGAGGAAAACTCTAAATGGGGATTTCCTCAAGGAAATGCCCCCTCCCCACCAACTGGTCCGGGAAAGGGAAAAAAATTCTTTGGAGAGAAGTGGAAAAAACTGTTTATTTAACAGAAATTGAATAATATTAAATAATGAAACCTCTTGCTGTTCGATGGGATGGCAAACCTAGGAAGAAAAGTCCTTTTCGTGTGGTGTAGCTCGGCTCACTCAGGTTCTTATCAGTCCCTCTGGAGCTGGAAAGTGCCGAGGCTCAGGCCCTGGTGGGACACAGGTGTGAGCTCTGGGGTTTGGCTGGGTGTTCAGTCCAGAGCAGGCTTGCACAGATCCAAGAAAAAAAAGGGAAAAAGCAAAAAAACAAAGGTCCAGGGAACTCCTCTGCCTCAGCTAAAACTAACTAAAAGCCAGAGAGAAGCTCTGTCCTGCTGTCTGTCCGTGCTGCAGACACCACAGTCCAGGGATGTGTGCGAGTGATGTTTTTCTTTAACACAAACTGCGGCTTCTTCATCCCCCTCTCTTGCTCTCAAAGCCAGTCTTAGAGGTGCAGAACTTAATATATAACATAAACCAGACCATTGGGGATACCAGGATCATAAAGTCACCCCAGGACACTGGCACAGATCAACCACGGCTCTTCCCCCTCTGAGCTGCTCCTTCCCTGAGCCCGGCAGCCCTCGGGGTCCTCCCTGTGCACTGCAGGAGCAGCGAGTGGCAGCAGAGCTGGGACCGAGCAGGGATGAGCCAAAAAAGCGGCTGGAATTGGTGAACCCACTCCTCACCCCACGCCAGGGACAGCAGGAACCTTCTCTGGGTCATCTGTGCAGCTCGGGAGGGCTGCAAAGCCAGCCTGGGCTGAGCTGGGAGCCCCGGGTGCCTGGCACCCCCTGTTCCCAGTGCTCCTTTACACCCACAGGGTCCTGAGGATGCACAAGGGCCATGGAGGTTCTCACCCTCCTCTGGTGTGGGTCTGGGACCTTTGTCCAGCCAGCGATCCTGAGAGTGATGGGAGCTTGTGTCACACAAAGCCAGGGGTCCTCTGCAGATCCCCTCTGGGAGCTCTGCTGTGCCCCTGATCCCTGTAAATCCCCTCTGGGAGTTCTCCTGTGCCCCTGATCCCCATAAATCCCTTCTGGGAGTTCTCCTGTGCCCCTTTGGATTCTCTGCTGTGCCCCTGCTCCCTGTAAATCCCTTCTGGGAGTTCTCCTGTGCCCCTTTGGATTCTCTGCTGTACCCCTGATCCCTGTAAATCCATTCTGGGAGTTCTTCTGTACCCCTGATCCCCGTAAATCCATTCTGGATTCTCTGCTGTGCCCCTGCTCCCTGTAAATCCCTTCTGGGAGCTCCCTTGTATCCCTGCAGATCCATTCTGGATTCTCTGCTGTGCCCCTGATCCCTGTAAATCCATTCTGGGGGTTCTTTTGTGCCCCTGCTCCCTGTAAATCCCTTCTGGGAGCTCTCTTGTATCCCTGCAGATCCCTTCTGGATTCTCTCCTCTGCCCCTGCTACCTGTAAATCCATTCTGGGAGTTCTTCTGTGCCCCTCTGGATTCTCTGCTGTGCCCCTGCTCCCTGTAAATCCATTCTGGGAGTTCTTTTGTGCCCCTGCTCCCTGTAAATCCCCTCTGGATTCTCTGCTGTGCCCCTGCTCACAGTAAATCTCCTCTGGGAGTTTTTTTGTGCCCCTGCTCCCTGCAGATACATTCTGGGAGCTCTGCTGTGCCCCTCTGGATTCTCTGCTGTGCCCCTGATCCCTGTAAATCCATTCTGGGGGTTCTTTTGTGCCCCTGTTCCTGTAAATCCCCTCTGGGAGCTCTGCTGTGTCCCCTCAGGTCCCCTCTGGATGTTTTGCTGTCCCCAAGGGAGCAGATGCCAGCAGCCAGTCCCAGGCAGGGCCCCTGCCCCGTGTTCCCACCCCAGCCCCGGTTCCAGCGCCGAGAGCTCTGAGCACGGGGGGCTCCCGGGGTGAGGTTTCACCCCCCTGGGCAGCCCCAGCCCCTCGAGGTGCTCAGGGGGGGCTGTTGGCAGAATCAATCACAATTCTTGGACCACCACCAGCAGCTCTGGCTCTGCTCGGGCCAAACTCCCAAAAGGGGCCCCTTTGCTGCTTCCATGTTGGCTGTGGCCGGGGTCTCTGGAGAACAGACGGGTCCAAGCTGGAATCTGTTTCAGATAAACACTGCTGGGTTATGGCCCGTGCCCAACAGCCTGAGCCAGCCTCAAATGCAAACCCCACCCGTCAGCCCAGCGCTCCTGAGGGGCCACCACGGTGGCCACGGGCCCTCCAGGGATGGAGGACACCGGGAAGTGCTTCAATCCAAGGGAAACATCAACAGGGGGTGTTTTCCCTCAACTTGTGGTGCTGCACTGAGCAGTCACTCCTGGTGTGGCTTCAGGAGCAGGCAGGAGGATTTTGGATGATGGTGAATCCCACCTGCAGGAGAAATTTGGATGCTGGTGAATCCAACCTGCAGAAGAATTTTGGATGCTGGTGAGTCCCACCTGCAGGAGAAATTTGGATGCTGGTGAATCCCACCTGCAGGAGAATTTTGGATGCTGGTGAGTCCCACCTACAGGAGGATTTTGGATGGTGGTGAGTTCCACCTGCAGGAGAATTTTGGATGCTGGTGAGTCCCACCTGCAGGAGAAATTTGGGTGCTGGTGAGTCCCACCTGCAGGATGGGGCTCTGCTCCCCCTCTCATCCTCGTGGGGAAGGGGAGCTCGTTTGGGATAAATGGAATGACTTTTCCTTTCTTCCCGCGCAGGAGGAGCAGGAATTGCCCGTGTGGAGCCACGGGCTGATCCCAGGAATGCCCACGGAGCCGTTTCCCAGGCTCCAGGACTATCTGAGGATTAATGAAGCAAACAAGGGAGCCCAGCAGCGGCCAAGAGTGCGGAGACAGGAGCCAGAGCCAAGCGAAACGTTTCCGAGCCCAGGGATCCCACTTGGGAATGCAGAGCTCCAGCTGGGCTGGGGGTTCCACGGAGCCTTTCTCCAGCTCTCCCTGCCCATCCTAGGCAGGAATTCCATGGAGGACACAACTCCTGGAGCCCCCAGAGCACTCCCAGGCGGGGCAGGGCAGTGCTGGGGGCTCCTGGCAGTGGGGAGGAGGCAGCTTTGGTGTTATTTGTGTCTCCTGGTGATGAGTGTGCAAACAAACCCAGGGAGAGAGCTGGGAATGGATCCTTCTCCCTTCTCAGGGCTCACACAAGGCGTTTGTGGGTGGGGATCTGAGTAAGGAGTGAGTAAAGGATGATTAATGCTCTCCAGGACTGGCTCTGACAGAGACACTCAGTGGCCCCACAAGAGCAGCAGAAGTGACACCGCTCTGGCAGCTCCTCCCTTCTCGTTTCATCCTGAAAGAAAATACAAGTTTAGGGTTCATTTTGAACACAAAAAATTCCCTCAGCCAGTGATTATTTTTTCCTGATTTTTAAGAGTTCGGGATAAACCAGCACCACGTCACTGATCCTATGGCAGATGGGATTTAGGAATCCCAGAAAGGTTTGGGTTGGGACATTTAAATCCCACCCCACCCCAGCCATGGCAGGGTCACTCCCACTGTCCCAGGGTCACCTCCACTGTCCCCAGGGTCACCCCCACTGTCCCAGGGTCACCCCCACTGTCCCCAGGGTCACCCCCACTGTCCCCAGGGTCACCCCCCACTGTCCCAGGGTCACCTCCCACTGTCCCCAGGGTCACCCCCACTGTCCCCAGGGTCACCCCCACTGTCCCAGGGTCACCCCCACTGTCCCCAGGGTCACCCCCACTGTCCCAGGCTGCTCCAGCCCCAATGTCCAGCCTGGCCTTGGGCACTGCCAGGGATCCAGGGACAGCCACAGCTGCTCTGGCAATTCCAGCCCAGCCCCTCCCCACCCTCCCAGGGAACAATTCCTTCCATATATTTAACCTTAATTTCCCCTCTTTCTGCCTGAAACCTTTCCCCCTTGTCCTGTCACTCCAGTTCTCCATGAACAGTCCCTCCTCAGCTTCCTCAGAGCCCCCTGAGATCCTGGAAGGGGCTTTGAGGTCTCCCCACAACCTTCTCCTCTCCAGGCTGATCGGCCACACCTTTATTCTGCCACAAAACCGAATTCTTTTCCAAACGAAGGATTTTTCCAGCAGTTCCAGAGGCTCTGAAGCCTCTCCCCCATGCTCTTTGGCATTTTGTCTCCCAGAGAGGGCGGGTGGTCACAGGAGCCACCCCTCCCCTCTCCAGGGGCATCTCCTGCATCCCATTTTTTCCAGCATTTCCCTGGAGGAGCCTGCTCGGTGCCCGGGCAGCAGAGAACAGCCGGATCCACAGCTGGGGCTGGAGCTGGAGCAGCTGTGCTGGGCAGGGCTGGGGGGAGGCAAGAGGGAAGGGAAGGACAGAGCATCCCGGGAAAAATCCTCATCCCAGGAAAAATCCTCATCCCCAGGAAAATCCTCATCCTAGGAAAATCCTCATCCCAGGAAAAATCCTCATCCCCAGGAACAATCTCCATCCCAGGAAAATCCTCATCCCAGGAAAAATCCCCATGCCCAAGAAACTCCCCATTCCAGGAAAAACCCTCACCCCAAGCAAACCCTCATCCCAGGAAAAATCCTCATCCCAGGGAAACCTTCATTCTAGGAAATCCCCCATTCCAGGAAAACCCTCATCCCAGGAAAATCCTCATCCCAAGTAAACCCTCATCCCAGGAGAACCCTCATCCCAGGAAAATCCTCATTCTAGGAAATCCCCCATTCCAGGAAAATCTTCACCCCAAGTAAATCCTCATCCCAGGAAAAATCCCCATCCCAGGAAAATCCTTATCCCAAGTAAACTCTCATCCCAGGAAAAATCCCCATTCCAGGAAATCCCCATTCCAGGGAAACCCTCATCCCAGGGAAACCCTCATCCAAGGAAAATTCCCACCCCAGGAGAACCCTCATCCCCAGGAAAATCCTCATTCTAGGAAATCCCCCATTCCAGGAAAATCTTCACCCCAAGTGAACCCTCATCCCAGGAAAAATCCTCATCGCCAGGAAAATCCTCATTCCAGGAAAACCCTCACCCCAGGGAAATCCCCATTCCAGAAAAGTCCTCACCCCAGGAAAATCCTCATCCCAGGAAAATTCCCATCCCAGGAAAATCCTCATCCCAGTTGTGTCTGAACAGCCTTTGGCAGTTTTAAACCAGCCCCTGGCACAGGTCTGGCCCTTCCCAGCCCCGAACCCCTCATACAACCCCACAGAAATAATTCCATGTTTTCTAAATGTTTCCTTAATTTCCAAATGTCCATGTTGGGATGATGGAGGGACAGAGATCCAGAGTGTCACTCTTTATTCCTGTTTTAGGGAATTTTGCATTTCTCTGAGGTCACAAAGTGACACTGGGAGCACCGGGGGGTGTGACCAGGGCACATCCATGGGGTTTTCCAAGAGTGTTTCTCCCAGTTTCTCCCAGTTTCTCCCAGTTTCTCCCAGTCTTTTTCAGATTCTCAGTTTCTCCCAATTTCTCCCAATTTCTCCCAATTTCTCCCAGTTTCTCCCAATTTCTCCCAGTTTCTCCCAGTTTCTCCCAGCTTCTCCCAGTTTCCTCCCAGTTTCCTCCCAGTTTCTCCCAGTTTCCCCCAGTTTTTCCCAATTTCTCCCAATTTCTCCCAGTCTTTTCCAGTTTCTCCCAGTTTCTCCCCGTTTTTCCCAGTTTTTCCCCGTTTCTCCCAGTCTTTTCCAGTTTCTCCCAGTTTCTCCCAGTTTCTCCCAGTCTTTTCCAGTTTCTCCCAGTTTCTCCCAGTTTCTCCCAATTTCTCCCAATTTCTCCCAATTTCTCCCAGTTTCTCCCAATTTCTCCCAGTTTCTCCCAGTTTCTCCCAGCTTCTCCCAGTTTCCTCACAGTTTCTCCAAGTTTCTCCCAGTTTCTCCCAGTTTCTCCCAGTCTTTTCCAGTTTCTCCCAGTTTCTCCCAGTTTCTCCCAGTTTTTCCCACTTTTTCCCAGTTTCTCCCAGTTTCTCCCAGTTTCTCCCAGCTTCTCCCAGTTTCCTCCCAGTTTCTCCCAGTTTCTCCCAGTTTTCCCCAGTTTCTCCCACTTTTTCCCAGTTTTTCCCAGTTTCTCCCAGTTTCTCCCAGTTTTTCCCCATTCCTCCCAGTTTCTCCCAGTTTCTCCCAGTCTTTTCCAGTTTCTCCCAGTTTCTCCCAGTTTTTCCCACTTTTTCCCAGTCTCTCCCAGTTTCTCCCAGTTTCTCCCAGTTTTTCCCAGTTTTTCCCAGTTTTTCCCCTTTTCTCCCAGTCTTTTCCAGTTTTTCCCAGTTTCTCCCAGTTTTTCCCACTTTTTCCCAGTCTCTCCCAGTTTCTCCCAGTTTCTCCCAATTTTTCCCAGTTTCTCCCAGTTTCTCCCAGTTTCTCCCAATTTTTCCCAGTTTCTCCCAGTTTCTCTCTGTTTCTCCCAGTCTCTCCCAGTTTCTCCCAGTTTCTCCCAGTCTTTTCCAGTTTCTCCCAGTTTCTCCCAGTTTCTCCCAGTTTCTCCCAGCTTCTCCCAGCTTCTCCCAGCTTCTCCCAGCTTCTCCCAGCTTCTCCCAGTTTCTCCCAGTTTTTCCCAGTTTTTCCCAGTTTTTCCCAGTTTCTCCCAGTTTCTCCCAGTTTCTCCCAGTTTTTCCCAGTTTCTCCCAATTTCTCCCAGTTTCTCCCAGTTTCTCCCAGTGTCTCCCAGTTTCTCCCAGTTTCTCCCAGTTTTTCCCAGTTTTTCCCAGTTTCTCCCAGTTTTTCCCACTTTCTCCCACTTTCTCCCAGTTTCTCCCAGTTTCTCCCAGTTTCTCCCATTTTCTCCTAGTTTTTCCCAGTTTCTCCCAGTTTTTCTCCCAGTTTCTCCCATTTTCTCCCAGTTTTTCCGAGTTTCTCCCAGTTTTTCTCCCAGTTTCTCCCAGTTTCTCCCAGTTTTTCCCAGTTTCTCCAAGTTTCTCCCAGTTTCCCCCAGTTTTTCCCAATTTCTCCCAATTTCTCCCAGTTTTTCCCAGTTTCTCCCAGTTTCTCCCAGTTTTTCCCCATTCCTCCCAGTTTCTCCCAGTTTCTCCCAGTCTTTTCCAGTTTCTCCCAGTTTCTCCCAATTTTTCCCAGTTTTTCCCAGTTTCTCCCAGTTTCTCCCAGTCTTTTCCAGTTTCTCCCAGTTTCTCCCAGTTTCTCCCAGTTTCTCCCAGTTTTCCCCAGTTTCTCCCAGTTCTCCACCTTACAGGGACCCCCACGGGCACAGCTGGGCCAGGAAAGCTCTGCAGAGATTTTTCCAGTCCCCCTTCCACGGCTCCAGGCTGGAATAAGCAGGAGCACAAGGATCAGGCTTTGCCTGCTCCCCAAATGTCCCACGGGATGCCAGCAGCAGGGGGAACACCCAATGGATCTTAAAAGAGAATTTAGGGTTTAGAACAGGATTTTAAGATTTTCAAGATTTTTTTTTTTATAATTTTTTTAAACTTAGAATTAATTAATTAAATTTAAATTGTAAATGAATTAATTTTTAATTAAGAATTTTAAAATTCAACATTTTACAATAATTCTCCACCCCGTAGTACCCCTGAATCGCGGGGCCCTTTAAAAAAAATACAAAAAAAACCCCCAAAAACCAAAAAAAAAAAAACAAAAAAACCAAAAATAAACCAAAAAAACTGCGATCTTTTTTCCTCCTGTGAATCAAGACTGATGTGGTGCCAGGAAATCGCAGACATCGCGCAAGGAGCTGCAAAAACACCGCTGGGAAGGAGCTGCCGGGAGAGCGAGCGAGAGGGAGAATTTGCATTAATTAATTCGTGTTCTCCTCTCGGACGTGCATCAAATCCGCGCACAGCGCTGGGGTTTTGAAGCAAATGCAGGGCTGGGGTTGTTTTGGGGTTTATTTTTAAGGAAATACGGATAAAATCCCACTAGATGGCACTCGGTGGACGCGCATAATTCAGCGGGCAGCTCCTGCGGCGGATGGGGCTCGCTGGGGCGGCTGCGAGCATCCCCCGGGCCGGGAGAAGGGATCTCCTTCCCCTGGAGCGGCGGAGGGAGCTGCCCTGGGCTTGTCCTGCTGGGAAAGCAGGGATTTGCTGGAGTGAAGCGCTGGAAATGCGGCTGCTGCCCCTCTGCTCTGCTTGGGAGGTTCGGCTGGACAGGGAGGGTGGCACTGGGGTGTCCCCAGCACCCCCCAGAGCTCGTGTGGGGTGACAGAAATCTTGTTTTGGCCCTTCCGTGAGTGGCTGTGATGGAAACTCCATCTGTCAGCGTCCCCTCAAACCCACACCTCCACCCGGGCTGGGAGCCCTGCAGAGCCAGCAGGGAATCCTGGCAGAACCAGGAGATGCTGGGATTTGGGATGAGAACGGGGATGAGAATGGTCCCACCACTGATCAGAGAGTGTGGCCAGTCCTTGGAGCGGGGTGGGTGGGCACTGGGAAGGGAACAGAGCTGGGAAGGGGCTGGAGAATTCCTGAGGGAGCTGGGAAGGGACTGGAGAATTCCTGAGGGAGCTGGGAAGGGGCTGGAGAATTCCTGAGGGAGCTGGGAAAGGGCTGGAGAATTCCTGAGGGAGCTGGGAAAGGGCTGGAGAATTCCTGAGGGAGCTGGGAAGGGGCTGGAGAATTCCTGAGGGAGCTGGGAAGGGGCTGGAGAATTCCTGAGGGAGCTGGGAAGGGGCTGGAGAATTGCTGAGGGAGCTGGGAAGGGGCTGGAGAATTCCTGAGGGAGCTGGGAAGGGGCTCAGGCTGGAGCAAAGGAGGCTCAGGGGGAATTTCTGGCTCTGCACAAGTCCCTGGCAGGAGGGGACAGCCGGGGGGATTTGGGATCTGCTGCCAGGAACAGGGACAGGAGGAGAGGGAACGGCCTCAGGCTGGGCCAGGGGAGGCTCAGGGGGGACAGCAGCAGGAATTTCCCCATGGAAAGGGGATCAGGGCTTGGAAGTGCCCAGGGAGGTTTGGAGTGCCCAGCTCTGCTCAGCAGATGTTTCACTCTGGCACTCAGTGCTGGGGTTGGGTTGATGCGCTGGTGATTGGCCAAAGGTTGGACTTGATGATCTTGGAACCTTGCTTGGATCTGGAATTCCTGTGTGGATCTGGAATTCCTGTTTGGGTCTGGAATTCCTGTGTGGATCTGGAGCCCCTGTTTGGATCTGGAATTCTTGTTTGGATCTGGAATTCTTGTTTGGATCTGGAATTCTTGTTTGGGTCTGGAATTCCTGTTTGGGTCTGGAATTCCTGTTTGGGTCTGGAATTCCTGTTTGGGTCTGGAATTCCTGTTTGGAACTGGAGTTCCTGTTTGGATCTGGAATTCTTGTTTGGGTCTGGAATTCCTGTTTGGGTCTGGAATTCCTGTTTGGATCTGGAATTCCTGTTTGGAACTGGAGTTCCTGTTTGGATCTGGAATTCTTGTTTGGGTCTGGAATTCTTGTTTGGGTCTGGAATTCCTGTTTGGAACTGGAGCCCCTGTTTGGATCTGGATTTCTTGTTTGGATCTGGAATTCCTGTTTGGATCTGGAGCCCCTGTTTGGATCTGGAATTCCTGTTTGGGTCTGGAATTCTTGTTTGGATCTGGAATTCCTGTTTGGATCTGGAGTCTCTGTTTGGGTCTGGAATTCTTGTTTGGGTCTGGAATTCTTGTTTGGATCTGGAATTCTTGTTTGGATCTGGAATTCCTGTTTGGATCTGGAGCCCCTGTTTGGATCTGGAATTCCTGTTTGGGTCTGGAATTCTTGTTTGGGTCTGGAATTCCTGTTTGGAACTGAAGTTCCTGTGTGGATCTGGAGCCCCTGTGTGGATCTGGAATTCCTGTTTGGATCTGGAGCCCCGTTTGGATCTGCAGCCCTTGGATTCACCCTGGCCCTGTGTGGCTCCTGCTGCTCCCTGGCTGAGCCCAGCCCCGTGGCCGGGAGCCCGGGTGGGTCCCTGCCCGCCCACCCCCCCAAATCTGGCTGCAATTTGTGCTGGCTCCGAGCAGCAGCAGCAGCCCCGAGATGGGAAACGCAGCCCCTTTTCCTCGTGCTCCGCAGGCAGGAAAGCCGAGCCGAGATTTCGCCTTGGATGCTCCCAGGGCTGCCGGTCTGGGAATAGCTCATGGGCCAGGAATGCGGCTCTTCCCCATCGCTGCTATTTTCCCACTTAACTCCAGAGGAAAATGGATCAGCTGCTAATTAGCAGCAGGGGAACTCGCTGCAGGTTTATTAGGATTTTTCCCCTTCTCCAGAAGTGCCTGATTAGCGGAGAGAATGCGAAACAACCGGAATTCTTTGGAGCCTGCACAAAGGGCACGGCCGGTGCCCCAAGGATGAATAAATGGTGTGGAAGGATGGTGCAAGGGCAGGAGAGGGGGATGTGAGCTTGCCCCAAGGGCTGATGAATGCCAGGCAGCATCTCTGGATCTGCCGGGCGCTCCCAGCGAGATCCCAGCTCGGCCACATCCCTTGGCTGGGTTTTTATCTGCGGAATGACCTAACCTGGGAGCGAGCTGGAGCTGTAATAAAAAGGCTGTCGGCTGCAGCGAGCTCCAGCCGGTATCACAGCAACAGCAGGAACATTTCAGAGCAGGCTCGGCTCAGCCGCAGCCTCTGGGGTTCTGGGGAACAGCTCTTTAATGTCTGCAAAAGCGCTTTGAAACCCGGGGATGGGAAATGGGGAAGGGGAAGGACGGGGGGTGTTGGGAACAGGGATCGGGCTTCAAGCAGCTCTGAAAACAAATCTGAAATCACGCCTGAGGAGGAGCTCAGGGGCACAGCCCAGCTCGGGTTCCTCCCCAGGATACAGCTGGAAAACATCCGAGGAGATCCAGGGAGCTGCGGGACCTCCAGGATGCTCCAGGGGGGAAAAAGGCGAATTCTTGATGACCCAGCAGTGCCCAAGCTGTCAGAGCAGTGCCAGGGCAGAGTGAGCTCTTATTTATCTTGGTGCTGGGCACACGGGGATTTTGGACAGAGTTTGGACACCCTCCCTCACCCCCAGAGCCATCTGCACATCCCTGCAAGGATCCTGGAAACTTCTGCCCCTCCAGAAAAATTCCTTTAGACCCCTAAAGGTCCCCACGTGGGGCAGAGTGGGGTTTGTGGCCATCACTGGAACCCCAGGATGAACCTGGGCTGGGATGGCTCCCTCCTGCACATCCCTGGGAGGGGGAGGCAGAGTGAGGAGAGCCCCAGAATGAGCCAGCTGCCCGGAGGGGATGTGCTCTGCCATCCTCAGGAGCTCTTTGGCTCCATCCATGCTCAGCCACAAACCCACAGGAGATCCAGCGTGGCCACCCTCCCCTTCCAGCAGCTGCCAGCACATTTTGGGGATGGAGCTGTCTGGCGAGGCACAGAGCTCCACATCTCCTCCTTGCCAATGTCATAAAAGGGCTTCAAACGTTCTACTGGGACCTCTGGTGTCCAGCAAAGCTGGATTTCACAGCTTCTCCTCCTCGCTGAAGCAGTACCCCTGGGTTATTGCACTTATTAAATTAGGAGCTGTAAAGCAACTGGGTAAATAATAAATTGCTAGGAGGAAATAAATAAAAAATAAAACCCGGCACCCATTGCAGTTATTAGTCCTGATGAGTGAATTAGGTGTGGAAACAGCAGCTTTGAAGTTCCCCTCATTAAATCACACACCAATTCAGCACTTATTAGGTCTCCAGCCAGGGATATCGAGCCCTGGAAGACGGGGTTGGTGTCAGAAAGAGCTGTCACTGCTGCTGCTGCTCCGTGCAGCCTGTGAGGCTCCTGCTGCTGGCTGGGCTGGGAGAGAAGGAGTGAAAGCCCCAGCTCCTGGTGCCCTGAGAGTTTGGGGGTTGTGGGGTTTGGCCCTGGAGGAGGAGCTCAGAAAGGAGGTGCTAACCACAAACGTTCACAGGGAGTCAGGAAGGTGAGGAAGATGGGGTGGGAGGGGGTTCCCAAAGCTGGGATTTCACACAGCCTCAGCCACCACTGCAGTGTCTGCCTCAGGAAGCTGGGATCCTTCAACTGAGCAACAGAAACCCACATTTCAGAGGCTTCCCCATAACCCTCATCCATCCACCCATCTATGATCCATCATCCATCCATCATCCATCCATCCATCCATGATCCATGATCCATCATCCATCCATCCATCCATCCATCCATGATCCATGATCCATCATCCATCCATCATCCATCCATCATCCATCCATCATCCATCCATCATCCATCCATCATCCATCCATCCATCCATGATCCATGATCCGTCATCCATCCATCCATCCATCCATCCATCCATCCATCCATCCATCCATTCATAATCCATCATCCATCCATCATCCATCCATCATCCATCCATCATCCATCATCCATCATCCATCCATCCATCATCCATCATCCATCCATCCATCCATCCATCCATCCATCATCCATCATCCATCATCCATCATCCATCCATCCATCCATCCATCCATCCATCCATCATCCATCCATCCATCCATCATCCATCCATCCATCATCCATCCATCCATCATCCATCCATCCATCATCCATCATCCATCATCCATCCATCATCCATCATCCATCATCCATCCATCCATCATCCATCCATCCATCATCCATCCATCATCCATCCATCATCCATCATCCATCCATCCATCATCCATCATCCATCCATCCATCCATCCATCATCCATCCATCCATCATCCATCCATCATCCATCCATCCATCATCCATCATCCATCCATCCATCCATCCATCCATCCATCCATCCATCATCCATCATCCATCATCCATCATCCATCCATCCATCCATCATCCATCATCCATCCATCATCCATCATCCATCCATCCATCATCCATCATCCATCCATCCATCCATCCATCCATCCATCCATCATCCATCATCCATCATCCATCACCCATCCATCCATCCATCATCCATCATCCATCCATCATCCATCATCCATCCATCCATCATCCATCATCCATCCATCCATCCATCCATCCATCCATCCATCATCCATCATCCATCATCCATCATCCATCCATCCATCATCCATCATCCATCCATCCATCATCCATCATCCATCCATCATCCATCATCCATCCATCCATCATCCATCATCCATCCATCCATCCATCCATCCATCCATCATCCATCATCCATCATCCATCATCCATCCATCCATCCATCATCCATCCATCCATCATCCATCATCCATCATCCATCCATCCATCATCCATCATCCATCCATCCATCCATCCATCCATCCATCCATCATCCATCATCCATCATCCATCATCCATCCATCCATCCATCATCCATCATCCATCCATCATCCATCATCCATCCATCCATCATCCATCATCCATCCATCCATCCATCCATCCATCCATCCATCATCCATCATCCATCATCCATCATCCATCCATCCATCATCCATCATCCATCCATCCATCATCCATCATCCATCCATCATCCATCATCCATCCATCCATCATCCATCATCCATCCATCCATCCATCCATCCATCCATCATCCATCATCCATCATCCATCATCCATCCATCCATCCATCCATCCATCCATCCATCCATCATCCATCATCCATCCATCCATCCATCCATCCATCCATCATCCATCCATCCATCATCCATCATCCATCCATCCATCATCCATCATCCATCCATCATCCATCATCCATCCATCCATCCATCATCCATCCATCCATCCATCCATCCATCCATCCATCCATCCATCCATCCATCATCCATCATCCATCCATCCCTCATCCATCATCCATCCATCCATCCATCCATCCATCCATCATCCATCCATCCATCATCCATCCATCATCCATCCATCCATCCATCCATCATCCATCCATCCATCCATCCATCCATCCATCCATCCATCCATCATCCATCATCCATCCATCCCTCATCCATCATCCATCCATCCATCCATCCATCCATCCATCCATCCATCCATCCATCCATCCATCATCCATCCATCATCCATCCATCATCCATCCATCATCCATCCATCATCCATCCATCATCCATCATCCATCCATCATCCATCCATCATCCATCCATCCATCCATCCATCATCCATCCATCCCTCATCCATCATCCATCCATCCATCCATCATCCATCATCCATCCATCATCCATCCATCATCCATCCATCCATCCATCCATCATCCATCCATCCCTCATCCATCATCCATCCATCATCCATCATCCATCCATCATCCATCATCCATCCATCCATCCATCCATCATCCATCATCCATCCATCATCCATCATCCATCATCCATCCATCATCCATCCATCCATCATCCATCCATCATCCATCCATCCATCCATCATCCATCCATCCATCATCCATCCATCCATCATCCATCCATCATCCATCCATCATCCATCATCCATCCATCATCCATCCATCCATCCATCCATCCATCATCCATCCATCCATCCATCCATCCATCCATCCATCATCCATCCATCCATCCATCATCCATCATCCATCCATCATCCATCCATCCATCCATCCTTCCCCACAACCCTCACCTCCTCATCTCCCCACACGTGTCCCCTGCCAGCTGAGTGCCAGCCCTGGATGTCACCCACATCCAGGGCCAACAGCCACGGGCAGAGAAAATTTTGTAATTTCACAAAATTACAAAACAACATCACAAAAATTATTTTGTAAAAAACAATTTGAAAATCCCTTCCTTTGAAAAAAAGCACAACTCTCACCTTAAAACACCACCTGGTTTTTATCCAGCCTGATTCCTTTCATAAATCTGCACTCTAATGGGTTACAGAGATCTTAAAAGCGGAGATCTCTGCTAGAGCTCGGTGTCACACAGGGCCCTGCTGGCCTCGTGTCTCCGAAGATATGAGGTTAAAGGAATAACACATTTTGCAGCCTTCGTTTCTCCCATATGTTAGGAAAGATAAGGTCGCGGTTTCCAGCTCAGAAATCTATTTTTATAGTGAAAATTCTGGGTTCTCAGCAGACAGGCTGGTTCCAGGGAAAAGGGAATGATGCGAGGGAAAAGCGATGTGGGAGCGAACAATGCGGTGCTGGCAATTCCCAGTGCTCACACGCTTCCAGGACCAGAGCTTTCCCCTTCATCCTCTGGAGCTGTGGCTTTGTGGAGAAGGACATGTCAGGAGACACCAGCTTGAAATGAAAAACACCTCAGGCATCCCCTGGCAGCTTCTGCACCTCGTTTTTTGTGTCCCTCCTGGGGCTGGCAGGGGGCACTGGTGACCCCAGCAGGACACGGGGTTTGTCCTCAGGTGATTTTTGGGTTTGTTTTGCTGCCTGTCCGAGCGGTGACTGTTAGCGGGATGAGCTCCCCGGGAGGGATCTGCTGTAATAATCCTCAGGCTGCTGCTCTGGGCATTATTCTCCCAGTTTGTGCCCACCAGGGTCCCACCCCTGGTGATGTTTGTGCCGCTGGGACTCAGCCCTGCAGGGCCAGGCCCTTCTTGTGCCCAGCAGTGACAGGAGCAAGGCACAGCCCCAGTCCTGATGGGCATCCTGGGGCTGATCCTCCATCCCTGGGGCTGATCCTCCATCCCTGGGGCTGATCCTTCATTCCTGGGAGTGATCCTCCATCGCTGGGAGTGATCCTCCATCCCTGGGAGTGATCCTCCATCCCTGGGAGTGATCCTCCATCCCTGAGGCTGATCCTCCATCCCTGAGGCTGATCCTCCATCCCTGGGGCTGATCCTCCATCCCTGGGGCTGATTCTCCATCCCTGGGGGCTGATCCTCCATCCCTGGGAGTGATCCTCCATCCCTGGGAGTGATCCTCCATCCCTGGGAGTGATCCTCCATCCCTGGGGCTGATCCTCCATCCCTGGGGCTGATCCTCCATCCCTGGGACTGATCCTTCATTCCCGGAACTGATCTTTCATCCCTGGGGCTGATCCTCCATCCCTGGGGCTGATCCTCCATCCCTGGGAGTGATCCTCCATCCCTGGGGCTGATCCTCCATCCCTGGGGATTCCCTCCATCCCTGGGGATTCCCTCTATCCCTGGGGATTCCCTCTATCCCCAGGGCTGCCCTTCCTCCCTCCCCGTGCTCAGCCCACCCCTCAGCCTGCCCCTCACTGCCCTGACCCCTTCTGCCCTACAAAATCCTCTGTGGGGTGGCTCACTGGGGATTCAGCCAGGGGTTGGACTCGATGCCCTTGGAGGTCTTTCCCAGCCCTAATGATCCCACGATTCTCTGACCCTTTGATTCTCCCATCCCTTTTCCTCCCCTCCCTCCCCGTTCCCTGCTCTCAGCAGCCTCCTCCTGTTGTCATAACAACGAGCACCAGCCGTGCCAGCCCTTCCAGCCCTTCCAGCCCTTCCAGCTCCTCCTGGGAGGGAGACACGGCCCCAAACCATCTGGCCGAGGTGGGCAGGAGCCCAGGGCAGAGGGACAGGGGCTGTGTCCCCTCTGTCACACGTGGCATGGGAGGAGCTGTCCCTGACTGCATCCCCAGCCATCCCTCCTCCTCCTCCTCCTCCTCCTCCTCCTCCTCCTCCTCCTCCTCCCTCCCTGGGGACCCAAATCCCCGGAGCCGAATCCCCGTTCCTCACAGGCTCGGTGGAGCCCCAAATCCCTGGAGTCTGAGCCTCTCCTCCCCTCGCTGTGTGACACCAGCCCCAGGCACAGCTGGGATCAGAGCAGGGCAGACTGAGGTGCAGAATAAAAAATCCCAGATTCCAGCTGGGATCAGAGCAGAGCAGACTGAGGTGCAGAATAAAGAATCCCAGATTCCAGCTGGGATCAGAGCAGAGCAGACTGAGGTGCAGATTATGGAATCCCAAATTCCAGCTGGGATCAGAGCAGAGCAGACTGAGGTGCAGAATAAAGAATCCCAGATTCCAGCTGGGATCAGAGCAGAGCAGACTGAGGTGCAGATTATGGAATCCCAGATTCCAGCTGGGATCAGAGCAGAGCAGACTGAGGTGCAGAATAAAGAATCCCAGATTCCAGCTGGGATCAGAGCAGAGCAGACTGAGGTGCAGATTATGGAATCCCAGATTCCAGCTGGGATCAGAGCAGGGCAGACTGAGGTGCAGATTAAGGAATCCCAGATTCCAGCCGGGATTAGGGGAGCCAGGTCTGCAGGCACAGCCAGAGCTGCTCCAGAGGACACCGGGGGTACTGGACTGTGCTGCAGAAAATCCATCGAATCCCAGGTCTCAAAGAAATCCCTTCTGTGGCTGGCAGTGGATTCAAACCCCTCAGAGCAGCTTTTTCAGAGCAGCTGTGGCTGCCTCATCCCTGGAAGTGTCCCAGGCCAGGCTGGACGGGGCTCGGAGCAGCCTGGGACGCTGGGAGGTGTCCCTGCCCATGGACACAAGATGATTTTTAGTGTCTTTTCCAACCCATTCTGTGATTCCTCACCTGACAGGCCCATGAAAGGTCAAAGACTGAAGATTTCTAAGGTGCTTTCATGGCTGTGATGCACATCAGGGCCTGGTTATGAGAGGAATCCTCTTCCCTGAGCTGCTGGGAGGCTGAACCTGGGCAGAAGGAGCGACCATTTCACCGTGGGACTCGAGGATTTCCAAAGAACAGCAGGAATTTCATCCTCCCAGAGAGAGGGAGGCACTGGTTTGAACTTCTCGGAGTGTTTTCACCACCTTCCCTTCTCCACACGGCTGCACTTCCAGGGGAGCCAGCCTGGAGCCTCAGCCAAGGGATTCTGAGCAGCTCCATCCCACATTTCTCTCCCCAGGGCAGGAAATGTCTGCTCTGGCTCGGGAAAACAAAGGCTCTTGTGGAGGAAGGAATTTCTTGGGACACCTGATTAATTGGAGCCTCTCTGGAGATCTTTGTGACCCAAATTGGCTCCAGGTTTGGGGTTTAACTGCAGCGTTCTCAGGCAGCTCTGGCTGCCTCCAGCAGGTTTAAACATCGCAGGAATGATTTATTTCTCTTTTTTTTTTTTCTTTTAAAGGAAAAATGATTCCCCTACTGAATGTCAGGAGGGGCTGGGGGTGGAACAAACGTCACCATCCATTGCCTCCAGCCAGGGCTCGCTGCCTTCCACCCCCAGAGAGGAAAATCCAAGTGGTCAGCACGGAATCTTCACACATCTCCAGCTTTTATTTTGTTTTTGGGTGCTCCATCCACTTCTCCTGCAGCTCAGGGGCAGCAGCAGGAATGGGGAGCCCCTGGAGCAAGAAGGGGGTGGCACCCAAAGCTCGGCTGGAGTGGGCAGCCCACAGCTGGGGAAACTGAGGCAAGGAGGCCTGGGAACTGGGTGCAGCTCCTTCCTGGAAAAGCAGATTTTGCTGAATTCCAGAGGATCTCAGCGAGGGGGAAGGCAGGGGTTTGTCCCCAGCACCTCTCCCTCCTCTCCACACACAAATTTTCTGAGATCTACGCAGACCCACCAACCTCCCCCAGCCCTGCCCTCAGCTCCCTCTTTAGAATTCAGCCCTGGAGAAGTGAAATATTCACTGTTCCCCCAGGGAGCCCGGGTTCTGCTGCCCCAGCTGCAACACCACAGGCAGAAATCCCACAGGGATTTTTTTTTTGGAGGGGTTTTGAGGCCCTGGGGCCGATGGGGTGAAGAGGAGCAGGGCAGGAGCTGCCCAGAAGGATTTCCAGGTGAATAAAGGGAATTCATGCTCTGAGGGCAGCTCAATTCCTTGTGAAGTACAAGTGGAAGGGGGAAATTCCAGACATTTTTTATAATTTTCCTATTCTTTTTTTTCCCCTAAAGTTTGTGTCCAAGGCTCTGAGCTCTCTGCTCCAGTGGGATCTGTCCCTGCCCACAGCAGGGGCTGGAACTGGATGATTTTAAGGTCATTTCCAACCCAAACCAGTCTGGGATTGTGGGAATTCAGCCTGACCTCTGAGCATCCATCGCTCGTGGTCTCAGCCCTGTGAGGAGGAAAAACTGGTGGGGGGAAAAAGGAAGAAAAACTGGGGAAAAAAAATACAATTGTGTATTTTATAATTGTGTAAAAATACAATTTCCATGAGGGCAGCACTCCCCTGCACCGAGGGGTCAGCAGAACCAGGATTTATCCAGATGTGCCAGGTGGACCTGGGAAATGAAAGGGGAATTAAAGAGTGCCACTCACACACGTAGTGATATGTTGGGACTTTAAAATTTATTCCAACATGCTGTTTTTTTAAAATACGCCAGACCAAGCAGACAATCTGAGCTGTAGTAAAGGCAATATTATACTTGTAAAAACTTCTCATTCACAGTACAGATGTCATTTACAATAAGGGTCACAAACATCAAATACTGAATATTTTTCTTTTTTTTTTTTTTTTCTGTTTTCTTGTTTTTTGTGTGTTTTTTTTCTTTTTTTTTTTTGTTTGTTTTTACATCAGACTGTGCTTTTTACCTGCAGTTTTTGTTTTTTTTTTCTTTTTTTTTTGCACTGATATAACCATACAGACATTGCAAGATGCAAGTGTAGAAACTGGAGTTCAAATAAAATTACAGGCAAAACTACCAAATTCCATTGGACGCTGTACATATTTACAGTACCATTTTTTTGGAATGTATTGCCATTTTAAGAACATATAGAAACTTTCTACAGACTATTCCACTTACAGAATACATACACCTTTTAGAAAAAAAGGCAAATATTTATCTTACATGAGACCATGTATATTAAATTTGCGTACACATTATTAATTATTATTATTAATTATTTTTTTTTTTTACATTACAT
>CM063630.1:2269591-2394547 GCA_032357785.1 Periparus ater
TTTTTTACATTACATTTACTAAAGTGATCGTAAGTGCCATCATATCTCAGTAATGAAAACAGATTGGTTTTATGCCATCAGGACTGATGTTTTTTAATTTATTTATTTTTTCTTTTTTTCTCTTTTTTTTTGTGTTTTATTTTTATTTTTATTTTTTTTTTGTAAATAACTTACAATACGGTTTTATTCGTAAATACTGTGCAATAGAAATGTTAAAAGGAAAGGAAAGACAAAAAGCAAATGATGAACAGAGGAAAAGCAAGGCGAGCAGGGAAGGGCTAGATCAAATCCTGGAGGATTTTGCACGGAAATTGGGATGATGTGAATGACTTCTCCGAGGATATTGCTTGCTCAGGTGCTGTCCCTGTGGATTTGGGACAGAACCAGGGGCAGGGAAAGCTGCAGATTTGTTGGGGAGGGGGAGGCAGAGCCCCAGCCCCGGCAGGAAGGATTTGGGATGCTCTGGGTGGGAATTCCCTGCTCTGGGCCAGCAGGAGCCAGCGGCTCGGACAGGGCTGGATTTGGGATCGGAGCATTTGGGACTGGTGGGACTCTGGGGACACCCGGGCTGGGATGTCACCCCGCAGGAGCAGGTGACATTTCTCAGAGGAAAGCTGGAAGTTCTCAGCTATTTCATGATGGAACAGCCAGCAGGGCATCCAGCCAAGGACCTGGGGATACTCGGGGCTGGCAGAGCTCTGCCGTGAGGATGGCGTGGTTTTGGGGAGCCCTCTCCTCATCCCAAGGTCTGCTCGGCCCTGCAAGACCCCGAGCTCAGTTTAGGAGCTGAATCCCTGCCGCAGCTCCAGGGAGTTCCTGAAACTCCAGAGGTGCTCGGGATCAAGGTCACAGAGCTTTGTGAGCTCTGGGTGTCAGCCCTGGTGTGAGGAACGCTGTCAGGGAGTGACTACAGGAGGATTTCTGGCTGCCAGAGCATCCCTGTGGGATCCAGGACCTGCACGGGTGGGAGCCACCAAAACAGCTCAGCAGGGAGGGAAATATCCCAGGGACTGGGGTGATGGAGCAGCCAGAGCTCACAGCAGCAGCCAGGCCGTGTGCCCTCACCGATTATCAATCGGAGAAGCTCTGCCGTGAGAAAAGCGAGGGGGTTTTATTTCCACCTGCTGCTGAAAAGGAAGGGCCGGGCTCCGCTTTTTCGTTTGCCTATTTGCATTATTAATACATTCTCTGGCAATTAATCCCGCTAATTGCCCTGCAGAGCAGCAGAGCCGCCCTCGCAGCCCTTGTGGGAAGCAAGAAGGGATTTTCCCGTCCCGGTTTTGCAGGGAGAGCAGACACCGGGAAAATCAGCGCCCGGCAATCGGCTCCGAGCGAGGGGACCCGGCCGGGAAGGGCGGCCGGTGCTGAGGGCTGGGAATAACAACATCCCTCGGAAAATCCCGGGTATGCTGAGGCTTGGGAATTACAACATCCCTCGGAAAATCCCGGGAATGCTGAGGCTTGGGAATTACAACATCCCTCGGAAAATCCCGGGAATGCCATCCCTGCGCGGCTCGGAGCAGGGACAGGGAGCCGCTCTTGCCCAGGTGCGTGCCCGCAGACAGAGATGCTGGTGCTGGCGGGCAGCGGCTCCCTCGGAGCTGGCAGTGCGACCATTAGCCCTTAATTAGCAATTAGCTATTTGTATGGGGAGCCGTCTCGCCCCTTGGGTACAGCGTGAAGCACCATTTCAAGCCCAGCCAGAGAAGCCAAACTGGGTTAGGACTCGGTTTTTTTTTTTTTTTTTGTGCCCATCTCCTGAGTTTGCGGCGGTCCCTGCCTGCCCCGCTCCGTGGCTGCCGGGCTGGAGATGGATCCGGGCAGGGAATGGCCCCGGGAGCTCCTCAGCCTTTCCCAAACTCCTTTTCCTGGCTTTTTTTTTGGCCCCGGGTGAAGGGATCTGGATGGCTACACACGAACTGTGCGGATGCTCCGCAGCTGAGATGCTGGGAAAGCTTAAAAATCCTGATAATGACAATAATAATTATAATAAATATATATATATATATATACAAACACACACACTAATATATAATATATAATATATAATATATAATATATAATATATAATATATAATATATAATATATAATATATAATATATAATATATAATATATAATATATAATATATAATATATCATATATCATATATCATATATAATATATCATATATAATATATCATATATCATATGTCATATATCATATGTCATATATATCATATATCATATATCATATATCATAACATATAATATATAATATATAATATATAATATATAATATATAATATATAATATATTATATATTATATATTATATATTATATATTATATATTATATATTATATATTATATATCGTATATGATATTATATATTATATATATAATATATGTGTGTATTTTATATATGTATATATATATATTATAATTATAATAATAATAAAAAGCCCTCCACAACAACAATAAAATAATCAATAAACCCATGTAAAGACTTCGGGGGTTCCTCGGGATTTTTTTTCCCCTCCCCTCTTTCCACAAAAGACAGAGGGGAAAAAAAAAAAATAAAAAATCCACACAAAATTTAAATAAGATTAAAGATTGAAGTGCAGCTACAGAAAGAAGCTGAGCTGATTTGATCTAGCCCAAAACCAGACACAACCGCTGTGGCATTTTTATGTACCATATATATATACATATATATATATATATATATATATTTATATATATATTTATATATATATGTGTGTAAAATCAAGTACAAGAAGCTACCTTGGATCAAGTTAAGAGTGTGACAAGGGGCAGAAAGTGGCAGGAATTTCATGGATGGTTTCCAGGGATGCTGACACCAGCCCTGAGCACTCCGCTCCCACTCACCCGGGAGTTAAGCGTGTGTTAAACTCGGGCTTAAAGCCTGGGGAGGGTTTAAACCGCAGTTTAAGAGCTCGAGTCCAGCCCTGCTCCTGCCTCTGGATCTGCCCTCGGGAGCAGCTTCCAGGCTCGGCGCCAAAAAACGGGGAGATGGCAAAAAGGGAAAGCTGATAAAAGCTCTAATTAGGGTTCTGGACATTGTTTTGGTCAGTGTCACAGCCTTAATGGTATTTCCATGATATCTTCTTTTTTGTACTTCGTTTCCTTTACAAGAAAAGCAAAAGGAAAGAAAAAAAAAAGAATGAAAAGTAGAAAAAATGACAGAAGGTTATTAAAAAAATTTCTATTCTTTGCCCGTGAAACGGGAACAGTTCATAGCTCATCAAGTCTGGCAAGGAAATATGTTCTCATTCAGGATTTTATTTGATTCTTTTTATTTAATTTTTTTTTGTATTTTTATTTTTTTTTAAAAAGTGTATTACGTACCCGATAAAGTGGAACAGCTCTGAAAGAAGAAAGAACTGGTCCACTGGTTAAATATTTATATCTTTTTATATTTTTTAATTTTTCTCTTTTTTTTTTTTCTTTTTTGTTGGTTTTTTTTTTTTTTTTTTGTTAAAAAATAAAACAAAAAAACAGGTTTGTACAGATTCCATTGACCAGAAAACCCTCAGAAGTAGTAAAGAACCTGCTGGGGCAAACAACTTGAAGCTTTGTGGTTTAAAAAGTTGTGACAGAGGAAGGGCTCCGTCAGGGTAGCTCTGGATTTGGTATCGGATTCATCGGCAGTTGAGGTCTTTGCTCTGCCAGGGATGCTCATCCCGAAAATTCTGCTCCGGAAAAAGCTGCAGCGCATGCACAACAAGCTGACTTTGCAAGCATTCACCGTTCAGCGTCACATTTCCATCTCCCAAAAACAGCCAAGAACGGGGCCTGTCCGCGCCAGAAGGGCTGAGCTGGGGATGCCCCAGAAGTAAAGGGGAGAAGAAGAGCCAGAGTCACCGAGAGGCCCGGCAGAGCCCGGAGCCTTCCTCATCCCTGGAGCTCCCAGAGCACCGGGAGTGAGCCTGGGGTGGGGTGGGGTGGGGTGGGATGGGATGGGATGATGGGATGGGATGGGATGGGATGGGATGGGATGGGATGGGATGGGATGATGGGATAAAATGGGATGGGGTGGGATGGGATGATGAGAAGAGATGGGATGGGATGGGACAGGACAGGATGGGATGGGATGGGATGGGATGGGATGGGATGGGATGATGGGACAGGATGGGACACGTGGATGGGATGGGATGATGGGATGGGATGGGATGGGATGGGATGGGATGACGGGATGGGACAGGAGAGGACAAGATGGGATGGAATGATGGGATGGGACAGGAGAGGACAAGATGGGATGGAATGATGGGATGGGACAGGAGAGGACAAGATGGGATGGAATGATGGGATGGGACAGGAGAGGACAGGATGGGATGGGATGGGATGATGGGACAGGATGGGACACGTGGATGGGATAGGATGATGGGATGATGGGATGGGATGGGATGGGATGGGATGGGATGGGATGGGATGATGGGATGATAGGATAGGATGGGATGGGGTGGGATGATGAGAAGGGATGGGATGATGGGATGGGACAGGACAGGATGGGATGGGATGACGGGATGGGATGGAATGGGTTGGGATGGGATGGGATGACAGGATGGGACAGGATGGGATGGGATGGGATGGGATGGGACAGGATGGGATGGGACAGGACAGGACGGTTTGGGATAATGGGATGCGATGAGGGCACTTTGAGTTGTCCACAACTCAAACATGCTGGAGGGAGAAAAGAAAGGATTCCAAGGCCGAGTTCATCCCCCTCCGACAGCAAGGGAGGGTTTGCAGAGGCTCCCCCAGCCCAGGGAGGGCTCAAGCACGGGCAGGGCTTTGCCGGGCGCCGCGGGAGGATTAAAGCAAAGCAAGCAGGAGGCTCGTCCAGCGAGAGACCCTTCCTGGCACGGGCTCTACATTCCACACATTCCTACCTTCTCGAAGGAAAACCTTTGAAGAAGAAGAACCTTTTTTTCTTTTTTTTCTTTTTTTTTTCGTTTTTTTTTTGTCCCTTTTTTTTTTTTTTTATAAGAAAAGTGCTTTGCTGGGTTCTGCAGGAGGAGGGAGGGCTGCTCGCGGTTCGTTCTCCTCTTTTCGAGGCACAATTCCTCTCCCTGCACACAAGGAACCTCCCCTGCTCAAGGAAGTGCTACTTTCAGTCACAAGGTCAGGGTAAACACGTTTTTCAAATGTAAAGCAGTTTCAACTGTTTAAAGCACGACCATAGGGATGCCAGGAAAAAAAAATAAAAATAAAAAACAACAACCGAAAAAAAAACCCAAAAAACCCAAGCACTTTGCAATAATTAAATAAAGCATGTAATAAATACGAATCATAAACTTCTGTACACAGGAGTAAGGGTTTGGGGTTTTTTTCTTTTTCTTTTTTTTTTTTTAATCATTTAATCAATATATAAAAAAAAAAAGGGTTTTTTTTTTCTATTTTGCTTTTGTTTTCAGTGCATCTTCTCGCTCTTTAAAATACTTAACCCTTTCCTTTCTGCATCGCTCAGGCCCAGGATAACGCGCACCTAAATGGCAAAAAAGACAAGGTCTAACAAACCCCCTTTCCAAAAAACTCTAAAAAAATATTCACAGCCTCAAACAGTTTTGTACATTTCAAGCAACAAAAGGTATAGAAAAAGGCACAAGTAACTGCATACATGTGGAGATAATACCAGACTGGGACAAAGAAAACCAGGAATTTTCCATGGGTTTGGTCATTCACTAGAGTGCTTCTTATGATTATACTAAAGGAAATAGTGTTGAAAATGTCTGTTGATTTTACAGAGGAAGCCTAAAGGTGGAACAGCTGGCGGAGGCTTAAGTACTTCCCGCGTTTTCATCCACCTTTTTGTGAGTTTGACCTAAATCGGAGTGCTCTGGGTGTGGGCTGCTCGCGCCGGGCTCTCCGGAGAGGTTCCTGGGGCGCAGGGAGCAGGGCTGGGGGTGGCCAGGGGGGGCTTCTGAGGGGCTGTCCCTGGCCAGCGAGGGGACGGCTGAGATGAAAGTGCAGGCTGGTTCCGAAGGGCTGCTGGAGCTGCCCGCTCGCTGCTTGCCCGTGGCTTTGGAGAGCTCTTCCGAGGCCGAGGGCTCCGCAGAGGGTTCCTGGGGCGCGCCGGGGCTGCCTGGGGACACCGGGGGCTCCGCCAGGCTGGGCTCGGCCTCAAGCTCCTGCTGAAGCTCACTAGTCCTCGTCTTCTCCTCCGAGAGGCCACCAGCCGCCCGCTCCGGGGACAGGGCGAACTTGGAGACCTTGGCCACGGGGGACACGGACTCTGGAGGGCTTCGGGGCTCCTGGTCCCTGCTGGCAGCCCGGCTGAGCTGGGCGGAGGAGAAGTGTCCGGCTTGGAGGGGCAGCACGGGGCCGGGCACCAGGCTGGCGTGGGAGCTGGGCCTGGCCTGCACCATCTGGATGCCCCCGATGGGGATCATGGGGTACGGGGTCCTGGCGAGCTGCTGCGAGTGCAGCGGGAGGTGGCTGAAGACGTTCTCCTCGCCTCGGCCGGGAGCGTGGAGGTCGTGAGGGGGCTGAAGGGGCCGGGGGCACGAGGGCTGCGGGGAGCAGGGCGGGCTGCGGGGTTCCGTCTTCTGCGCCGGGGGGAAAAAGAGAGCCGGGTCAGTGGGACACACGGGGGATTGGCCTCGGCAGCAGCGAGGGCTGTGGTCAGTGTGCTCATCTGATTTTTGGGGAGCTCAGTCACCTGAGGGACGGGTGGAACCCCGGAGATTTAAGGTGCGGGGCAGCGCAACGCGCAGCGTTTCACTGCTGGGGGAAACCAGGGTGTGCTGGGGCACAGATCCAGGGGCTTGGTTTGGGTCTGGATCATTGTAAAATCAGAGAATTATTTGGTTGGAAGGGACCTTTAAAGGCCATCCTGTCCCACCCCCTGCCGTGGGCAGGGACATCCTTAATTATCCCAGGTGGCTCCCAGCCCCGTCCAACCTGGCCTTGGGCTCTCCCAGGGATCCAGGGGCAGCCACAGCTTCTCTGGGCACCCTGTGCCAGGGCCTCACCACCCTCAGAGTAAAAAATTCCCTCCTCAGCTCTGGATCTCCCCTCTTTTGGTTTAAAACCATCACCCCTGCTCTGAGCTGCCTCTGAAACGCTGCCAGTGTTTGCTGCCAGCTGATCCCTGTCAGTGCAGGGGGTCCCTGAGAGCCCAGAATGAGGCTGTTTGGTTATTTATGTATTTATTCTCACTGTGCTTTCCTCAAAAAGCATCCTCACGGCTGCTGAGTGCAGGGATGCTCGCAGTGAGAGGTGGCAGCAACAGCCAGCAGTGGGGTCCCCACCACCACCACCACCCTCACGGGGTGCTCTGTGCAAATCAAGGGTTCCGACCCTACACTTTACCTTTTCCTCTTTCTCTCCCGGTGCTTCCCATAGTTTCCTAACGTACATCATGGAGAGATATGTGGCTAAACAGAAATGGATTAATTAGTGATGAGGTAATGACTAAATCCCTGCACAGGACTCCCAAGAAGAGGAAGCGACAAAAACCGAAATCAACTTTTGATTAAGATGGGGTTGGAGCTAAAAGGTGAGGATCCACTGGAGGGCACATTTCTTCGTAGGACTGTGGGGAATAATTCCCTGATCCTGTGAGCTGGATCCCTGAGGAGGCAGCAGAGGAAAGCAGCAGAAGAGAACAGGAAAGAGAAAAAGGAAGAGCCACCAAAGGTAGCGTGTGCTGGGTCAGCAGTGACAAACCCGAACACCGCTAAATATTTATTGGCTAAGTCACTTCAGGGGTGCTGGGAAAGCCCAAACAAATATTTCAGTGGTGCAACCACGACCACGAGGAGAGACTGCCCTAAGCAGGGCCAGTGGGAAGAGAGATGATCGTGGTGAGACCTGGCAGCGAGCCTGACACTGGAACTGAGCTAAGATCATCTTCAAGCTCTGTTTGGGACTTGATAAACCCTCCTCGGGTCTTTCTGTCTCTTGTGGCCTTACCAGGAATGTGAATTTTGCAATGGAAGCCCAGCTGTCCATTGTGCTGATAAAGGGGAATTTTTCTGTGCGGGTTTTTGCCGTTGCTTTGGGGGCACAGGGAAAAGTAACAGCGGCGGCTCTGGGTGAGGAAAAGCAGCAGGAAAACGAAGCCAAAAGGTAAATGTGAACAAAGGAGCTGAAAGGTGGGAATGGCAGACAAGCAGGGCTTAAAACCTTGTCTCCTGCTGTGGATTTGGGAGCTGAGGGGATTTGCTCCAAGCAGGGGCAGCAGAAAGTTGCCCTGACAGAAGAGTTGAAGGATGAGGGCTCCCAGAGCCCTGAGGTTCACCACAAGAAGTGAATTGGCAGGAAATGGAAACATTAAAGGAAGCCAAGGTTTGGACCTAAAATAAAGGGGAGCCTCTGAGGAGGCGAGACAAAGGCTCGGGGTGGAAAGGAGGAGGAAGGAGGCACCACAGGACGGGAGGTCAGCATGGGAGAAGCCCTGGCTCAGCATCTGGGGTGGCAGGGGATCAATAACGGCCTCTCTCTGTCCCTGGGGGCTGCAGCCTCTCCCCACAGCCCGAGGATCTCACGGTCACCAGCACAGCTGACAGCAGAGCCAGGCACTCCAGCAGGAATGGGAAATATCCCACCAAAGCCCACATCAATCTGCCTGCAGCACTGGGAGGAACAGGAGATTTTCCTGTACCCACAGGATTGGATTTATCCAGCGGGGAGATGAAATAATGCTCTGGAGCCAGTGGGAAACCCCTCTCTGTGCTGAGGAGAGGAGGGAGATGAAACGAGAGATGTCCAAACAAACATTTCTCAGCCGCTCATCCATCCTGTGGCTGGACACAGGGCTCAGCCAGGGCTGCTGCAGGGCTGGCTCAGGCCACTGACCGCTGGAAAATGGCCACGAGCTCCAGCCCAGCCGGGGAAACCTCAGGGATGGGAATGGAATTCCCAGGAACACAAAGGCTCTTGGTGACAATTAATCATTAAGAGTCTGTCCTCACTGATTGTCCCAGCAGGACTGGCTGGCTCAGGAGTGGGAATAACCCCTTGGAGAAGGGATAACTCTATGTCTCTCCGACTGAGAAGGGCCCAAATGGCTGCGAAACCCACTGCTGTCCCCTGTCCCTGTTCTCCGGGTCCCTGTGCACTTCTGCATCCCAGCCTTCACCAAAAGCCGTGTCAGAGACCACCCCGTGGGGACCAGAGGGCAGCAGGGCTCTGGACTTACCAGCTTGGACTCGTAGAGCTGTAAGTTTTTGCCAAAGAACCTGTGAGGTAGAGGCATCGAAGAGAATATCCCGGGCTGGGCTTGATACGAGCTTGGAACTTTGTCCTCTGCTGATTTGCTAGTGCCAGGCAAGTCCTCTTTGCCAGGGGGTGGACACCTGGACAGCTCCAAGCAGCCTGGAGACAAGACTTTCTTCAGGGAGAAGTACCTCAGGGACGCCAACTCTCTGCTGGGCGACGAGCGCCTGGCAGGGGACGCTTCTCCATCGGGGGCGAGGGCAGTCCTGGGGGACAGCTCCCGCCGGGGGGACAGGTGCCTGCTGGGCGACAGCTCGAGCCTTGGGGACACACATCTCAGGGGAGACGCCTCCCTCCTGGGAGAGGGGCGCTGGCAGGGGGACAGCCCCCTCCCCGGGGACAGGCACCTCAGGGAGGGCAGCTCCGCCGTGGGGGAGAAGCGTTTGGGGGAGGTTTCGTTTTTGGTCAGTAAGTGCTTCCTCGCTATCATTGGTCTGCTGCTGCCACCCCCTCTGCCACAGTCCTGGCTCGGGGACCACCTTTTCCTCGGGGAGGTGTCTTTGGAGCTGGGCAGGTCCACGACCAAGGACATCTGTGGCCTTGTGACAGACTCTCTCTCAGCGGGAGCCAGGCGCTCGGTGGAGGTCAAAGCTGGTCTGTGGAGGCTCAGGAAGCTGTGGCACACAGCAACGTGGCTGCTGTCTGCTGACCACTTGGTCTCCAGCCCTGAGGAGGAGGAGGAGGAGGCCTGCTGGCCTTCCTCTGCTTCGGGGCTGCTTCTGGAAGCAGCTTCTGGAGCTGTGGGTGTTTCTGTGCCTTCCTCTCGAGGAGACGGGGAGCCCCCCGAGGAGTGCGGCGGGAGGGCGCCGGCTTTGCCTTCGGGCAGCTTCGGTGCTGGCTCGTCCTGGCTCTCCTCTTCCTCCTCGTCTTCCTCGTCCTCATTGTCGTCATCGTCGTCGGATTCCTCGAGGTCTGAAAACTGGTGCTCCTCGATGGGCTCAGATCCCTCCCGCCCCTCAGAGTCCTGGAAAAGGTCTTCGCTGGTTCCTGGAGGCAAACACAGAGCACAGAGTGTAAAACACAGGCTCAGGGGTTATTTTTGTGTTAAATCTGCTCACAAAACACATGTTCAGGGCTATTTCTGTGCTGAATCCACTCAAAAAATGCATGTAAGGGCTATTTCTGTTCTAAATCCACTCACAAAACACATGTAATGGCTATTTCTGTGTTAAATCCACTCACAAAACACATGTTCAAGGATATTTCTGTGTTAAATCCACTCACAAAACACATGTTTGGGGCTATTTCTGTGCTAAATCTGCTTACAAAACACATGTTTGGGGCTATTTCTGTTCTAAATCCACTCACAAAACACATGTTCAAGGATATTTCTGTGCAAAATCCACTCACAAAACACATGTAAGGGCTATTTCTGTGCTAAATCCACTCACTAAATACATGTTCAAGGATATTTCTGTGTTAAGTCCACTCACAAAACACATGTAAGGGGTTATTTCTGTGTTAAATCCACTCACAAAACATGTTCAGGCTATTTCTGTGTTAAATCCACCCACAAAACACAAGTAAGGGTTTATTTCTGTGTTAAATCCACTCACAAAATGCATGTAAGGGCTATTTCTGTGTTAAATCCACTCACAAAACACATGTTCAAGGATATTTCTGTGCAAAATCCACTCACAAAACACCTATTCAGGGCTATTTCTGTGATAAATCTGCTTACAAAACACATGTAAGGGCTGTTTCTGTGTTAAATCTACTCACTAAATACATGTTCAAGGATATTTCTGTGCTAAATCCACTCACAAAACACATGTAAGGGTTATTTTTGTGTTAAATCCACTCACAAAACACAAGTTCAGGGCTATTTCTGTGCTAAATCCACTCACAAAACACATGTAAGGTCTATTTCTGTGTTAAATCCACTCACAAAACACATGTAAGGGGCTATTTCTGTGCTAAATCCACTCACTAAATACATGTTCAAGGATATTTCTGTGTTAAATCCACTCACAAAACACATGTAAGGGTTATTTCTGTGCTAAATCTGCTCACAAAACACAAGTAAGGGTTTATTTCTGTATTAAATCCACTCACAAAACACATGTAAGGGGCTATTTCTGTGCTAAATCCACTCACAAAACACATTTTCAGGGCTATTTCTGTGCTAAATCCACTCACAAAACATGTTCAGGCTATTTCTGTGTTAAATCCACTCACAAAACACATTTTCAGGGCTATTTCTGTGCTAAATCTGCTCACAAGCTCTAAAGGCACAAGAGGAGAGAGGACCTGGCTGTTCTAGGTGTGATTATCTCACTTTGAAGCTGCAGCTTGCCCTCTCTGGTGACCCCAGCAGATCCCAGTAGATCCCAGTAGATCCCAGTAGCTCCCACTCTACCCCAGTTACAGTTCCAGCTGTCAGCACACACAGCCCTCGGTCCCCTCTGCGCTCCCACCACAAACTTTATTTTCTCTAAAATACAAAAAAAAACCCCTTTAATAGATGAGAACCGCAGCACCTTCATCCTTCAGTGGGGTTTGATGATTATTTGTTGCAATAATCAATATTTGTTGACTCCAGAATACCCAAAGCTGCCCCCAACTGCACGTGTTGGGCTTTTCCCTGCCTGGATTTCACGACAGATAAACACCAGCAAGGCAGGATTTTTGCTAAAAATCAAACAAGGGGACGAAAGGAACCTCTGTGGATTTTTCCCTGGGTGGGATAAATTCCAGCTGCGGCTCAGAGGGTTTGGGGCTTTGTAAATCAGAGCTTGGAGGATAAAAAAGCAAATTCCAAAGGGTTTGAAATATTTCTGCGGGCTGAAATACGTCTCTCCGCCGCTTGAAGGGCCAGCGGGAGCTTCCCGAGCTGGGTGAATCCCGGCGAGGCCGCGGAGGAGCCGCTGGATGTCACTGCAGCTCGGCACAGGCACCGCGGGGACACCGGCACGGCTGCGGGGACACGCCCGGGACACGGGGCAGCGGAGCCGGGCAGAGCGGGACAGCCGGGGGACAGCCGGGGGACAGCCGGGGACAGCCGGGTGACAGCCCCGGGACAGCCGGGGGACAGCCAGGGGACAGCCGGGGACAGCCAGGGGACAGCCGGGGGACAGCCGGGGACAGCCGGGGGACAGCCGGGGGACAGCCGGGGACAGCCGGGGACAGCCGGGGGACAGCCGGGGGACAGCCGGGTGACACCTGGGTGTGACACCTGGGTGACAGCTGTGTGTAATACCCGTGTGACAGCCGGGGGACAGCCCCGTGACAGCCGGGTGACAGCCGGGGGACAGCCGGGGGACAGCCGGGTGACAGCTGTGTGACAGCCGGGGGACAGCCGGGGGACAGCCGGGGGACAGCCGGGTGACAGCTGTGTGACAGCCGGGGGACAGCCGGGGGACAGCCCCGTGACAGCCGGGGGACACCTGGGTGTGACACCTGGGTGACAGCTGTGTGTAATATCCGTGTGACAGCCGGGGGACAGCCCCGTGACAGCTGTGTGACAGCCGGGTGACACCTAGGTGTGACACCTGTGTGACACTTGTGTGACAGCCGGGGGACAGCTGTGTGACAGCCGGGGGACACCTGGATGTGACACCTGGGTGACAGCTGTGTGTAATACCCGTGTGACAGCCGGGGGACAGCCCCGTGACAGCCGGGGGACAGCCGGGGGACACCTAGGTGTGCCACCTGTGTGACACTTGTGTGACAGCCGGGGGACAGCCGGGGGACACCTGGGTGTGACACCTGGGTGACAGCTGTGTGTGACACCCGTGTGACAGCCGGGGGACAGCCGGGGGACAGCTGGGTGGCACCTAGATGTGACACCTGTGTGACACCTGGGTTTGATACCCAGGTGACAGCCGGGTGACAGCCAGGTGACAGCTGGGTGACAGCTGTGTGTAATACCCGTGTGACAGCCGGGTGACAGCTGAGTGACACCTGGGTGTGACACCTGTGTGACAGCTGGGTTTGATACCCGGGTGACAGCTGGGTGACACCTTGGTGTGACACCTGGGTGACACCCGGGTGACAGCTGGGTGTGTGACAGCTGTGTGACAGCTGTGTGTGACACCTGGGTGACACCTGGGTGACACCTGGGTGACAGCTGGGTGACAGCTGGGTGACAGCTGTGTGACAGCCGGGTGTGATACCTGTGTGACAGCTGTGTGACACCTGGGTGACAGCTGGGTGTGCTACCCATGTGACAGCTGGGTGTGATACTGTGTGACACCTGTGTACCACCTGTGACACCTGTGTGACACCCATGTGCCCCCCATGTGCCAGCTGGGTGTGCCACCTGTGTGCCAGCTGTGTGACACCTGTGTGACACCTGTGTGCCACCTGCATGTGACACTGGTGACAGTGTGTGCCACCCGTGTGTTAACTGTGTGTGACAGTGTGTGACACCCATGTGCCAGCTGGGAGTGACACCTGTGTGACACTTCTGTGTGACACCGGTGACAGTGTGTGCCACCCCTGTGCCACCCATGTGCCACCCGTGTGTGCCAGCTCTGTGTGACACCTGTGTGCCAACTGGGTGTGACACCTGTGACAGTGTGTGACACCCCTGCGCCACCCGTGTGCCACCCCTGTGCCAGCTGGGAGTGACACCTGTGTGACACCTGTGTGTGACACTGGTGACAGACAGTATGTGCCATCCCTGTGTCACCCCTGTGCCACCCGTGTACCAGCTCTGTGTGACACCTGTGACAGTGTGTGACACCCCGTGTGCCACCCGTGTGCCACCCCTGTGCCACCCCTGTGCCAGCTGGGAGTGACACCTGTGTGACACCTGTGTGACACCTGTGTGACACCTGTGTGTGACACTGGTGACAGAGAGTATGTGCCATCCCTGTGTCACCCGTGTGCCACCCGTGTGCCAGCTGGGAGTGACACCCGTGTGCCAGCTGTGACAGTGTGTGCCACCCCTGTGCCACCCCTGTGCCACCCCTGTGCCAGCTGGGAGTGACACCTGTGTGACACCTGTGTGTGACACTGGTGACAGACAGTATGTGCCATCCCTGTGTCACCCTTGTGCCACCCCTGTGCCACCCCTGTGCCAGCTGTGTGCCAGCTGTGTGTGCCAGCTGTGACAGTGTGTGCCATCCCTGTGCCACCCCTGTGCCACCCCTGTGCCACCGTGTGTCCCAGATCCCGGCCCTGCTGTCCCCCAGCCCAGCCTGGCTCTCTGCTCCCTCCTGCCGTGCCCTGTCCCTGTCCCAGCTGTCCCTCACCCGCTCAGGGCACATTTTGGGCAGCACCTCGTGGTGGCTCCAGAGGGGACACGTCCCCATGTCCCCACGTCCCCTGGAGGGGCTGCAAAGCCCGCTTTTGTTCCTCTGCGATGCCAGCCCCCTTCGAGCACCCTCTCCTGAAGCTCTCGGCATTCCCAGCCAGGGATTTTCTTTCCCCTGCTGTTGCTTCCCCAGCCAAGCATCCTCCCGATGCCGCTTCCAGAAATGCCAGCGGGCAGAGCTGTCCCAGCAGCTCTCCCCGGAGAGGGATTCTGCCTGGCCCTGTGAAATCCTGCCCGGTGACGGGGCTGCTGCGCCCGGGCTGTTCCCAAACTCCCAGAGGAACTGAGCTCAGAACAAATATTATTCCAAACTCCCAGCTGTAGGCTGAGCCGTATTTCCTGCTTGGAACTGGAATGGGTTTCGCTGGCAGAGCTGTGGGCCAGCCCCTGGCTCTGCTCTTGGGGGACAGACCGGAGCTGTGCCTGCTCCTGCTGCTCTCCTCTCTGGGACAGAGCAGGGCCAGCGCTCAGGAGCCAAGGGAAAGTGAAGCCAGCCCCAAACTGAGGAGCTGTTCGCATTTGCCACCACAAATCCCAGCCAGGGAAACATCCCAGTGAGTCCTGGGACACCCCCAGGGAATTGCTTTGGCCTCCTGACACGATCCCTGCAGGCAGGGACAGAGCTCAGGCTTCCAAAATTCATCCTGCTGAGCTCACGGGGAGAGAAAGGGCAGGACACGGGGAGAGGGAGGGAGGGATGGGGTGAGGGAGGGAGGGAGGGAGGGATGGGGTGAGGAAGGAGAGAGGGAATCGGTGGGAATGCGTCCCGCCGGCAGCTTTGTCTGAGGTTGCATCTCATTCCATGTGTGTTATTTATTCTCCCCAGCTGGTACCACCCCAGCGAGCCCAGCCCAGGCAGGAGTGAGGAATTATACTCCAATCTCCTTTTATAGTAACACCCCTTGCTTTCTGCTGCCCCTTAAATAGAAATACAAACAATCCAGTGAAACACAACCCCGCTTTAAAATAATCCAGGGAGTTTTAGGAACTGCTGCTCCCTCCCTGCCTGCCCCCAGAGGAAAGCAAAGAAACCTTCCTGTGCTGCTTTGTGTCACGTGGAAATTGCAGCCTTTTTTTTTTTTCTTTTATATTATTATTATTATTATTATTATTATTATTATTATTATTATTATTATTATTATTATTATTATTATTATTATTACTATTTATTATTTTTATTATTATTATAATTATTTATTATTATTGTTATTTATTATTATTATTACTATTTATTATTATTACTATTTATTATTATTTATTATTATTGTTATTTATTATTGTTATTTATTATTATTATTATTATTATTATCATTATCATTATTATTTATTATTTATTATTTATAATTTATTATATTATTATTTATTATTATTGTTATTTATTATTATTATTATTATTACTATTTATTATTATTACTATTTATTATTATTATTATTTATTATTATTGTTATTTATTATTATTATTATTATTATTATTATTAATATTATTATTATTATTATTATTATCATTATTATCATTATTATCATTATTATTATTATTTAATTCAATCAGCCCGTTTTGTTCTTGTTCTGAGCCTCTTTGGAAGGAAGAGAGAGGACACAGGGGAGGGCTCCTTGGAGCCCCTCACCCTGAGAGCAGGGGCTGCGATCCCAGCTGGGATCTGGCATTTCTCACGCACCTTTCTGCCATTCCTGTGTTATTTTCTCATCCACCCAAACGGCCACAGCCATGAGAGGGCAAAATCCCATTTTCTGCCTTTCTCCCTGGCTGCTGTATTTAATATTGATATGGGTGAGCAACGGGCCTCTGCTCATGGAGCAGAATATTCAGAATATTCCCATTCCAGAAATCCAGAGCTGGTTTAACCAGGTGGGAGGAAGCCTGCCCTGGATGCAGCTGCCCCGCACACAGAAGCTTCTGGAAGGGGCTGGGGGTGCTCCCCTCTGTGCTGGGGTGTCCTCCCTGCTGCTTCCTGCCCCTCTCTCAGCACCCACAGCTGATGGAGAAAGGGGAAGGTTTTACCTTCTTCGGCTTCCAGATCCACCAGTGAAGATACCAACACGCCCAGCTCCTGACATTTTTTGCTGTGGGCCTTTGACTTCATGTGTTTAGTCAGATTCCCTGAAAAGAAGCAGAAAATATATTTTACTCAAATATGGCTCCTTTTTTTTCCCCCTTTCTTTTTCTTTTTTTTCCTCTTTTTTTTTTTTAAGATTTTTTTTTTCTTTTTTTTTTTTTCCTTGTGCGAGCTCAGCAGTCACTGGTGGGAAAGGAGGATTGGAACCTCATCCCAACACAGCCTCACCTGCCTGGAGTGGGGAAAGAGCCTCAGCACCACAGGGCAGAGCATCTCCACCCTGGAAATGTTCCAAAAACCAGTGGATGTGGCACCTGGGGACGTGGGGCAGTGGTGGTGGCCTTGGCAGTGCTGGGCTGGATGACCTCAGAGGGTTTTTCCAGCTTTAATGATTTTATGAATTTACCATAAAATGAGGGTTTGAGCCACCAACAAGGCGGAAAAACCCCACATTCCCATTTTTCACCCAAAAAAAGAACGGCTGAGGTGCTCTGGGATGCACCAAAGGGCCGGGAAAACTCAGCTCCACGAGCAGGAGGAGCCTTGGGAACCTTCTGGAGCTCAGAAAGGTCCTCAAGAGGCTTCCTCGGGGCCAGGATCGAGGAGCAGCCCCTGGGAGAGGAGAACGGGGTGTGGGGTCACCGGGGGCTGCTCTGGGATAACTCCTGGGCATCAGAGGGCACCTCTCTAATTCCACCTCCCAAATTACAGGCGGGTTAATTAGACACTAATTAACCCCACTGGTAGCCCAGGGAAATGCAGAGCAAAGGGGAGCAGTTGCTGGAGGGGGAAAAGCAGGCAGGTGGGAAATGAAAGAGAATTAAAGCTAAAATGTCCCATTTTCCTTTTTCCTCTCCTCCAGCTCTCTAAAATCCCAGACTGGGATTGGGAGGGACCCTAAAGCCCATCCAGCCCCGTGGGCAGGGACACCTCCCACTGTCCCAGGGTGCTCCAAGCTGGCCCTGGACATTTGCAGGGATTTATGGGCTGAGGGGGGATGAGAAGAAAACCTGAGGATGAGAAAACCTGGGCTCTGCTGAGGGAGTGTTTGAATTTCCCATCCCCTGATGCGCCCTCAGCCTGGCTGGTACCGGCACCTGAGGGCACTGAGGAGCACCAGGCCTGGTTTGTTCATCAAATAATAAAAAATAAAAGAGGAAAACCAGAATTCTGCCACTTTACTACAACCTCCAGCAAGGACTGAGGTCCTGCAGTCCCAAATCTCCAGCCCCTGAGCTGGTGGGAGCACAGGGGGTCTCTGGATATCAGGGATAAAAAATATCCACTATTCACTGGAGCAGAGCATTGCCCGTGGTGCCCTCAGCTCTCAGAGAGTGCCACAACTCACCCAGCTGCCACCTCAGTCCCTCCTTAGCCCATGAATTATTTATTTCAGCCCATTTTATATAAAATGGAGCGGCTCCAGCAGCAAGGACCACGAGACACAAAGGCTGACTCGATATCCCCGTGTGTCTGGCACCCACCCTGGATGGGGATGCAAGGGCAATTTTAATAACTCAAATGCATCAAAACAGCTCCAAATAAGAGAGATTTATTATTTTGAAGCCTCGTGTTTAGCTGCCCTTAGCCCCACGCTCAGGACACTCAGGTGTGAGGATGAGGCTGGCCTGGCTCAGCTCCCTGCTCCAAATCAGAGCCTCTTTCTCCACCCCAAAGCAGGAATTTTGTCGTGGCCCCAAACCCACCCCGTGAGCCAGGAGCTCACCCCTGCTCCCAGAGAATCACCACTGCCTGAAAATGAAAAAAAAAAAACCCATCCACAGACCCAACTGTGGCCTCATGGAAGTGGAATTTCATTTTGGAAGTGAAAACCAGGAAAGCCAGTGCTTGAGTCAGGGTGCTGCAATCCGCCCTGTGCTGCTGCCTGTCCGGCTCACACCTCACAGCCCCCATCGAAAATCCCACAGAAATCCCACAGAAATCCCACAGAAATCCCACAGAAATTCCTGCTCAGCCCCCACAGCAAAATCCCTGCCTGGAGCCTCTCCAAGGGCAGCAAACAGAAAATCAGAAAATCCAGGGCAGTGCCTGCTGTGAGCAGGGGCTTTGTGGGGATCCAGCTGGGTGGGGAGGGGACACCCCCAGGCCTTCTGGTGCCACCCCAGCCCCAAAAGCAGCCCAGAAATCCTCGGTGCCAGCCCTGGAAGCAGCAGGAATTCCTGAGGAGAGGCTCAGCAGCACTCTGAGGTCCCAAGGTTGGACACAGCAGTGTCCCTGTCCCCAGGCAGGGCTGCCAGAGCCCTCCTGCTCCTCTGCTGGGGCTCAGCAGCCACAGGAGCTGTGCCAGGAGCCACCAGGGCCACCTCCTGCTCTGTTCTGTGTCCCTGGGCAGGGCAGGGGGTGGCTGCTGCCCTCCTTTCCCAGCCCCCAGAACCAACAAATTCACCCCAAAGGACCAACTCCTTCCAAGCTCTGTTTCCTTCCCCTCCAACTCCTTTTTCCTTTGCTCTGTCTCTCTCCTCACCCCTTGCTCAGACCAGGTAAAGGCTGAGATCCTCCTGCAAAGCTCTGGGTGCAGATTTTCTTGGAGGAACCCCAACAAAACAGGGACACTGCATCCTTTCAGGGAAGGGAGACTCAGCAGGACAGAGCCTCATCTGCCCCCTCTGCATCATTTTTAAAGGAATTAAAAGCTCCTTTCCACTGGCTGGGAAGCTGAGTGATCATCCTGGGGGCAATCTGGGGGACAAGAATATCTGTCTGACCAGTTGTGGATATCTCCTTCCAGTCTGTGCATTTTTAGACCCCTTAATTAACACTGGCAGGATAAAACACTCGAGCCCTTGGATGGATTTGCAGTAGAATCAACAGCACTTGAAGTGAAATCTGGAGCTGAATCCTGCAAGGGAAAACTCACAGCCACTTGTTGCCTCGCAGAGTTCTGGCTCCCAAGTTAAAAAAAGGAGAAAAAAAAAAAAAAAAAAAGAAAAATAAAACCACAACCACACAGCATTGCTTCCTTGGAAACCATGGAAAAAACATCTTTGAGGGAGCAAGCCAGCCCAGCAGGGAGGCTGGGTTTAAATAGCAGAGGAATTACACTGAACCCTGAACAGGTAAGTGGTCCTTATTGGGGATTGTTTACCAAAAAAACCTCCCAGATTTGAAATAAACCGGCTATATTTAATAAAAACCCCTGAGGAATGGTGGGGAATGGTGGGGAATTGTGGGCCCAGAGTGAGCACAGCTCCCATTACGCCTGCCCAGAACTATTTGCTGCAGCTGCCTGAGCTCTGCCCGTGCTGGGAGGTCTGATGGGGACCCAGGGCAGCTCAAATGCCTGGGCTGTTTGTGACTCCAGGCTTCCCAAAGCTCCTCCAGCAGCTTCATCAAGCACAAGTGATTTCCCAGTTAAATTCCATGCGGGGAATTGATTTTTTTTTTTTTTTTTCCGGGAGAGCCATTCTTGTGTTTTCAAGGTGACGGAATTAAAGCAGAACGCAGGGAGCTGGAGCCTTGGGATTCCTGGATAAACGATCCTGTCTGTGCTGGGGATGCACCAACCTTTCTATTTCTGCTGCTAAACCTGAGCCATTCAGCAGCAACCGAAAAAAAAAATCAACAAAACCCAAAAATCCGGCAAATGGCCGACCGTGACACAAACAGAGCTTCACAGGAATGACAATTGTCACGGAAATTGGAAATTGGAAATCGTTTGCAAGGAGAGCAGCAGCTCCTCTGGAAGGAGGAGACTCCCATGGAGAGGGGGGAGAGCTGGGAATGCTCACCTGGAGAAGGGAAGGATCCAGGGAGAGGGACTGGGGACAAGGCCTGGAGGGACAGGACCCAGGGAATGGCTTGAGATTGGCAAAGGGGAGATTTGGGTGGGATCTTGGGCAGGAATTGTTCCCTGGGAGGGTGGGGAGGGGCTGGGCTGGAATTGCCAGAGCAGCTGTGGCTGTCCCTGGATCCCTGGCAGTGCCCAAGGCCAGGCTGGACATTGGGGCTGGAGCAGCCTGGGACAGTGGGGGTGACCCTGGGGACAGTGGGGGTGACCCTGGGACAGTGGGGGTGACCCTGGGGACAGTGGGGGTGACCCTGGGACAGTGGGGGTGACCCTGGGGACAGTGGGGGTGACCCTGGGACAGTGGGGGTGACCCTGGGGACAGTGGAGGTGACCCTGGGACAGTGGAGGTGACCCTGGGGACAGTGGAGGTGACCCTGGGGACAGTGGGGGTGACCCTGGGACAGTGGAGGTGACCCTGGGGGTGGCACTGGGTGGGATTTAGGATCCCTCCCAACCCAAACCTTTCTGGGGTTCTGGGATTTTGCTGGGAGATGCCCTCACTCGCAGAGAACCAGCCAAAACTGATACTCTGCGTCCCAAATAAATCCTTGAAACAGGTTTTATGTGGGATTTAAATACTGCACAGGCCTTGATTTAGGCCTTGGTGTGGAGCTGACGTCCCCAGGTGAGATTTTATGAGGAGGAAATCTTTAATTTACAGAATTCATTGGACAGAGGAGTTCAATTCTTTAAAAAAAAAATGGATTATTATCTTTTATTCTTATTGACATATAGATTAAAGGAGTGAATTTGCACACGCAGCCTGCTGGTATCCACACAGCCTCTAACACAGCAGCCACCTCCTGGACCAGACCTACCCCCTGCATCAGCCAAAAGCTGATTTTTATTATTATTTATTATTCCAGAAAGGTACCCGGGACCTGCAGGTTTCCAAACTCTAACACTGAGCAGAATTCCCAGTGGGGCTGAGACTTTAAAGCCTGGCTACAGAAAATACCAGTGAATATTTCACTGGTCCTTTGCTTCAGCCCGAGTCCTGATTTTTTTTTTCCTTTTCCCTGGAGAGTTCCAGAGCTCTTTTGCTCAGTGTTTATCTCCTGGCTGGATCATTGGGTCATTTTCTGTTCCTGGCCTGGCACCCACACCATGTCCAGGCAGGAAATCCCTGAGGATAACTCTCTCCTCATCCCAGGGATGTTTGTGATATCCCCAGGAGCTCAGGGACCACGCTCAGCGGCTCCGGGGGATGCTCAGCCCCCGGAAGGGCCCCAGCCCTTGGAATATTTTGGGAATTCTGTCCATCCCTGTGCCCTGCTCTCCCAGCAGGGAATTCTGCCAGAGTTTTCCGCCAGATGGATCCTCCCTGCACTTTCCAGAGGAGGCTCAGGCTGCTGGAGCTGCAATAACAATAAACTCTGAAGCCCTTTAAGGGCTGGGGGGGGGATGCATTTAATACCTTTAATTTAATATCTTTAATATATTCACATGTGCAGTACCCCCAGTGCTGTCAGGGGCTGATTGAAGGAACTGAAAATGAATTTATTGAGGACTCTGGCAGAGTCTGGTGTCTGGTGAGTGGCCCAGACTGCGAAATGGGTGTCCCCAGCCAGCAGGCACCGTGTCCTTTACACAGCTCCCTTTAAATTAAAGTGAAGCTCCTCGTCCCTTCTGACCTCCAGGCAGAGGCAGAATCCTCTCAGAGCTGTTCCATACATTTTGTCCAGGAATTCTGAGGGAACTGGAAGCAACCAGGACGTGAGAGGCTGATGGGAGTCTGAAGGAGGACGGGAAATAACTGGAAAAGGGGAATTAATGTGCCAGCGCTGCCCCTCATCCCAGCTCAGCCCCTCTGAGAGAGGGGAAGGGAAAAGCTCTCCCTGACCTTCCTGAAAGGGAAAACTGCTTTTTCTCCATTTCCTTCCTGCCCAGAAAACAATGCAGAAGCTGCTGAGACTCCTTTAAAGACCCTCTTGGAGGCCACAGCCACAAAGCTGCACCGCAGTGGAGGGAGAGACACCTCATTAAAGAGGCACCTTTAGATCTGGTCCAGAAACACCAAATCAAACAAATCTCTACAAATCAAATTTCCAAGGCTGTTGTTCCCATCAGCTGAGTGAGCACACACACACCAAAAAAAAAAAAAAATTAAAATAAAAAATATAAAAAAATTCTCATGGATTTGCTTTAAAATAATAACAAAAAAATAAATTTTCCCTGCAGTTCTGTAAGCCAAAGGAACAGCTTTGCTTCCAGTGACAGAAAGGCACAAAAAGCAGACAATTAGTGAATAAGGGGAAATATTTAAAGCATTTTAAAGCAAAAAGTTTTCCCAGTTCTTGGAACACGGACGTGGATTTTCTAGAGCGGGAGGGGTGGGGGGGGGGGTGAGGTACATTTTAACCAGATAAAGATCCTCATTAAAAATAATAATAACAATAAAATCCCATTTAACTGCTTCCAGCCTACTCGAGAGTTTAGAGCATTAGATCATGCTGGAGAGATCTACCCCGGCCAGAACGAAGCCAGCTCCACAGACCTCCCCCTGGAGCTGCTGCTGAAGGCTAAAATTAACTCTGGAAAGCTGATTTCTAAAAAAGCTCCGTGTCAGTGCAAGTGCAGCCCGGCAGGAGGGAGAGCTTCTGCATTCTGCCATCCCACCCAGCCAGGGAGGAGCCAGGCCCGGAGAAACCCCTGCAAAACCAGCTGGGAAACACCAGCTCTGCAAAGCCCCCTCCTCTGGGTCACTCTTCTTACCAACGAGAGTCTGAAATTGCTTTAAAAATCAGATTTTCCCGCTGCCCCGCCGGGGATTTTTGAAGCCATCCCAAACTCTCGTTGCTGATAACTCTCCATCACCGAATGATGTTTTTATCAGTGCACACAGGGCTTTTTTCCCTGCTGTTCCAGAGCTCCTTGTGCCCGCCCCAAACAGCTTTTCCCCCATTTCTGGGCAGTCTGAGCTCTGCCCGTCACCCCCTCCCAGCAAAGAGCCGTTCTCATGCAATTCCAAGTCACCATCATGCAACTATTGATCCATAAATCCCGGTCCGGGGACGCTCTGCCCGTTCCATGCATCCATAGGCAAACGGATTCTTTGCCATCCAAATCCCAACAGAGCGTTGATGATTTTTTTTTTTTTGCCTCGTGGAAGGAAGCATTTCCATGCTCCCTTGCCCATGCCAAGCGGAAGAAGGGAAGTGTCTGCAATGTGCAGCCAGAGCTGAGAGACCGTGGCCTTCAAGGGAGCAGAGATGAAGAGCGAAGCAGCCAGAGAGGTGGTGGAGAGGATGGTTTGATCCCAGCATCCTGGGCAAAAGCCCTACAGAAGCAATGGTGGGAGTGAGGTGGAGTGATGGGAGAGGCTGAGCGGGTTCAGCTCTCCAAGGAAAACCTCGGAACCAAGTCAAAGCAAGAAGGGACGAGAAAGGAAATGAATCAGAAACAGCTCCAGGATGGGAGGGAGAGGAAGAACCGTCGCTGGGATGTGCAGCATGAGAATCTGGCCTCAAACCCGGTATCACTTCCCGTTCTCCCGCCGCCCCGCTGGCCACCGGCACGTTGTCACCCAGAAATCCCCGCCAGCCTTCCCAGCAAAGCCACCAAAGGCACTGCCCACCCTGGTCACTTCCTTTGTCCTCCTCTGTCCCCTGCGGGCCAGCAGACGTGTCCCGGAGCACACACACCCTTCCCCACGCCGTGCCTGGGGACACCGGCTCCTCTGGGCTCCCCATCCCTCTGACACTGCTGGAGCTACAGCGGGAGCTCCAGAACACCCTGAGCTGGGAGGGACCCACCAGGATCACCCCCAGAATCCCCCCACGTGCCCGAGAGCTCTGTCCACAGGCTCCCTGAACAATCTGCCTCTGTCCAGCTGTAACCAGCAATCAGCCCCACGCTTTGCTGCCTTATCCCGAGACTTGCTGCCACCAGATTGTCCAACCCACGGTGCCAGACCCCTGCAAGGAGTTAAAGGCACCTCTGGCCCATCTGGAAAGTCCCATTCCCCGTTTCTCTTGGAACAGGCTATTTTATATTTTTATTTATTTGCCAGCGCTCACCCCCCCGCCCGAGGCCATGGCAGAGAACACCCGGTGGCACTGATGGCTCGATGTCCTGGGATGGAGGCCTTGAGGGAAAAGGTCCATTGATGTGATACAGAGAATGTGGAAGCCACATGCAACTGCAGAGGATGAGGATGGGCAGATCTGGAGAGCAGCGGCAGGAAAAGCCACCCAGAGCTTGGATCCAGGGGCTCAGCCAGGAGCCTGGAGCTCCTGCTCTCGCCCTGGGGTGGTTTCGTTGGGAAAGCCCTGCCAGGGAAGCTGCATTTCAGCATTTTTCCCTTGGAGAAGCACAGGGAGGATGGCAGGGAGGCTCTGCTGCAGCCTGGCGTAACGCAGAGCTGCTCTTGTGAAAACACCAACCGATTTCCAACTCCCTCATCCCCCTCCCTCCAACTCCTGGGAATGCCCTTGGCCAGTGGCCCCGGCAGGCTGGCAGAGCCCGGAGCAGAGGAGCTGGGAGCTGGCTGTGGCTTACCTTTGGTTTTAAAAGCAAAGTTACAGTACTTGCAGACGTACGGCCTGACGTCTGTGTGCGTGCGAATGTGTTTCTTCAGCATGCTGGGTTTCTTGCAGCGAATTCCACACTCCTCACAAACATACTTCCCTCTTCCACGGCCTCGCACATACACATACTCTTCGTTTGATTTGTACCTATGAGCAACAGGTGGCGTGATAAAGGGGAAAAAAAAAAAAAAAAAAAAGAAGATTCCCACCTCAACAGAAGAAGTCACAACTTTGCTGGGTTAGTTCAGCGCGTTATTGACACCGCAGGTCTCGGCTGCTGTTTGGGAGCTCGGGGTAATTAGGCTAAATGGGAATTATCACCCAAAGCTCGTGCCCAGATGTCTCCAGGCCTCACTGCTGTGCTGGGACCTTCTCGTGTCCTGATCTGCTGCTCTGCACACACCAGAGCCAGAGCTGAGCTGAGCCATGGGGAACCCCCATCCTAAAACACGAGCTGAGGCCCCCAGACCAGGCTGGATGGGGTTTGTCCCAGGCTGGATGGGGTTTGTCCCAGGCCAGACTGGACAGGGTTTGTCCCAGACTGGACAGGGTTTGTCCCAGACCAGGTTGGACAGGGTTTGTCCCAGACCAGGCTGGACAGGGTTTGTCCCAGACCAGACTGGACAGGTTTTGTTTCAGGCCAAGTTGGACAGGTTTTGTCCCAGGCCAGGTTGGACAGGTTTTGTCCCAGACTGCACAGGGTTTGTCCCAGGCTGGACAGGGTTTGTCCCAGGCCAGACTGGACAGTGTTTGTTTCAGGCCACGTTGGACAGGGTTTGTCCCAGGCTGGACAGGGTTTTTCCCAGACCAGGTTGGAAAGGGTTTGTCCCAGACCAGACCTGGTTGGACAGGGTTTGTCCCAGACCAGGTTGGAAAGGGTTTGTCCCAGACCAGACCAGGCTGGACAGGGTTTGTCCCAGACCAGACTGGACAGGGTTTGTCCCAGACCAGACCAGGCTGGACAGGGTTTGTCCCAGGCCAGGCTGGACAGGGTTTGTTTCAGGCCAAGTTGGACAGGTTTTGTCCCAGGCCAGGTTGGACAGGGTTTGTCCCAGGCTGGACAGGGTTTGTCCCAGGCCAGGCTGGACAGGGTTTGTCCCAGGCCAGGCTGGACAGGGTTTGTCCCAGGCTGGACAGGGTTTGTCCCAGGCCAGGCTGGACAGGGTTTGTCCCAGGCTGGACAGGGTTTGTCCCAGCCCAGCCCAGCTGCCTCTCACTCCCTGCTGTTTAAAGCCTGCCCAGTCTGGGCACTGGGAAAACTCATCCCAGCCAAAGCTCCTGGGACACCTCCCACCCGCCAGGGCTGCAGCCAGAGCCACCTGAGAAGTCACCAGTGCCACAACCCCCCTGTGACCCCTGCACAGCCTGAATGAGGACACCCAGAATGGACACAAAGAGAAGAAAACATCCTTTCCTTTCCTCTTTTTTTCTTTTTTTAATAAATAAATCATGCTACCACTAAATGTAAACACTGCAGACTCCAGGCTCTTTTATCTTTGGCACAGGACAACGATTTGGGTTTACCCAAGAGAACGAGATCGGTCATCCTTCCTTCCCATGATCTATTTTATTTTCTGTCCAGGCATTAGTGCATGGGGAAGGCTGCAGGATGGGGGGGGTTGAAAAACCCTTGTAAGACTGAGACAAATCTTTCAGCCTCCTGCTGTTCTGCAAATGAAGTCTGCAATTTCCTGTGCTTGCAGCGCAAGAAGAATAAGGTAACACGAAATTGCTCCCCTCAGATCTTAAAGAGGCCAAATTTTTGAAGCATGGCACTTCTTGCAAGTCATTTTTCTACCCAGGAGGAATTAAGTCTGGTCTTCAGAAGTCTCCAAACATCCACCCTGGAAAAATCAGGCTGTCTAAAGCCACTTAATAGGAGATCCAGAGGCATCCAACACCATCAGTCAGGTTTTAGTATCTTCCCAGTGAAGCCTATTCCAAACCAGAAGGGTGAGAAAGCAGCAGCCAGACTGAGGAGAAACTTGAACAGAAACAGCTGCACTGGAATAGATTGGGCACTTCTGAGAGTGAATATTTAATAAATTCATGTATTTGTAATGCAGGAAAACGAGGGTCACAGAAAGCCACACAAGGAGCCCTCATCCAGCCCAGAATTGACAGGATGGGGATGGATGCACCCATGGGAACACCTCCAGCTCCAGCAAGGGTGGACTCAGAAGTGTTTGAGTCCCACTGCAGGCACCCCTGGATCTCCCACACACTTCACTCCTTTCCCTCAGGGAGAATCCAGGCAATTCCAGCTCCAGGGGGGTGTCTGGGGGAGCTGCAGCTGGAATTCAGGATGATCCTCCTGGGTGCTGGGAGTGAGCTGGGGCTAAACCCTCCCCGTGCTGCCAGCGCTGGCTGAGCCCCTTGGCTCTGCACAGAGACCTGGGAGATGCTCAGAGGGAGAGGAGCTGCTCCTAAACCCAGGGGATGAGCTCAGGGGTTCAGGTTTGGACACGGATTAGAGAGAAGAGAGGAGATCTGGGTGTCAGACAGCCCCAGTCTGCACCAGCAGCATAAACCAGGTTTTGGTGGCCAGCAGCTGCATGTGGGGGGCCAGTTTGTGTTTCTGTCCTCCAGCATCAGCAGGAGTTCTCTAGATCATCACCAGGGTCACCTGCTGGCCCAGATACTTCATTTTATCGCCACCCATCGTGCTGTTCCCAACCATCACAATCCCCAAAAAACCCCAAAAACCCCAGCATCAAAACCCATCATCTCATTATCTGGCCAGAGGGGCCGGAGCTGGTGTGTGGAGAGCTCAGCCAGTGCCCCAGTCTCCGTCCCAGTATGCCCAGTTATCTCCATTTAACCCTAAAGGATTCCAGGGCACACGTTTGTTGGGGGTGGTTGATGTCCCTCCTCTGTTCATCCATGTTAAGGAATCAGAAGGAGCAAAAGAAATCAGGAATCCTGAATATTTTTCTGCTCAGGTTTGTACTGCAGGCTTCCCTCTCTGCCTCCTGCCTGCCTGTCAGTGTGCTGGGAACCACCTGGCCATTGAAAACCTGGAATTTCTCCTTCATCAGCCTCGTGCTCGCGCTGCCCTCAATTACACCCTCCCATGGAAGAGTTTTTGTGTCCCTTCCTCAGCCTCGTTAAAGCCACGGCGGCTGCAGTGAAGGAGATGTGTGATTTAATCTGGAATCAGGCACTGCAGGTCTGACACTTCAGCACAGATATTCCCCCACAGCTCCCCGAGACCGCGTGGAAAGCGGGCAGGGAGAGGGGAGACAGAGGAAAAGCGAGTTGATCTCAAGGAATACCGAACCAAAGAGGAGGAAAGCAGGAGGTGACAGCACCACAACCCAGGGAACGCTCTGCAGATGCCATCTGCCTGCTCTGAGGGATTGATGGACATCATTCCTTCAGTGGGATCCCGCTTTCCCAGCTCCCCTGCCCGTAGCATTTGTGTCAGAAACACAAATCAGCCGCAGCTCGCTCCATGTGAGGATCTACCCCGGGCACAGCACCTTTCCCTCCCCACGGGGTTTGCTGCCAGCACATCCTGTGGATGGCCACAGCTGGGGTTTGTGTCAGCAAATCTGGGCTTCTCTTCCCGAGCCCTGTGGAATTCCCAATCCTGAGTTTAGCAGCTCCTGCAGTGCCACCTCCCCTCAAGGCTGGGGTGGTTGGGAACACGGGGAGTCGATGGTCGTTGAGGCTGATTTAGGGACCAGTCCTTTCAAACACACACACAGAAATCGAAATTCAGCTCTCTGATGCATTTCTGAAATGTTCTTTTGGGCCAGCACTGCAAACCCTTCTCCGAGCAGGAGGAGCCGGCGCAGCCTCGGCAGCGCCAGAGACCCGATGGCCCCAGAATGGGCCCAAAATCCCTGTCAGGAGGCACAGGAAACCCAACAATGGGAAAACACAAACCTGGAGAAAGCTTTGTCTCAGCTCCTTCCCTTCAGCTGAAACCCAAACCCGAGGAGCGTTTCTTCCTCTGCAGCCTGTAGGAGGTTTGGTTCTCAGTATCTGCCCTTACAAATTCCTGACCATTCTTTTTAGCCACAAACACTTCTCTTTTTCCCCCTCAGCTCTGTGAGCCACATCCAAAATCTCCATGTGGCTGGAAACCACAGGATAAAACCTCGGGCAGGCGGTGGGGAAGGAAGTTTGGTGGTTGGCAGGCAGGGAGGAGGAGCAGGTTTCTGGGGGACTCATTTCTCACTGCTGGCCTGAATCACCCCTTCCCTCCTGCTTCTTTTTTCAAGTTGGTTTTTTTTTTTTTAAATTCCACCAGGATTTTACCTTGCCCTGCAAAGGCTTTGCTGATGTGACCTTGCTGGTCACAGCGGTTACGGTTTAATTATTGAGGGGGGGCAATTAATTCTGTGAATTTTCACCATTTGAAGCTCTCTGCTGTATCAAAGAACACCCCTGGAGGCTCCCACAGCAGCTGAAGAAGTATTTCCTCGACTGGTTTTAACATTTGATGAAATCCCTTGTTTGCTTTTTGGATTTAGGGTGCGCAGAGCAGGAATGGGATATCTGATCCCTGGGTTGGGTTCCCTGACAAGTGAAGCGAGTCAAGCTCCGGGTTGTTGCCTTCGGTGTCAGATTTTGGGTTTATTGACGGCACATTTCATCTGTCACCAGGCTGCCCACTCATCTGGCTTGCCTCAATCCTTGGGAAGTTCCTGACAGGCTGCTCTGGGATTAAATGATCTCATTTATGCTTTAGGTCTCCGGCAAAATTTGCCAGATCAGGGATAAATGTGTAACTACCGCAGTGCCACTAATTACTGATCATTAATTGCCTTCCTCCCGACTCACTGGAGGATGTCCAGCCTTCCTGGACTCCTGGGATTTCCCTCTGGAAGGATTTCCAGCCTTCCTGGACTCCTGGGATTTCCCTCTGGAAGGATGTCCAGCCTTCCTGGACTCCTGGGATTTCCCTCTGGAAGGATTTCCAGCCTTCCTGGACTCCTGGGATTTCCCTCTGGAAGGATTTCCAGCCTTCCTGGACTCCTGGGATTTCCCTCTGGAAGGATTTCCAGCCTTCCTGGACTCCTGGGATTTCCCTCTGGAAGGATTTCCAGCCTTCCTGAAGTCCTAGGATTTCCCTCTGGAAGGATTTCAGCCTTCCTGGACTCCTGGGATTTCCCTCTGGAAGGATTTCCAGCCTTCCTGGACTCCTGGGATTTCCCTCTGGAAGGATGTCCAGCCTTCCTGGACTCCTGGGATTTCCCTCTGGAAGGATTTCCAGCCCTCCTGGACTCCTGGGATTTCCCTGTGGAAGGATGTCCAGCCTTTTGCTGCCTCCACCTCCTGAGGATACCAGACTTAAAACCACCCAAATTCACTTCTGCTTCAGGAATCTTTTTCATTCACACCTCTACCCTTACCAAAATTTCTCGATTAATAGGAAAAACAAAGACAAAAAAATAAACAAAAAAGAAAACCCCAATGAACAAACAAACAAGCAAACAAACCCTAAAAAATAAACCCTAAACAACACACACACACAAAAAACCCCACTCCATTTCTTATGTGCATCTCATAAAAAAGGCAACAAAGTTCTCCCTGCCGTGTTTCAGTGCTCATGATCCCAGGACTGACTGCAAGTTCCTTCACTTTTTTTTTTTCACAACTCAATCTTTGAGCTTTTCTCTTTTTTTCTGTTTTCTTCCCATTTTGGTGAGTCCTGGTCCAGAGGACTCAAGATTTCAGTTTTTACTCTCACCTGTCCAATTTCCTTTGTGTGTTTGGGGCTGGGTCCCAACTTAGGATACAAAAATATACCAGCTAAATTATGAAGGCACGTTTTTTTTATGGTTTTTTGGATGTTTTGAGGATAAATTAAAGCTAAGGCAAGGCTGGGGAGGGTTTTTTCTGCCCACAGCAGTCAGACAGGTCTGACCATGGCACAAAATTCACGTGGGTGAGCGCTCACACTCAGCCCTGGGCGCTGCTCCAGCAGCTCCCTTGGAAGATCAAACAGAAACAGAATAAAACAGGAGATAGAAAAAGGGAAAAAACAACCACTCATCCAGCTGATTCATAAAATACCCCCAGGGAAAGTCTAGCACAGAAATCCCCAGGGGTGACCTGTCCTGTGCCCCCCCAGCACGGGCTGGCCACTCTCCAGTGAGTGACACGGCCACTCCTGCCTCTCCAAACAGCTCTGGAGGCCACTGCTGCTCTCTGTCCTTCCAGGCTGCTCCTGTCCCTCTGTCCTTCTGTCCCTCTGTCCCTCTGTACCTCTGTCCCTCTGTCCTCTGTCCCTGACCCTGTCTTCTGTCCCTCTGTCCCTCTGTCCCTCTGTCCCTGACCCTGTCTTCTGTCCCTCTGTCCCTCTGTCCCTCTGTCCCTGACCCCGTCTCCTGTCCCTCTGTCCCTCTGTCCCTCTGTCCCTCTGTCCCTGACCCTGTCTCCTGTCCCTCTGTCCCTCTGTCCCTCTGTCCCTCATCCTGGCTCGGCCTCCTGCCCTTACCCCAGGGTTTTTTTTATTCCCTGCAGGATCTCGCTTTGGGGGCTCTGTGGCACTTGTTACACTGCAGAGATCCTAAATTCCTGAATAAATTGTTCTGGGCTGAGGTCACGTATGGAAACAAATCCACAGGAGCCCCTCTGGAGCCAGGCTGGGAGAGCTGGGGGTGCTCAGCTGGAGAGGAGAAGCTGCAGGGAGAGCTCAGAGCCCCCTCCAGGGCCTGCAGGGGCTCCAGGAGAGCTGGAGAGGGACTGGGGACAAGGCCTGCAGGGACAGGACCCAGGGAATGGCTTGAGATTGGCAAAGGGGAGATTTGGGTGGGATCTTGGGCAGGAATTGTTCCCTGGGAGGGTGGGGAGGGGCTGGGCTGGAATTGCCAGAGCAGCTGTGGCTGTCCCTGGATCCCTGGCAGTGCCCAAGGCCAGGCTGGACATTGGGGCTGGAGCAGCCTGGGACAGTGGGGGTGACCCTGGGGACAGTGGGGGTGACCCTGGGGACAGTGGGGGTGACCCTGGGGACAGTGGGGGTGACCCTGGGACAGTGGGGGTGACCCTGGGACATTGGGAGGTGACCCTGGGGACAGTGGGAGTGACCCTGGGGACAGTGGGAGGTGACCCTGCCATGGCTGGGGTGGCCCTGGGTGGGATTTGAGGTCCCTTCCAACCTGAAGCATTCCATGATTTAAAGTGATTTGATATTTCCCAATTTGCATTAATTTTTTAACATCAAGAAATGCATTTTATTGTGAAGGTTTCTCCCCCTGGAGGGGGGAATGAGGAGCCTTTGGGCACTCCCTGGAGTGGGTGAGGCCTGAGCTGCAGTCAGAGCTACAGAACATGGCATTGGGACAGAATTTATTTGGTGAAGAGTTAATTTCAATAAAATTAGAGACTTGAAGAGCCTTCCACTGATCACATGCCTCTGGTGGCCACAGATCCTTCAGGATCCTCGTGTTTCCTCACTCTCTGGCCAGGGATCCACTCAAATACCCCGAGTGCTCCAGGGACAGAAGGGAATTTCCAGCCCTAATTTGTGCCAGATTTGTGAAGTATTTCCCAAGATGACCCAAAGGCATTTCCCTGGTGCCGCTGCCTCACTTGAGCAAACTTCAAAAGCTGCGATTCCCTTCTCCCAGGGGAGTCATCCAGGGATCTGTGGTCACTTCCAGCTTCCCCTCAGCCAACTCCAGCAACGCTGACCCCGTTGTTATTAAGGGATGGAATAGGAAACGCTGACTTTTCTGTACAAAAGAGCCACAAAACTGGCTCAGACCAGACCCCTCCTCTGGGCTCTGCCTGCTTTGTCACATCCTTTTGTTTCCCTCTTGTCCCACGGGGGCTCAGCTCCTCTTCCTGGAAGCTTTTCTGGAAGGTTCTGGCCGGGATGCTCTGGCAGTGCCCTCCTCTCCCACGGCTCCGTCAGCTCTGGGAGCTCCACGGGAGGAGCCCCTTGGGGGTGAGGAGAGGGATGAATTCCTCCTCTCCAGCAGCACGGGCTGGAGGAGCTCTCCTTGGGGATTGTCCCTCTCTGAGAAGGGGCTGAACCCAGCCTGGAGGGGCACAGGGCCTGTGCTCAGCTCAGGATTTGTGTTTATCCCCAGCCTTTTGCTCCTTAGCAACACAGACCCAAACATTTCCCCTTCCAGCAGCTCCAGCCCCGCTGGGAATATTGGATTTCTCCTCCTTCTCCTCCAGTGCCAGGAATACCCATCCATGACCTGAACATCCAAAAGCTCTGCCTGTTACTCCCAATAACCCAATCCCCATCCAAGGGCCGGCCTTGTGACATCCAGGAATAACGGGAAGGGTCTGGATTTCTGAGGATTTGGGATGTGGACTTGTGATGGAACAACTTCAGCACAAACATTCGATTCCCAAACGCCGTCACCAGGGACAGGGACAGCCCCTGCCTGGGCAGGAGAAGCTCCAGGAGAAGCTGGTGGGGAGCAGCAGGATGGTTTTCCAGGAGAAATGTTCCCCTCTGGAATCTCAAGGCCTTTCCCTGGGTGGGACTGGCAGCAGCAGCTGCTCCCTCTGCGCTTTCTGGGATGTGCAATTCCCGAGGTGCGGGAGAACATCCCTGTCCTCGCTGGCACCATCCTGGGATTCCCACCAGCTGATCCTTCTGGGATCCATCCTTGGCTCTGCTGGAATTCAGAGGGGAATCAAACAGTTCCAGGATCTGACACCTCCCCAAGAGAGGCCCCACGGAAAGCTCCTAATACATAATTACTAATGATAATTAATAATGATAGGCTGGGTTTATTTCCACAGCAGGGGAGCCTCTGGCTCTATTGAAACGTGGCAAACAAAACCAAGCCCAGCTGCCCCATCCCTCCTTTCCTGAGGTGACAGCACAGGAGAGACAACCTGAGAGCCAGCAGCAACAAAAATCCTCAGAATGTACCAAAAAATATCAATTTCTGCTCTGTTCTTGCCCTCATCACCACTGGGCGTTGATGGCTGATGAATTTCTGATCTCCAGATATAAATACCACTGACAGAATTCCCAGAGCCACTCAGGTTATTACAACCCCTCGACACCCCAGAGGATCTGATGGATTGGGCTGGGATTATCACCTCGGAGCAGCCCATCCCATCAACCTCCCTGCTGCTCCCAGCACCTGGGGGCTGCGGTTATTAATGAAATTCTGCACCTTGATGTGCTGGAGACAGAAGTGCTCCGAGCCTCAGACACAGCCCAGGCCCTTCCCCATCCCTCAGACTGGATCCGAGACAAACCAATTTGTAGGAACTGATTGAATTATTTCTCATTTCCTGCCTGCTGTCAGAGCCCAGCGAGGAAATGAGGACAGGGATGCCTGAGATACCATCAGTCCCTCTGCACGGCAGCAGGGAGGGTGGAGAGCTTCGTCCTGCAAAATTCCACAGCAGTTCCAGGCAGGTGAGGGGCTCCAGGTGGGAACTCTCACCTGCACTAAGGGAATGGGGGGCTGGGTTGTGGAACACCTGGAAAAAAAACCCAAATCCTGAATCCATGGGGTCAGTCCTGCTGAATCCATCAGCACCAGGAGGGGCTTTTGGTGCTCCTACAGTCCAGATGTATATATAATATAATATAAAGTAAAATAATGTAATATAATGTAATATAACATAATGTAATGTAATGTAATATAATATAATATAATATAATATAATACAATGTAATGTAATGTGATGTAATGTAATATAATGTAACGTAATGTAATATAATGTAATATAATATAATATAATATAATATAATATAATATAATATAATATAATATAATATAATATAATATAATATAATATAATATAATATAATATAATATAATATAATATAATATAATATAATATAATATAATATAATATAATATAATATAATATAATATAATATAATATAATATATTTTATACATAGTGATATATAATATATATTATATTGTATATAGTGATATATATATAACACAATATATACTATATAATTATATATAGTATATCCTATATAATACATAATTATATAAAATTATATATATGTAATATAATGATAAAATAATAAATAATGATAAAGATAATGGTAATGATAATGATAATGATAAAGATAATGATAAATAATAATAGTAATAATAATAGTAATAATAGTAATAGTAATAATAATAATGATAATGATAATGATAATGATGATAATAATAATAATAATAATAATAATAATAATAATAATAATAATAATAATAATAATAATAATAATAATAATAATAATAATAATAATAATATTAAGCCACAAGCACACTCCTCTGTAGCTTGAGCAGCACCCAGGCATCCCCTGTGTGATTCCTTTGGGGAATCCCAGCCATGGCACATCTCAGCTCCCGCTCTTTTCCCAACCCCTTTCCCAGATTTCCAGCGCTCCAGATGGGAGCTCTCCGGCCGGGAGATGTTTTCCCAGGCCGGGAGATGTTTTCCCCAAGGCCGGGAGATGTTTTCCCAAGGCCGGGAGCTCCGCGGTTCTCACGGGAGCGGCTCCCCCTGGCCCAGGGAGGTTCTCCCGAGGATGGAGCAGGAGCAGCTCCCAAGGCAGCGATGGAAACGCTCCCGGTGCGGGCTGAAATGAGCCCTGCTTGGAAAGTTTCCCGTGGAAACCTCCCAGAGGCGAGGCAGAGAGCGGAGATTGTGCAGCAGGAAGGGTTTGGAGCAGGGGCACAGCGTGCAAACAGGATGGAAAATAAATATGAAAATCCCCTGGGGGCTGCTGGTGGCACCGAGGGGCTGTCACCTGCAATCTGTGGCTGAGCCCAGCACAGCAGCTTCTGCTGATGGCAGCTGAGCTCCAGGGCTTGTGTCCCTGCTCCCCCAGCTTCCCTTCCCGGGGCCGGCAGCCACAATGACCCCAAGGAACGGGAAGAGCTCCTGGTCCCCGCTTCAAGGTGAGCGGCCACTGGAAGTGGATTTGGGCAAGTTTGGCTTGCAGAGAGTAACAGGAAGAGAGGGAACAGCCTCAAGCCGTGCCAGGGGACGTTCAGGTTGGATTTTAGGAACAAATTCCTCATGGGAAGAGTTGGAACAGGGTGCCCAGGGCAGTGCTGGATTCTAAATTCCTGCAGGGATTTAGAAGCCATCAGTGGCGGCCTTGGCAGTGCCAGGTGGTTGGACCCAACGATCTCAGAGGGATTTTCCAGCCTGAATCCACAATCAGGGAAATAAAGACCATTCCCCCTGGATTCCAGGAATCCTCTTCCTGCACTAACACTCCAGGATATTTCCATTAAAGAGAATAAAACTGGGGCATCTCCCAGCTCCCTGCCCCAAGCGCTTCCTCTCTGCATTTTGCCAGGGAGCCTGTGAGATGTACCAGGATCTCTGCTGGGATTCAGATGGATCCGTTTTTAGCTCCAGAAAGTTACAAAAGCATCCTTGGCGCTGCAGCGCTTTCCTCAAGGCAGAGAGGGACACGCAGGTCCCCGTTTGGGACAGGTGCCTTCGATTCAGAGCCACAGGGAGCAGAGAGAAGCTGCCAACAACAGCAGCACCAACCCAGCTGGGAATTCCCTGCACGGAGCCAGAGGGACTCGGAGACACCTGATCCCAGGCACGGCTCACAAACCCCTGCTCCAGAGGTGACCTCGGCTCTGGTGACACCAGTCACGCTGCCCCAGGGAACGCAGGAAGGCCACAGAGACAAAAAGACGCAAAAAATGAGCGGCTGCTGTTCCTGCTGCCACGTCCTGAGCTCTCCAGCATTGCTGGCAGGGTGGGAACGGGAGGAGCAGGGACTCCTGAAGGAACTGGGGCAGAGTTAGGAGCTGGTTTGGGCTGATGCTCTTCACTGAAAAGAATAAAACCTCTCCCAGACAGAGCCCAGGGTGTTCCATGACGGGATACCCTGGAGATGTTGGGCTGCATCGGGGCCAGGAATTCCCTGCTGGGAAAGCCCAGCTGCAGATCCAGCACCCACAGAACCTTCCAGAACTCAGGAATTCTCTGCTGGGAAAGCCCAGCTGCAGATCCAGCACCCGCAGAACCTTCCAGAACTCAGGAATTCCCTGCTGGGAAAGCCCAGCTGCAGATCCAGCACCCACAGAACCTTCCAGAACTCAGGAATTCCCTGCTGGGAAAGCCCAGCTGCAGATCCAGCACCCACAGAACCTTCCAGAACTCAGGAATTCTCTGCTGGGAAAGCCCAGATCAACAAATTCAGCTCGAGGTCCGACACACGAGGAGCTGAATTCATAATAAATGATTGTAATTAGCAGCTTTGCAGCCAGACTGGCACGTGGCAGCTCCAAATCTCCCAGCCTGGCTCAATAATTCTCCTTTCTTTGTGACCCTCTGCTCTCACACACCTCGCTGTGTTTGTCAACATTGAGGGGAAAAGGGAAATATCCACAAGCCAACAGCAGAGCCACGGAATAAAACATCATCCCCTGTCCATTGTGCACACCAAAATCCACCCTGCTTGGCCTCAGTGAATTCCTGGGAAACTCCTCAGCGTGCCTGGAAACCCCAAGGCTCCTTTAGTTACTTTATATTTACTATATGTTTACTATATATTTACTGGATATTTACTATATATTTATTCCATTATGTTATGTTATGTTATGTTATGTTATGTTATGTTGTGTTGTATTGTATTGTATTGCATTGTATTTTATTGTATTGTATATTATATATTATATTATATTATATTATATTATATTATATTATATTATATTATATTATATTATATTATATTATATTATATTATATTATATTATATTATATTATATTATATTATATTATATTATATTATATTATATTATATTATATTATATTACATTACATTACATTACATTATATTATATTATATTATATTACATTCTATTCTATTGTATCATATCATATCATATCATATGTCATATTATTTCATATTATAATATACTATATTATATCATATTATACTATATATAATATGTATAATAAACTTATAATAATATAATACATATATGTATTATATATGTAAAATATATGTATAATACATAATATATTCTATTATAGATATGATATGATATGATATGATATATATTATATTACATTACATTACATTACATTACATTACATTACATTACATTACATTATATTATATTATATTATATTATATTATATTATATTATATTATATTATATTATATTATATTATATTATATTATATTTATTATGGTATTTCTCCATTTCAGCCCCACCTGGGAGCTCCCCTGTGCCCAGCCCCAATCCCCTGGTGGCCTCCATCTCTCCCACCCCACATCAGCTCTCCTGCCAAGCGCAGGGCTCTGCTTTTAGCTCCTCACTCAGCTCCTATTCCAGAGAATTTCCTTTTTTATCAGCCCTGGCGCGCCCCAGGCCGAGCCTTTGCAGACCACCCCACACTTTTTGGGGTTTTGTGAGGGGGCTGAGCCTCTCACCAGAGCCCTGCGAGTGCTCAGGCTCCTGCAGCCTGAAACCCCCCACAATTCTGCCATGGAATATTCTGTTTAAATAAGAATATCAGGACACCCACGGGGGTTGAGGAGCACGGGTTTAAGTGCTGAGCTGGAACATATGGGAGAGGTATTTGTGCTCTGGGAGCCGCTGCCGTGCTGCTCCCACACAAACCAGGCTGGGCCGGGCTCTACGAGGAGCCAGAGCACCCCAAAAAAACAGAAAAATGTATAAAATTCGGCTGAATTCCATCTGCTTATTCCCTTCTACCAAATGCACCAGATAGGAGCAGGGAGAACACGAGCATTCAGAAACACCTGAATTTCCAAAAAACCGAATGCCAGGTGAGCATCCCCAGCAGGGTTCGACCCTGGCCCTAATCTGCTCCTCTTCCAGTTCAAAAATCTCAGATTTCTTCAGCCCTCTCTCAACAGCAGCAAGAGCAGCTTATTTGATATTATTATCACCTTATTAGGTCACATTTTCTTTTTCAAGGCTCTGAAGGATCCTGCAGTTGCAGCTGGGCTGAATTCCTGTTTTCCACACAAACACAGGGGTCTAAAGAGGGACCCTGCACCCCCCGGTTCTGTGGGGCTCCCTGAGCTCCAGCAGGGCTGGGAGACGTCTCTGAATTCCTGGGGTGAGAGATCCCAGCTTTCCCCACTGCTCCAGCCCGCAGAAACCGAGCTGGGCTGGTGGATCCTGAAACCTGGGACGGAGGCTGGCGGCAGCTTTGGGAGGAATCCGCCTGCAACTCATCCCTGGGGAGCTCCTCCTCGAAAAAAAGGGCTGGGATAAAAAGTAGGTAGAGAAGCTTCACCGTAAAAAAATATAAGAAATAAATTAAACTGCGAAAAGTGGCTTAGGATATTAAAAATAAATAAATATCTGCAGTTCCTTGCCCCCAGCTATTCCCTGGATTTCTGAGCGGCAGCAGCCTCTGGCCAGCTCCCTCTGTCCCTCTTGGCGTCCACTCCGTGTGCTCCTGGCACATCCCAGAGCCTCTGAGCGCCGGCAGCATCCCAGGAGTGACCTCCCCATCCTCCCTCCCAGCCCGAGGATGGAATCCAAGGATGAAATCCCCAACCTGCGGAGCTCCACAGAGCTGCTCCCCTTCCAGCTCCACACTGGGGGACACTGGAAAATCTCCCAGTGCTCCCAGTCCTGCTGCTGGTTCTGTCACTGTCCCCACACCAGGGTGAGGCGTGTGCTCCCTGCCAAAGTCTGCAGAGCAGGAAAACTTCTCCAGAAGAGAATCTGTAATGAGATCTGGGATGGGGAATGGTTTTATTCCCACCCCCAGGAGTCCCTCTCCAGGTGGATCCCTGGTCAGGGGATGGATTTTGCAGGAAATACTTGCCCAAATTCATGTCATTTTTAAAAACCACGATTTAGCCACACTTTCCTCACAGATCTTCAGCATTTCCATCATTCCCAAGAATCCCACATCCATCTCCCACCCCCAGCACTCTGTGGTAGTCGACACCAAGGAGAACTGGAAACCAACCACATTTGGGAACATTAAACGAAAAAAATCCCACAAAGCCAGAAAGACACCAAACAGGAATCACACCACCAGCCTTGCCCAGTGAGCTGTCTCCCCAAAAATGACGTTTTCATCATTAGAAAAGCCACAGAAGTCCCAGAAGCCAGGTGAGAATTCTCAGAGTCACCTTCCTGCCCTGCTCCCCGATGGAGCAGCAGGCACTGGCTCTGTTTGGTTCCTAATTGATTGCACAGGGCCTGGAACCCATGAAAGGCTCCCATAAATCCCAGCCCTGCACAGGAGAGCCTGCCTGGCTGTGCAGATGTTAAGACCTGCCTAATCCCGAGTCAATCTGATAAAAAACCTTGGCCTGCTCCGATTTTCCACGGAATTAATGGCAGAGATTATGTCAGCATGTGGATGAAGTGCAAACCCCAGAGCCTGGAGCTCTGCCAGCAGCCCATGAATGCTCTGCTCACAGGCACAGCTCATTATTGCAGACTTTTGGCCCCTGTCACCCCAGTGGCTCCGAGTCAGGCATTGTGTCATGCCTGGGAAGCCGGGATGAGGAAGGACAGCCCAGGTGATCAGGGATTCGCTGCAGGGCTGCACACAAATTCTGCTGCGTTTTAATCCTCAAATTAAATTTCAAAAGCCTAAATCCTGTCAAATCCTGACAAAGGAAAGCGCCTTAAACTGCAGGGAAATGTTTATTCCTCGGGAAGTGAGGGCAGGTAGTTCCCCTTGGAAGTGCAAACACCAGGAGTGCTTTAAGCTGGTACCTGCATCCAGCCATTCCCGGGAATTTGGCGTTTCCCTATCCCGAGATCAGCTCTGACCCTCTCTTCCCTTCTCTGCTGGCAGCAGCTTGAGCCATTCTTCTCTCCATCCCTCTTTGCTGTGAGAGCTCGGAGCTTCCAGCCCTCCCCTCTCCTGCTGGATAATTGCAGCTCCTCCCTTCTGACCATTTCTGCCCCTCTCCATCCCCGTGATCCAATCCTCCTCCTTTCCACCGGAATCCCCTCACCTGTGTGATCTGATCGTCTGTTCCTTCAGCTGCTCTCGGACATCACTTTTGTTTTCCCCCTGCTCTGCTCTGCCCACAGCCCTGGGGACCTGGAACACCCACGGGCACTTTCTAGTCTGAATGCTCTTTGTTCGTTTTTGGTTTATAAATTCAGTTACATTGAAACCAAATCCGTTTGGAAAAGGACTCCTCTGTCTCCTTTCTGCACATAAACCTCTGGTGTCTGTGGATGAATTTTCCTGACATTGATAATTTGAAAATGGTATCAAAATCATGTCAGCACAGGGGTTCCATCCTCAGGCTCTCCCCCAAGTTCCCCTTGTCCCCCTCCCAGACCCCAAAAACCCCGGTCTCACTGCAGGGAACGACCCCGAGCTGTGCACTCAGGGTTTCATATCAAACCCACCCCAAAATGAGATGAAATCACCCAAAAGTCCAGGAAAGAGGAGAAGCTCCAGACCTGGGATGGTCCATCCAGCCCCAAGGAGAGACAGGAATACAACACCACTCCTGCCATCCTTAATTTTGCCCCCGTTTTTGCCAAGGAATGACTGAGAGCCTCTGGCAAGGAGATTCCCCAAGCAAGGCAGTGCTCCCTCTCTCCCTCTGCGCTCCCAAATTCATCTTTGCTCTGCAGGAGAAAGGCAAACCCTGCTTTGTCCTCCCCAGGCACCCAGAATCCGAGCTGGAGCTGCTCCTCTTTACCCATCTGGCCTGATCCTTGCATCCACGGGGTGTTACAAGCAAAGAAATCTCTTAGAAAAGATGCGATAATGAGAAGATTTTAAATTCCTTTGGTGCTCAGTCTGGCGCTGGAGCACCCTTCTCTCCCCAGAGGTGACACAGGTACCCGTGAGGGGCAGCAAAGGCATTTTCCTGCTTGATCCCATTTATTAAGTCTTGATTTGAGCTGGAAACAAATGGGAATTCTTGACAGAGAGAAGATAAAACCCGTGGTGAGTGGAGTGAGACGATGGGAAAACCCCTGGGAATGCTGGGCTCGGGAAGAGCATCTGCATCCTCCTCCTCCTCCTCCTCCTCCTCCAGGGACCACGGGGGAATCCCACGGGCTCGGATGCTCACAGGGTTCTTAGGGGGAAGGAAATCCGTGCAGAAACTCGAGCATCCCACACGAGGTCAGGCAGGAAGCTGGAGACAACATTTTTTAATAATTGGCTGTGGGAAATTAGCACCCACGAGGGTCAGGGAAAGGGGCTTGGCTGCACCAGCAGGAACAACTGGGGAAAAATAATGAAGGAAACCAGACAGCAACCTCAGCTAAATCCTTCTGAGTTTGTTGGATTTCCTGGGAAAACAGGAATGAACTGCACAATGAACCCGGTTGGAGTGAGGTGTCCAGGAAATATCAACAATTCCCAGCAAGGAATATCCAGACATTTTAAAGGCATGACAGAGCCGTGAGGAGTTTGTGTGTCCCCTCACTCCCCAGGAAATGGGAGGGCTGGGAGCAGAAGGGTTTATCCAAGAGTCCTGGTGAGTCAGGAGCCCGGCAGCCCCCATGGCAGCTCCAGCGCTCCGGGAGCTGCTGGGGAGGCCAGGGAACAGCTTGGCCAGGAACTGCTCGGCACAAACACAGCTGCAGCCACAGGAAAGGCACGGGGGGACATCCTGCACTCCCCAGGCCCCGCTGCACCCAGAGCAGGAACAGCCTGGAAAATCCTGGGATGGAGCTGGGAAGGGGCTGTGCTCCAGGACTCGGATGTGCAGGATTTAGTGAGGTTTCCTGGGGGTTTTTATGCCCCTGTCTCTAGGGAGCACCAAAGGAAGAAGTTTGGACAGGGGTGATGCTGAGCTGCTCCGCACAGACCCTTCAGGTCCATCCCCAAAGGCACCAGCTCCCAGTTTTTTGTCCCAAAAGCCAGGAGAGCACAAAGCTCCGAGCCCGGGGCTCTGGCAGCATTCCCTGCCCACGGCAAAGCATCGGGATGAGCTGATCTCCACGGCTCCTCCCAACCCCAACCAGTTGTGACCCTGTTTGCAACATCTGGGGCCGTGCCTGCAGCTCCAGCTGCGGCTCCACTGGAAATTAACCCCGTTTCAAAGTGAATAACACAGAAAAAATACAGAAAATTTCTCCTCCAGGAGCTCCTGGCGGGCAGCTCCGGGCAGTGAAGGTGCTACAGCCACCCCACACCTTCCCTCTGCCAGCTCTTCCACACAAACCTCAGCCCGGGCTGCTGGGATTTAAATCCCCTTTAAAGCAGGCTGGGATGCCATGAGAACACAGCTGAGGTGTCCAAGCTCAGAGCCCAGCCAGCCACACCTCTACTGCTCCTGCTCTCACTTCAATTCCTGCCTTTCCTCCTCTTCCAAGTGCATTTTCCTGCCTGTTACCTTGCTGCTCCCCATCCAAGAAAAGATTTCCTGGACAAACCGGTGGAAAAAAATTGATTTTTCATTTTGACTGTTCCCTGAGTTACCCGGGGAAAACATTTTCTTTTTAACTAAACCTGAAATTAATGAGAAAAATCAAAATTTTTATGAAGACAGTTTATGGGGAGGGAAAAAAAGCATTTGCTTCCTATGGAACTGAAGCTTTTTTGTCATATTGGCTTTTAAGGATATTTTAATGTAATAACATAATGGTTTCCAAAGTAAAAAGCACAGATTCCTTTCATTTTGCAAATATTTTTCTCTCCTTGCTGTTTTTCTCTCCTCTTATTAAGGAATGCATCTTTCAAGCAGCTGAGCTGCCTCTTAAACAATTCCCCCTTTCATCTTGTCAGCATCGGGAAAACGTAAAAGTCTTTCCTTCCTTAAATTGCCACGCTGTGTTTTGTCTCCTTTTGGATCAGCTTTTTTAAGCAGGAAAAGTGGTTTTCTTGCGCCATTTAAAAAGAAAAGGAGCGTGGATTTACAATGCTGGGGTTATTTTATGAGAATCACGGAATATCCTGAGCCAGAAGGACCCACAGGATCACGGCTCCAACCCCAGACCCCCCAGCACCCCCAGCCTGGGCATCCCTGGAGCTCTGGCAGCCTCGGGGCCGTGCCCATTCCCTGGGGAGCCTGGGCAGTGCCAGCACCTCTGGGGGAAGAACCTTTCCCTAAATCCAGCCTGAGCCTGGCCTGGCCCAGCTCCAGAGCCTTTCCTTGGCACCTGGGATGGATCCTGGTGAGTGGGAACCTCACAGCCCTTCAGGCTACGCCCAAACCCCATGAAAACAACAAAAAAAAACCCCTCAGAAAACCAAATTCTGGGAGGGAGATGAGGCCTGGAGATGATTTCTGGAGAGCTGCCAGCAGCTCGGATGAGCTCTGCTCAATCCAGGGTTTGCTCTTCCATCTCCCCAGCATCCCACCATGAGTTTGGAGTTTTGGAGCTGCTGGGCTGTCCCTGGGGGGCTCAGAGGGACATGAAACACCCCCCTCTGCACTGCTGGTGAAATCCTGGCTGGAAAACAACCCAAAATTCCACAGCTAAAACCCCACTTTTTAATTAAAATATCCTTTACAGCGGCAGCATAAACTCCAGGGCACAGCCTGATGCTTGAGGCTTTAAATTGGTGCTCCAGGGAGAGCTTGGAACGCCCGGGATGGGATTTTTTGGGGCAGCCCTGCCCGTGTGGGGGTTGGGATGAGAGGGGTTTGAGGTCCCTTCCAACACAAACCACTCCACGATCCCGTGATTCGGAGGTTCCCAGGAGGAATCAGTTCCTCAGGACAGGGGAAATCCAGCAAACAAAGCCCCAGGAGATGCTGAGTGGTCAGTCTGGCACCACCAGCCCTCGTGGAAGAGTCTGAGCACCGATTTCTCCCAGCCCTGCGAAGCAAATGGGCTCAGAAAAACCCCTCACACTCAAAAATGTCAATTACAGGAATTGTTTGCTTATATCTAGGAATGGAGCAAAATATCCAGGCTGGGAGAGCTGGGGGTGCTCAGCTGGAGAGGAGAAGCTGCAGGGAGAGCTCAGAGCCCCCTCCAGGGCCTGCAGGGGCTCCAGGAGAGCTGGAGAGGGACTGGGGACAAGGCCTGCAGGGACAGGACCCAGGGAATGGCTTGAGATTGGCAAAGGGGAGATTTGGGTGGGATCTTGGGCAGGAATTGTTCCCTGGGAGGGTGGGGAGGGGCTGGGCTGGAATTGCCAGAGCAGCTGTGGCTGTCCCTGGATCCCTGGCAGTGCCCAAGGCCAGGCTGGACATTGGGGCTGGAGCAGCCTGGGACAGTGGGGGTGACCCTGGGGACAGTGGGGGTGACCCTGGGACAGTGGGGGTGACCCTGGGGACAGTGGGGGTGACCCTGGGACAGTGGGGGTGACCCTGCCATGGCTGGGGTGGCCTTGGATGGGATTTAAGTTCCCTTCCAACCCAGTCCAGGAGATCCCAGTTCAGGAGATCCCATGGCTGGGGCACTTCCAGCTCTGTCACATTTTGGGGAGGACGGAGAGGGAAGGGTTTGGATTCCTCCAAAGTGCAGAGCAGAGCCTGGGGCACACCCCTGCTCTGAGCATCCCTCTGGAAGTGAAAAGCCCTTCTTGTGGATGTGTGGATTTTTTCCATGGGATGGTGAGGAGGGAGGTGTTTTCTAAGGTTGGAATGCCAGGATGTTCAGATATTCCTGTCTCAAATCACAACATCACAACCATAAGTGGGTTTTTTTCCCCCTAAAGCAGGAAAAAGGAACAGTTTTCCAAAGAGAAAATGTAGTTTTCACCATACACAGCACTGGTTTGGGGATGTCAGTTAAGGTTTTTAGCTTTATATATCTTGGTACTGCTCTTCCCACTGGTTGTAATTAGCTAATTAAATAAACCAACTAATTGTCCCGGTGTCAGCACAGAGGGCTGGGCTGTGAGGCAGAAGGACATGGGTTGAGCTCTCAGCTTCCATGGTGGGAACAGCAGCAAGCAGGGAGCAGGTCCCTGAGCAGCCCCTGAGAGCAGACAGCCCCCGCTCTGCCAGCAGGTCGATACCAATCTCTGGTTTCATGATGTCAGATTGCAGAGCGGGCACCCCAGGGGGGTGCTGAAGGTGACACCGAGGAACCGGAGCGCTTCTCCCGCGGCGCTGGGGGCCAGCCTGACCTTCAGAGATCGTTTTCCCCGCTCCAGACCACCGCAGCATCCCTCAGGATGGGTATCTTGATTGGCTCCTTGAGGAGCTCAGGCATTGACCCGGCTGTTCCTGGCTCTCCCGAGGAGCCTGCGCAGCCTCCAGCCCGTCCTTGGGGTGTTAAATGACTCCAAGGGCCCAGGGCTGGGGCCATCTGAGTGGAGAGGGGATTGATCCAGCCTGACACAACTCCACCATTTCAAATGAGAAGCCGTGGCTGGGGTTACACGTGGAGTGACCTCAAGGCTCGCTCTCCAAGAGGAATTTGTTCTTTCAGTGGAAAACTCCGCGGATCCCAGCCCCGGTTTAATGCGGAGAGGTTCAGGTCGGACCGTGCACATCCCTCCTGAGGCTTCCAGGGAACCAGAAACCCTGCAAAGGGTCTGCAGAGCCTCTTCCAGGGCTGGGAACCCACCAGGGGCTGGAAACCTCCACAGGCAGGTCCTCCTGGCAGCCCCAGAGCCACATCCTGAGCTGGCAGCACAAACCCTTCATGCCAAGAGTGAGCCCCAGCACTACTGAGCCCTGACCCCAAACCAGGCACAAACCTCCAGGCTCAAGGAACCTGCAAATGCTGGGTCCAAACCCCTTCCCAGGGGGAAAACAGGAGGAGCCATCCACTCCCAGGTCTGTGGAGGAGACACCTCCAAGGGAGACAAGGGAAGCCAAGCTGCCCCCAGCGCCCTGCGGGGCTTCATCAGCTCCTTCCTGACAAGTGGGAATGGTGCAAAGAGGAGATTCGGCTTTCCTGGCCTTCCCTGAAAGCTGAGGGATAAGATTCCAGCTGGGAGGCTGGAGAGCAGCAGGAGAAACCTCAGAGATGGTCCTGGAAGTGCTCTGAGGAGAGGCAGAGGGGGAAAGTGATGGGACTGGGGAAGCCAGAAGAGTCTACAGAATGGAAAGTGTTGAAGATGCCAGAGAGAAAGACAAGAGCTCCAAAGAAATAAAAAATATGAGGGGAAGAAGGAGCTGAAGGAGTTGCAGCAAGTGCAGCTTTTGTGAATTTCTGCATAATCTCACTCCTCGGTCGAGACAACAAAGCATGGGATGGATCCAAAAGCTTTGGATCCAACTGCATCCCCCAGGGTGGGCATGGCCAGCAGCATTCAGTGTGAAACCAAAAAAGAAAGGGGAAAACGAGTCAAGGAAGGCATTTTTATAGGGAGGAAAAGTAAAAGAAGAGAATGGGATAATGTCTTGAAAATGGCTGCACTTTGTGTAGAACATTTTCGAGAGATGGCCGGGAAGGAAAGGGAATCTGATCCATTTGGGAGCCTGCAGAAGGCACCAGGCACCCTGTGGTGAAATCTGCAGGAAAAGGTCCTGGCAGACACCTGGGAAAGAGCAGCAGGAAAAGGTCCTGGCAGACACCTGGGAAAGGGCAGCAGGAAAAGGTCCTGGCAGACACCTGGGAAAGGGCAGCAGGAAAAGGTCCTGGCAGACACCTGGGAAAGGGCAGCAGGAAAAGGTCCTGGCAGACACCTGGGAAAGGGCAGCAGGAAAAGGTCCTGGCAGACACCTGGGAAAGGGCAGCAGGAAAAGGTCCTGGCTGCTGAGGCTGACCACCCCGACATCAGAAACCTTGTGGGAATGAGGCACGGAGCACACGGAGCAGCTTGGGAGCACAACGGGTCCTGCTGGCCCTGGGCAGAGCCATGAATTTGGGAACTGAACACGGGATTCAGGCATGGAATTCACGGTTGTGACCTCCTGATGAGCCCCATTGGCGCAGAGCGGCAGCCAGAGGGACACGGTCAGAGCTACGGGAAATTTAAAACTGAGCTCACAGAGCAGATTGAAGGAAATAAAACCCATCCCGGTGGGTCCCATGGGTCCCACCTGCTGCAGGAGGGTGGCAGAGATTTCCTGAGCCCACCAAAGCTCCCATTCTGGCCACAGCCACGGCAGGTTTGGCTCTTTGCATCCCCCACTCCCTGCCCAAGCCCGAGCTGGGCGCACAGAGCTCACAGCCGGGGCAGAGCTGCCTTCTCCTGAACAACCAGCAGCTTTCCCGTCCCAAAGCTCTGCTTTCCCTCTCGCTTTGCTAGCTGGACCATCTGCTAACGAGGTATTTTAAAATAAAAGCAAATTTCATCTGGTAACAGCAGAAAAACCACAAGCACAGCCTAATGAAAGCCTTTTGCTAACACACAGAAACCAAGACCACCCAACAGCAAGGGCAGAGCTGATAAATCCTGCTGGAAATTGCTGGCACTGATTTGGCCCCCTCTGCAACACCCAGGAAGGATGATCTTTAACTGCAACCCACAGACACATTGCTTGTGAGCTATTTTTTAAATTTTTTAAAGAAATAAACGGCAGCATTGGACCAGTGCTGAATTCCTGAGGCGCCCTCTGAATTACCTGGAGCCGAGGTTTAAGATACACATCAAATTAAGGCCTTGCATCCATTCTGGTTGGAGCTATTTCGGTTGGGTGGGATGGAAATCACATGAACAAAACTCTTCTTTTGTTCCCCACCCAAACCCCGGGCATCAGGAGAGACCTGCCCAGATCCTCCTCAGACTGGGAACATCATTTTCGGGAGAAGGCTCTGGGAAGATCGAGGAGATGCAGAGAGCACCTCTGTCACTTGAGAGACAGCTGCCAGATGGATTTGTGCTCTTCACTCAACCACCCGCTCAGAAAAGAGATCCAGGTGACTTAAAGGCAGCTCAAAAATAGGAAATTAATGCGCTCCAGATTTGGAGGGCCAAGTTTTTATGGTGGCTGTGGAGAATAAGCTGGAATCAGCTCCATCTGCTCACCTCCAGCGGCACCTCGCCATCATTGTCACAACTCTACGCAAGTGTGAGACACAGGGAGAGAAATAAAACCAGACACTCACCCTCCTTCAAAGATCTTGATCCTCACCGGCTCCCCTCGCTTGGTCACAAGAGCCTCTTCTTCTGATTTTCCCCTTTTCTCCTCTTCCTTCTCAGCTCTAGTTATATCTTTTCGACCTTCATTAGAAAGGAGCGAAGGCAAATGAACCTATCTCCCCAAAAGAGCAAAACAATCCATGATTACAGACAGAATCACTGGCAGGCAGACACAGAGCAAGCAGCCCCAGCAGAGCCCGCAGCGTCCCCAGCGCTGCTCCCCACACCACGGGCTGCAACTGGGGCACCCTCCTAACAAACGGGGCCTCTCTTCTGCATTTGGGGCCCTGAGGGTTGTGTTGTATTTGCTGTGACCCCTGACAGGTTTTTTTTAATTGCTTCCCTCCAGGTTATCCAGCTCCTGCCAGCTGGAGAAGTGAAGGATGGAGAGAAGTGTGGTGGCTGGGGTGACTCTGAGCGTGTGGGGTCTCTGTTCCCAAACCTGTCCCTGCGTATTCCTCTCTCTGAAATACACGTCTGAAAGGTCTGGAGAGGAGGCATCTGCACAGTTCCTACGCTGAACCTCCGGGTTTCCCCCACATTCACACAAATTTGGATTTCAGCCCGACATAAATCTCTCGCCAGGCAGCGCTCCCGGGTGATTTCCTTTCACTGCAACCCCGCTGCCAAGGGCGCAGCGCAGAGAAAGCCACAAAACCCGCGGGAGAAAAGAATCCTCACCCTCCCCACACGTTCCCAGGGTCAAATCTGCTTTTTTGCTGTTAAATTGCCACTCGTTGAGGGGGTTTTGTGTCTAAACCCTGTCTGGCCCCAGGTTTAAGTCATGCCCTGACACCTCACCTACACGATGAATGTTGTTTGAGCATGGACCTAAACATCAAAGCTGCCTCTGTGGGTCTGGGTGGGATGAGGGAGAGCTCCCTGCACCTGGAATGAAATGTTGGGATGTTCTAAATCCTGGGACAAACCCAGGGAGAGCTCCCTGCACCTGGAGTGAAATGTTGGGATGTCCTAAATCCTGGGACCAACCCAGGGAGAGCTGGAATGAAATGTTGGGATGTTCTAAATCCTGGGACAAACCCAGGGAGAGCTCTCCACACCTGGAATGAAATGTTGGCATATCCTAAATCCTGGGACAAACCCAGGGAGAGCTCCCTGCACCTGGAATGAAATGCTGGGATGTCCTAAATCCTGGGACAAACCCAGGGAGAGCTCTCCACACCTGGAATTAAACGTTAGGATGTTACCCCCCTAAATCCTACCAGGACAAATGCAGGAGAGCTCTTCAACCTGGAGTGAAATGTTGGGATGTTTCCCCCTAAATCCCACCAGGACAAAGCCAGGGGTCTCCAGAGAAGTGAAAGCAGATTCCTTCCCCCAGGTAACTTCTCCCACAGTAACTCTGACATTCAACTGAATCCATCTCCTGGATGAGGATCCTGGATCCATATCCTCACACTTTCTGTGATTGATGGAAACAGGCTGCAGGCACCTGAGAGCAGTTTCTCCAGGGGTTTTGGCCTGCAGGCAGCCCCTGAAGCCCAGCTGGTCACCCTTGGCTCTGGCTGGCAGGAGTGGCGGCTCCCCAGGTGATTCACCTGCCCCACCTCAGCCTGGTGTGGAGGGGGATGAATCACCCCGGTGGAGCCTCTTTGTCTCCCCTGGTTTTGGGGGAAGCCACAGAGTGAGCAGCTCCAGGAGGATCCAGCGGGATATAACCCAGCTCCCCCAGCTGCCACAGGGTGCTCAGCAGGAGGAGGGATGGACTCAAAATTCGCTTGACAAATCCAGGGTCAAGCATTTCGAATTTGCCCAGGAATTCCAGGAGCTCAGCTCAGAGCGCTCAGTGCACCCAGGGCTGCTCTCTGTCCTCGGGGTCGGATCAGCCCCACGTCCACACCATCCACACACCCATCCTAGGAGCCTCCTGGGAGTGGTCCCTGTGTCCCTAAAAGTGCCAGGAATTTCATGACAAAAGGCTCAGGGGTAGAACAGTGCCAGGAATAATTTGAGCCATTTAACAGCAGGAATGGTCTTGAGCTGGAGGCTCTGGGCATGGAGATGACAGCGAGGAAATCAGCGGCAGGAGACGCTCAGAACCCTCAAAAATTAAACTTTTAGGGTTGTGACTTCACCTCCTGATAGGAGCTACAGGCTCAGAACACTGCTAGGGACAAGCTTCCCAGGTTTGCTGAGGAATACAAAACAATTGACTTGCTGGATGCAGCACGAGGTTTATTTATTGCAACTTTCGAAAGCACAAAAACATTGACAGATGAAAGGCACCAGAGAGCCAAAGTCATACAGTCACTACTATCCCCTTTTACAATCTTTGAATTTACAGAGTGTGCAAGCCCCAGTACAGTCACCAGCCATCCCTACATGCATGCTGGAGCCCGCAGCCACTCCAGAATTCCAGAATTATCTGCTCAGCAAATCCCACTGGAAATTTAAACCCCAAGCCAAGGACGGAGACAGCACGTACAGAACTACTGCTTGCTGCATGCACAACTGTACAAAACACCAGAGCTTCTTCACATCTCCTGGGAGCTCCACTGACAACCTGCAGTTACATAAAGGAGGGGGTGTTGGAGGGAAGGAGCCAGAGTGGGGTTAGCTGAGGGTTGGATCCCCAACCCTGGAGCGATGCTACCGCACGTCCTGGCAGCCGCTGCGTCCCCGGCCGTGCGTGTTTTAAACCCTGCACGGAGGATTTCACTCCCACTGAAATGGGAAAATGGGTTCTGTGCTCGGCAAGAATTCAGTTTATCTCCACTGCGGCTCTCGGGGGAGGAGGGCTGGGTTTAGGATCCACCCAGGTGAGCTGGGCAGGGCAGACTCTTCCTTTTTGTGCCATGGGAACCTGAACCTGCAGCACTGCCTGGAGGGGTTTGCTGAGGGGTCTGGGGGGAAATGCATGCAGTGAAATGTGGATTTGGATGAGTGAGGGCTGAACCATTGATGTTTAACCTGTGCCTTCAGGGTGGGAGGGTCTGGTACCTCTTGGACACCCCCTGGGTGTGGGTTTTAGCACCATGGCAAAGAGCAGAGCTCAGAGCAGCACAGGCACTTCCTTCAGGGATTCAAATCGAGGATGCCACGGCACCGCTCCGATAAAACCCCTTGGAAAAATAGTGCATAAATCTCAGCGTGGTTATTGCACTGCTCAGGTAATTATCTGCCCCTGTGTCCCTAGAAATCTGCCTCTTGGATTTCTGCAGGAGAGGGATGGAAATGCTGAATAGAAATAAAGATTTATTGAATCAAAGCGACTCTACTGCGTATTTTAAGACATATTTATAAGCAGCAGCTGCGGCAGCGATTATGATAAATTTAATATTCAGAGTTCATTTCATGACACAGAAATAAAATGAATAATCCATCAATATAAATTGACTTGAGATGAATATCAAATTGCAAAATCTTTAGAGTGATTCTGTTTGCTAATCTACATGAACATGATCTGGATTAAAGGGATCTGTTTGGTTCAGCATTAAGCAGGAAGGGTAAAGTCTGGCTTTAAAATGAGATACATAAAATTAGGCAGCTCACAGGAGGGTCTTAAAGACTTCTGTGCCTGTGTGGGCAATGCCTTGGGGGAGCTCTGACCCTGGGAAGCCAGTGAAGTCTTAACTCTAAAACCAGGCATAAAATATCCTTAAATACCTGGAAGAGCGGGTGGACAGCTCTGGACCAAACGGACCAAACCACAGGGGTGTTTAACAAAACCCACCGAGGCACTTTTACAAATGCCACTGACAGCCTTTGTGCTTCTTCAGGGGCCTAAATACACTTGCAAATCTCCTTTTAATATTTTTTTAAATACTTTTAAGCATGCCTCTCTATGTTCATTAATGTGAGATGAGCAGATGCACAACCAGACAGAATCCCATTTCCCCAAGGTAATCCTTTTTTTTTTTTTTTTCATTTCTAACATGCAAAATGTAGGGAATTATAACAGCATTTAAACCAAAAAAAAGAAATAAAAATTAAAAAAAAATAAAAAATTGTAAAGCTGTTTGAAATATCAAGACAAATGCAAATGAAGTCTAATCCTTTGTGCTGGAGCGGTTGTGGTTCATGGGGTGGTGATTCCTACTTCTTGGGTTAGAAAGCAAGTAGGAACTGGGGAACAGAACCCTGGCCTCGGAGCAGGCTCTCCTGCCTCCTGGCTTGGGGTTTCAGCGGGGTTTGGGTTCTTCACTCTAAGAGCTTCACCGAGAACAGGCGCCTCCCAAAGCGCCAGCGGGACGAGTAAACCCCAACCAACCTCAGCACAGCCACGCCCCGGCACTCAGCCCCCTCCACCCACGCATCCAAATGGATCAGGAGAAAGAGATAGGATTGCATTACCTCGGTCATTTTGGGCTTCCTGGAGCTGGCCGGGACCAGCCTGCCCGCCTCAGGCCGCGGAGCGGTGGCCATGGTGTAGGTCTCCTTGCTCACCTTCTGCTTGGACCTCAGCAGGGCCAGGGCTGCCTTGGTGGACACCCCGGGCAGGTTGGGGTTGTAGAGGCTGATGCACCAGCTGGCGTACACCGAGGAGCGGCCGTCGGCTTGCTGGGTGTGATTTGGCTTGATGTAGTTTAAATAGCACCAACTGACATTAGTGGTTGTGTGGAGACTGGGGAACTGCAGGACCTTCTTGGTGTCTGGGCCTTCCCGGGCCTTCCCCGCGCCGGCGGCGCCCTCGGGCACGGGGGCAGCGCTGGCGGGGGTCGGTGGAGGCTGCTCCACCGCTTCTTTGGAGTCTTCCTTCTTGACGGGCTGCAGAGGCTCCTGGCTGAGGAACTGTTTGCCAGCTGGCTGCTCGTACTCCTGCAGTGCCTCAAAGCTCGGGGAACCCGAGCGGGACGCTGCCTGCTGGGAACTGCTCGGGGTTTCCTTTGGCTCCGACTGCTCCACGGACACGCCGGGTGGTGTCTCAGCCTCGACCCTGTCTTGGCTTTCTGCGAGGAAGTGAGATTTATCCTGCTTTTTCCCTTCCTCTGTTGCACCGGGTGGCTTCACCACTTCCAGCTTCTCTTCTGCTTCAGACACTTCCTCCTCCTTCACTCTCTTCTGCTGCTGGGTCTCCATGGTCAGCTCCAAACTGCCAGCTGGGGACAGCATCCTTTTGCTCCCCCCAACTGTGGAGGGGCCCCCCTCCAGGCCGAGGACGCTGTCTGAGGGGCAGGTGAGGGGCATGTAGCCCTTTCTTTCCGGTAAGGGCAGGGGCACTCGCAGGTAGGGGCTCTGGAAAAGACTTCTCTGCTCCTCTGTGATCATCTGGGCCAGGTCAAAACCCAGCCCGTGGACATCAGCGCTGCACACCAGGGCGCCCTTGGGCTGGTGGTCATCGAATTTGGGGAGGACGATGGTGGAGGAGCTGCACTGGGACTGCGTGACCAGGATCTGGGAGAGCGTGGTGTACATGGCGCTGCCGTAGGAGGGCATGTTGGTCTGGATGCGAACGGGCACCACCAGCGACACCATGGGCTCTGTCCGGGTGGGGACAACGAGCTGGGTGACGGTGACGGACAGCGCGGGACTCGCCGCACAGGTCAGAGGGTGCAACCTGCTGTCCGAGTCGTAATCCGTGCACGGGGACAGGCTGGAGCTCCCTGCTGCCGAGAACAAACCGGATTTGATCTGCGGCAAATGTCCACCGGCATCACCTGGCAAGTGGAGGGCAAACTGAGACTGGAGAGGCAGGAAAAAGGCTGAGGGGATCGGGGAGGAGCCGGGGTAGTGCACGGGCAGGAATGAAGGGTGCCTGAAGGACACCTCGGCGGGGTGAGACATCAAGGGAGGAGCGAGGTGGAGCGGGCCCGGGTGGATGAGCGTTTGTGGGAGGGGCAGCGGCGGGGTCTGGAATATGGAGGGAGGGATCTGAGGCATGGAGAACTGGGCAGAGAGGATGTCAGACATGGTGTGCGCGGCGAAGAGCTCTGCAGACTGCCCTGGCTGCGGCAGGAGGTGCTGGTAGGGGAATATGGAAACCTGGGGGGCCATGAAGTGCTTCTCGTGCAGCGCCAGCTGCGGCACGGGGTGGTGGAACACCTGCAGAGCCTCCGTGTACGGCGGGCTGTAGGATGGCTCGGGGCTGTCCTTTGGCTGGCTCTTGTCGCTCGGGTAGGTGCCGTGAGAGGGCAAAGGGGAGGACGAGGTCGGCTGATGGGGCAAACTCGTGGCTGGAGGTTTACTTGAAGAAGGAGCTGGGTCCTCCGTGTCCGGCCAGCCCGGCGGGGCCGGGTCCGGCTCGTGCTCGGGGTGCCTGGTGAGGGACGCCTGCCGCACCAGGAAGCATTTCCTCCTCTCCTGGGGGGCCGAGGAGGTGGAGGGGCCGGGGGTGGAGGCAGGAGTGGACGACAAGCTCCCGTAGTCGAAGGATTTGCTGCGAGTCTCTGACATCTGGGAAGGGTGGGACACGTTGGGCGTCTGCTCGGAAGCAGATCTCCGCATCTCCCTGGAATGGTGATGGTGGCTGGGGACCATCAGCATATGGGAGCCGACTCCAGGAGGTTTTGGCTGGGATTCGGAGGGCTGGCTACTTGACTCTGGCTTGGTGTGGTCATCCCGGTCAAAGGAGACGGAGTGGCTGGAGCCGTGGGACAGGCTGCTCTCCTGACTGGGGCTCCGGGTGAGGGAGACGGACTCAAAGCTGGACTCCCCGGAGGACTGGGCCATTTCTGCCAGCCGAAGCCGCTTCTTCTTGGGTGGGAGTTTTTCCGCAGGGAGCTGGGAAAGAGTCTGGCTCCTCTGCGGCCACTGGAATTCCTCGGTTTTCTCTGGCTCCTTCGGAGGAGGTTCTGGCTCTGTTTCTGGTCTGTCCGGCTCTTCTGTGACCAGGATCTCAGGGACCTGGATGTTGGGCTGGCGGACCAGCCTGGGCTGCAGGGAGTGAGGGGGGCGGCTGTGCTGGGGCGTGGACTGAGACGGGAACTGGGACAAGGGCTTGTCCTCTTCCAAGCTGCTGGGCTGCTCGATGGAGTCCGACTTCTCAAAGGAGCTCGTGTGCTGGATGACAGAGATCTCCTTGGAGGTTGTCCTCCTCTCCTTGCCCTCCGCGCTCGAAGCCGGTTTGGTGTTCCTGGAATGGAAGCTGGCGCTGGCCTCGGAAGGCGCGGATTTTCCCGAGTCTGCTGGTGACTTCATGGATTCACGGGTCAGGTTTAGAGCCACGTCAGACGAGGCCGGGTTTGCAAACTGAGCGCCCGGGCCGGTGCTGGAGGAGGGGGTGTCAGACACTTCGAAAGCTGGAGGTTCCTCATCGTCCCCGAGGCTCTTCTCCTTCCTCCTCTTCCGCAGCGGGGTGAGCTCCAAGGTGCTGCCCAGCTTGTAGTGCATCATCTGGGGCCACACATCGGGGTCCGCCGCGCTCTTCTCCGGCTCCGCCGAGGCGTGGGACGTGGCAGAGCGGGGCTTGGAGAGCTGCAGTTCTGAGCAGTAGTACTTCTTGTGGGCCTCGTAGTTGTCCCTTTTCTTGTAGCGAGCGCCGCACACGTTGCACTCGTACATGAACCCTTTCGCCTTCGGGCCCTTGCGGGACTTTTTGGTTAGATCGCTTTCCTTGGTTTCAGGCTCCTCGGGAGGTTTGGGAAGAGTTTCTTTGCTGGCAGAGCCGACCTCCTCCGAGACATATTCCACTCCCAGGGGTAGCTCGATGGCTGGTTGGCGCTTCAGCATTCGAGGGTGGGAGGAAAACGCTTGGCTGCGGCTTAAGACTTCCGGCTCCATGATGTGATCATCGAATGAGTAGCTACCTCTAAAGGTGTGTGGGGAGCTTATAGTGCATGCAGCAGAAGGCATTGAGTGGCTTCTTAGGAGAGGCACTGTCTCTGTGGCACTGTGGGATTGCTGAAGTGACAACAATGATTGTTCGGGCTTCATTTTTTCACCGTGGGACGCCAACACTTTCGCTGCATCCAGCTGGCTGCTGGAGCCAGACTTGATATCGAACTGAAACGGTTCTCTGTACGCACCAGACTTCGGGGATTCGATGCTGCTACGCCTCGATAGAGAGCTTCTTCTGGGCTTCACGCTGTCGATTTCGCTGGTGTCCACAACGGCTTCGTTAATGGTGATTAGCTTAGTGATGTGTTCGATCACCTGTGTTCTAGGCACAGAGAGCGGGACCATGCTGGGCTTCTCATCACCGGACAGGTGTGGGAACCCCGGGGTTGTGTTTGCAGCCAGCGCCGCCGTCCTTTGCCCGATCCTCCCACACTTCCCGAAGATGATCTCGGCGTAAGATTTGGCGTTGGTGTTGGGAGGGCTGATCTGCTGCTCGGCGCTCTCGGATCTGGAGAAGTACCCGGACTCCGTGCTGCCTTTGCTGCCGGGGCTCAGGAAGGCCTGCTCGTCGATCACCTTCTTGCGCTCGCTCAGGCGCAGCGCCAGCTTCTGCTTGATGGTGTGGGTGTCCTCGGACTTATGGCTCAGGGCGTGCTCCGACGACGGCTCCACGAACTGGGAGCTGTCCTCGAGGGACTGGGACATGCTGGAATGGGACAATGAGCAGCGGTCGTGGCTGGAGCCTTGGCTCCCCGCGCTCAGCAGGCTGCTGGAGAGCAGGGTGTGCTTCTGCCTGGGCGACAGCTCCACGGCGTGGCCCGACATCGCCGCCGTCTCCTCCTCCGAGTCCGTGCTCTCCCCTTCCGTCGGCTCCTCAAAGTCCTCCCCGCCGATCCGCTCCATCTCCAGGCTCGACGGATACATCTCTGCTCCGATCCCTGAGGCCAGCCCAGCTTTTATCCGGTGAGCGTGAGACTTCCTGTGTTTGTACAAATTGCTCTTCGTCTTGAAGGAGAAGCCGCATGGAATGCAAGGGTAGGGCCTCTCCCCCGTGTGGGACCTGATGTGTTTCTGGAGCACGCTGGGCTTCGCGCAGGGCCTGCTGCAGTACTGGCAGATGTACTTGCCCGGCTTCTGAGGCTTCTTCTCCTTCTTGTGCACCTCCTCAGCTTGCTTCAGGGACACCTGGGCGGGGCGGGGGATGAAGACCTTCTGCACGGCCGGCATGTCCTCTGCAGGAATGATGGGCGAGTGGGACGGGAGGAGCTGGCCGTGGTGGGCGTGCAGCCCGGGGGACGGGAAGGAGCCGGAGGGCCCTGGCCTGACTGGATCAACTAGCTGCCATGTGGGACCTTCCAGGACGTGCTCCGGCTTCCCCGGGGACATGAATGCTGGTGCCAGTGCGTGCTGCTGAAGCTGCGGGACGTGGGCAGGGTGGTCGAAGGAGGAGGGCTTGGGTTGTTTCTGGTGGCCGGGCTTCTCCTGAGGCTCCTCCCGAGGAACGGACAAGGAGCCGGGAAAGTGCTGCTGCGAGATGATATCTCGGAGAGGGGTTCCTTGGGAAGGAGCAGAGCTGCCCTGGTACGTAGTTGGGGATGAAATACTGCCTTGGAAAGCCTCTCCTTTGGGAAGCCTCTTTCTTGGACTTTCCTCAGCCTTTTTTGTGCTCTTCTGGCTTTGTTCAGGATCCATGACCTTAAAAGGGTCTTTGAATGCTATTTCGGGAAGGTTTTGGCAGGCTTCATTTATGAATAATAAAGGTCTCCTCTGTAGATTCCCTGTTTTGCCTGCATTTGCTACGAAGCTGGAGCCGCCAGGAGATGGTTGTTGATTTAAGATTTTACTAAAGTGTCACTAGTTGCTATTTGATTCAAAAAAAAAAACGTTTCAAGGTCAATAAAGTTCACATTGGTAACACATGACAAACTACTTCAAAGAGAGAAAACTTTCCAAAACTTTCAGTCCAAATATTTTCCTTGTGAACTTGGTTAAGGCTTTAAACCTTGCCATTTTATTTCAGTTGACAGTGGCAAGCCTTCAAAGTCAAGATGCAACCCACAATGTGTCTCTTGTTTGTTATGCAAACCTTTGAAAACTTGAGACTTTGGTGCTCATCTCGGAAAGATCCTTTTTTTTTTTCTTCTTTTTTCCTTTCTCTCTCTCTCTCCTGTGCAAGGAAAATAACACTGAACGGTGGATGTCCCCCTGGTGTCTTCCTTCTGTTCCACTTTGGAGTTCAAAAGCCTTGGAAAAGTATTTCCCACATTTCTGTAATTACATCCAAAAGAAAAACAGACAAGAAAAATGACTTTAGCTTTTGTGTGTAAGTAATTAACCGCTGCTCCTTCTGGGGGGGGTTCAACTGTAAATATTTTGCACACAAATAATTCAGAACAACGCACTGAATGCCTGCCATTCACAAGACATTACTTTTAATGTCAACCTAAACATAAATTGCGCTCAGGCAAACCTCAGGGGCTCGGTTTAGTGCTCACAAAACCTGGCTCTGAGGCAGCAACCAAAGGCAGGAACTTGAAGCAGAGAAAGTTTGGAAAAATGAATTAAAACTCTTTCAAACTCCAGTTCCTCCTAATCTCCTGCAAATATTTAGGGGTTTAAAGTTTTTGTAATTGTGTTTCCCTCCCGAAGTGACTGACTCCAAGGCTCTGCCTCACGCCTCTTACATCCCTGACAAATAACAAGGCATCTTCTCCGGATAAAAGCTGCTCTTGAGCTGTGCTAATCCAAAGGCAGGTAAAGAGGAGCTGTCATTGAAGTGTTGCCTCTTTAATTTCCTCCCTTTTGTCACCAAACAAAGGTGCAAATCCAATTTCTGTGGCACGCGCGTGCGCTGCTTCTAAAGGGAAACCCCCCCTGAAATGAGTGTGTGTGGGACCTCTGAAACCCCAAAAACCACCCCAGGCAGCAAACACAGCCCGTGACAGGACACTCCAGGAGGGAACAGCACTGGAATTGCACCCTGACAGCGCTGGAATCAGCCTGTGTCTCCAGGAGATGGAGAGGAGGATGGGTGGGGTGCTCCGAAGGAAAAGAAGGGTGGTGCTTTTTAAATGAAGCCAATTGATAGGTGTGATTTATAATGACTAATTAATTCTTGTCCTTTCTGCAGGTATTGCCTGCCCAGAGGTGCAGCACCTCGCTAGGACAGGATTAATTGGAGGAAATTGCTCCAAGTCCTGCGTTCCCCGGGGATGGGGATGGAAGTGCAAGTCCAGCAGAGCAGGGAGGAGCAGGGGACTGAGATTTGAGCTCAGTGACGGCCCCAGCTTCCTCCTGAAGGGTGAGGAGCCAGCAGGAGAAACCACAAAGTCCTCCGGGGATTTCTCACTCCTACAACCCTGTGGGCTCAGGGACAAAAAGGGACATGGAGTTTAAGGGGATTCAGCTTCATTTAGCAGAGTTGAATGATAGCGGGTCGCCCTGGGACACATTGGGACCAGCCAGATGTGACAAGCTCTCTGAAAACTGCCCCCTCAGACGGCCAAATTTAGGGTGCAAGTCCTTGGACACAGCTCTCTCAAGGGGAGAAGCAGGGGCCCAGTGGGGACAATGGATCCCCCACGAGGGGCTCAGCTCAGGGACATTCCCCTGACTCGATAAATGGCTTTTCTTCCTCCTCGCTGTGACACCACACCTCAGGGAAATGACACTAAATCGCTCCTAGCCTTGAACTTCACCTTCCTTTTCCTCACATCCAGGTCCTGCTCCCTTCCAGCACCAGCTTCAAACTTCCCAGGACCTGCAGAGCACCTGCTCTTGCCCTGACTTGCTGAGGAGGTCAGGATCACTGCTGTGAGAAGGATTTAATTACATTTTGAAACCCCTTTTCAGAGAGCCCTCGATGCTGACTAACCCTGGCTGTGGTCTGGGCTAGACTTTGAGCCCAGCGTTTATTCAAGATCAAAGAAACTCGTGGAGCTGATTTATCACCTCCATTCCTGCACGGAGTGCTGGGGTTTGCCCCACTCGTGACACACAGGGACTTTTAACTTGGGAGAATTGGATTTAAGCAGGGGCAGAGAACATCAACTGGGTAGAAGTGGATTTAAGCAGGGATTCTTTTCAGCAAGAGCAGAGTCAGCTGTCACAAGCTCAAATATTCCCATTTAAGAACTCCCAACTCAACCTGAACAACATTATAAAACTGAGTATTCTCCTATAGGCCACATATCAATTCCTAAGTGCTTAAAAATTAGGCTTGCAAAGAAAATCCTTGAGTTAATTCAGTATCACCCCAAATGCTCAGACCATCCTCATTCTCCTCTGATCGACACATGGGCCCCAGATGGTTTTGGTGTTTTAGGAATTCTGCACAAAAGTGAACAATTCGAGAAGAGGCCAACAAACAAACACACCTGGCTGCCTACAGCAGCGAGCAGGGCCCTGCTGGGCCAGCTCAGGCTACTCAGGACATCTTCATTCCTGGGAATGAGGCTCCTGCAATGCCAGTGGCAAAGGATAACTCTCCTGGCTGGATGGAGTTCATCCAGACTCAGCCTTCTCCAAGGAAAATTTAACAGTGCAACAAAAAATGGGAGGGAAGAAATGAAGCCCGGGAGGGTTTCTGCACCAAGGAGCCAGAGGGAAGGAGGAAGAAAAAGGGAGATTCATCGGGATCTGTGGCTGCTCCCGAGGAACAGCTCCAATCTCAGCTCTGGGACAGCGACAGCACCCAGGGAATGTGGGTTATTCCTCTTCCTCACCCAGCCCTTCCTCCAAAGCTCGTATTTAGTCTTGAGTTCTGCATTTAGGCCAGCTTTAGTTTCAAGGAAATCATGGGTGAGCTCCACGCTCACCTTCCACAGACCTCTCAGCACATCCCAACACCGCTCCTGTGAGGAAAGGCTGGGAGAGCTGGGGGTGCTCAGCCTGAATAAAAGGTTCTGGGAAGATCCTAGATCCCTTTCCAGGGCCTGCAGGAGCTCCAGGAGAGCTGGAGAGGGACTGGGGACAAGGCCTGGAGGAACAGGACACAGGGAATGGCTTGAGATTGGCAAAGGGGAGATTTGGGTGGGATCTTGGGCAGGAATTGTTCCCTGGGAGGGTGGGGAGGGGCTGGGCTGGAATTGCCAGAGCAGCTGTGGCTGTCCCTGGATCCCTGGCAGTGCCCAAGGCCAGGCTGGACATTGGGGCTGGAGCAGCCTGGGACAGTGGGGGTGACCCTGGGGACAGTGGGGGTGACCCTGGGGACAGTGGGAGGTGACCCTGGGGACAGTGGGGGTGACCCTGGGACAGTGGGGGTGACCCTGGGGACAGTGGAGGTGTCCCTGCCATGGCAGGGGTAGGATGGGATGGGATTTAAGTTCCCTTCCCACCAAAACCATTCCAGAATTCTGGAATTTATGTGTTTGGATCCTCAGACTTGAGCAACATCTGCTGAGCTGCCGTGGATCACCGAGAGGAGAAGAAAACCTGAGGCCAAACTGGAGAGATTTGGGTTCAATTCCCACTCTGGTTACACATTTCCTGTGCGAAACTGGGCGAGTTCATCTCTCCTTGGCCTGAGTGAGTCCCCATTTCCAGCTGGGGACACTTCCCTGTTCCCCAGCTGTGCTCTGACTCAGCACTGAGCTCTGGGGGCCCGGGATCCTCCGGGAAGGGAGAGACCCACCGAGATAAACAGGGATCCTCCTAACTGGAAACAGATGGAGAAACAGCCAGGAGACTTTCTCTGCTCATTAAAAAAAATCCAGGATTAAAAGGCTGGGCTTATTCACTTTCATTTTTGTCCCACAGCAGTTTTCCCTCCCACCTTTCCAGGCAGAGAAGGTCCCTGAGGAAAACAGGAACGAACCCAACTCTGCATTAATTGAAAGCAAAGGGTTAATCTTGAGAATTTCATCACTTCAAAGAGGTTTTCCAGAAAAGCATTTGAGTCACAACAGAGAAATTATTGCAAAATCTGCATATTTGAGAGCTAAATATTCCCAGAAATATCACCATCAAAAGTAGGAGGGGGGGAAAGAAAAAAAAGCAGCAAACCCTGGGCAGCCTGAGGAGCAGCACTGATCCATGGATCCACACATATTAATCCATGGATTCACTCACGTTAATCCATGGATCCACTCACATTAATCCATGGATCCACTCACGTTAATCCATGGATTCACTCATTAATCCATGGATTCACTCATTAATCCATGGATTCACTCACATTAATCCACGGATTCACTCACCGATCAATGGATTCACACACATTAATTCATGGATCCACACACATTAATCCATGGATCCACTCACATTAATCCATGGATTCACTCACCAATCCATGGATTCACTCATTAATCCATGGATCCACACACATTAATCCATGGATCCACTCACATATTTATCCATGGATCCACACACATTAATCCATGGATCCACTCACATTAATCCATGGATTCACTCACCAATCATGGATTCACTCACTGATCCATGGATTCACTCACCAATCATGGATCCACACACATATTAATCCATGGATTTCCACACATTAATCCATGGATTCACTCACTAATCCATGGATCCACACACATTAATCCATGGATTCACTCACTGAACTAGAGATTCCCACAAATTAATCCATGGATCCACCAATCCTTGGATTCCCACACCAATCCATGGATCCACCAATCCATGGATTCCCACACCAATCCATGGATTCCCACACCAATCCATGGATTCCCACACCAATCCACTGATTCCCACACCAATCCACTGATTCCCACACCAATCCACTGATTCCCACACCAATCCACTGATTCCCACACCAATCCATGGATTCCCACACCAATCCACTGATTCCCACACCAATCCACTGATTCCCACACCAATCCATGGATTCCCACACCAATCCATGGATTCCCACACCAATCCCTTGAAGCTCCATGGGTTGCTGTCTCATTTTTTGGCTCAGCTCCTGCTTTCCTGAGCGTTGGTTGCTGTGGGAGCTGGAGCCAATCCCCAACGGGAAAAATGAGGAATTTTGGTGTATTTTACAAATACACTTTTGGCAGATTGCAAAGGGCACTGCAAGGCTGCAGGAGGGCTGGGGCAGGGCTGGTCCTGCCCACTCAGAACCTTCTTGGGCCACGATCCAGAGGAGTTTTCCCTAAGGATGGGCTGGCAGGACACAGCCAGGCCGGTGATGTCACCTGCAGGGCTTTGTAGGACTGAACAAAACCAAATGAGGGATTGGGAGGCGATGAAAACAATGAAAAGGAACCTTTTAACATGCAAATTCCAGCTCTGCTACTTGACAATTTTACTCTCACACAAACTGCTCTTTGTCTCGTTAAGGACAAAGCAGAAGCAATTAAGCAAAGTGCAATAAGACTTAAACAGAATGGAATTAAAACCGACTCTGAGATTATTGTACAGCCCCACAGAAGGGATCCTTCCAGCTGGTGCCACAAAAAGCTGCCAGTTCGATTTGGATGCAGAAGGCAGGGGCAGAAATGCTGCAGGAATTCCTTCCCACCCAAACCATTCCATGATTCTGTGATTCCAGATCCCGTGATCTCCCCAGCCACATCAGCATCTGGAATATTGAGATTTTCCTTGGAAGTCCGGAGGGGAATCCAGCCCTACCCACCAGGAGCAGCCACACCAGGGCTCCCAGGCTGGGAGGGGGATGGAAATTCGGGATGGAAATCTGTGGACAGACCACTAAAGATGCCACAAAATCTTCTGGGCAACCCCAGCCTGCAATTCCCACCCTGCTGGGCAGGAATTTTTTCCTTTCCCTGCTGCCCTGCAGTACCACACGAGGCTCTCTCCATGAAGAGAATTCCAGCTTTGGAATTCCAGCTTTGTGCTAACCAAGTTCCTGGGTGCTCTAAAGATACCATAAAAATACAAATATATTATAAATTCCCTCAATTAGGATGGTGCAAAAGTATTTTTGCTTGGGATTTTTTTATTTTTTTTTTTGATTGAGAGTTCCTGCACCTGTGTGCAGCCCTTGAAAAATCAAAACAAATCAGATTTTTCACTTTCTGGACAAAGCAACAACACACAGCGTTGTTTTGTGCCAGCCTGTATCTTATTTAATTAAATATACAGAGGAGATGCTGAAAGATTTCTGTTTAAATGAAAAAAACAATTGGAATCTCAGTGGAAATTCAACAATGAAACTCCCCCATCCGATTCAGGACCAAAGGCAATGGGGGTTTTCTCTATCCTCAATGAAAAGAAAGGCAGAAATAGAAATAAATAATCTTTCTCCTCCCCACGGGCAAACCCAGAGCTTCTGATCCTTTCTCCAGGCTGGAAATCTCCCTTTCCCAGAGCCCCATGGGGAGCATATCCTGAATTTCATTTACATTTTGTCACCCAACAGAAACGGTGACAAACCCAGAAATGGGAATTAAAGACAGCGAGTCCCTGCGTGTCCCCAGCGCCACCCCCAGCCCCATAAATTGCTGGGTTCCCACTCCGTGGCAGGGCAGCTGTGGGGAGAGCTGGGTTAATTAACACAGCTTTTCTCCAGGTAAATATTTTCCCAGGCAAGGTGGAGCTGCTGGGGAGGGATTCACCAGGGAACGCAGAGCCAGCTGCACGAGGTGGAGTTTTTCCCTTTAGCAAAAGCCTCGTTTCCAAAGGACTGTGTGGATATTTATATATATATCTGTATTTTCATCCTGCAGTGTCTGTGCACACACACACACACACACCTCCACGTGCAATTCTGATTAAAAATTCCAAACCCAATCCCAGTTCTAGACAGATCCCAATTTCAGGCAGCTGGGGAGGGTGTGAAGACCTGACCCCCTCAGGAAGATCCTGATGCTCCCCACACCGGATCCAGGGGTGGAAAAAACCCTCCCACATTTTGGAGCTGTGAAACACACACAGAGAGCACAAATAACTCTAAATCAAGATATGCATTTGTTTAACAGGAAAGGGAGAGAAAGCATGACTGAGTTTGGAGGGAATGTCGGGAGCTTTGCGAGGAGAGTCAAGTCTGGGCAGTGTTTGCTCCCCTGTCATCACAGGCTCACAGAACGGCCTTGTCTGCTCCTACAAAAATACACCTTGTGCCAGGGAAACAGGCAGGGCCTAATGAGCACCAGAACGTGTTTTGGGTCATTTCCAGGTGATTGGCCTCTTCTTAACAGATCCTTCTTGTAGATGAAGGCAAATATTTGTGCAGGGACCCCATTGGCTGCGTGTCCCTCTCTCCTGGTTTTCCCCTCATAAACCTGTTCCTCAGGAATCCACAGCAGCAGCACTGGCTGGGGGCACGGGACAAAACCCAGAGCGGGATTTTCCACATCCTCAGAGCCCCAGGCAGGGTCTCCTCCACACCAGAGAATCTCCACTCTCTCAATCCCACTGCATCCCTCAGAAATTCCTGACTCCTCCACTGGGATGCAGCCTGGCCAGATGTTTCTCCCAGCATCTTCTGCTTCCAGTGGATTGGAGTGGATCTTTGGGACACCTGAGGTGGGTTTGGACGGGGAAGAGCTCTGTGCTTTGGTGGGACAAATCTGCTGAGCCTCCAGCAAAGCTGAAGGACAAAGAACAATCATTAATTCAATAATCCTTTATCAAATAAGAACCTGGAGCTCCTGCCTGTGCCTGGGATGGAACAGCCATTCCAAGCCTGAAATGCCAGTTTAAAACCCAGGAATTCTGGGTTTTCCTTGCTCCATTTCTTCAGACAGTGCCACTTCCTGACATTTCCCTTCCCTTTATCCCTGCCAGGGTTTGAGGGCTCCAAATGGGAACAGAGCTCAGGATGCAGCCAGGAGGACAAAGCCACACAAGTGAGGCCACCGCGACACCTGAATGCCACAGGGGGAGCGGGGCAAAGGATGAGCAGGAGGATCCACCCCAGGAGAGACCCCCAGCCTCACCCCATTGCCAACAAAACCCCATTCCCACACTGTGGAATGGTGATCTGAGTTTGGAGCACACCGAGATTTGTGTTTGCTGCATCCAGCTGCTGGATTTTCACTTGGACATGGAACCATGGAATGGTTTGGGGGGACATTAAAGCTCATCCAGTCCCCAGGGACACCTCCTGCTCCTCCAGATTGCTTCCAGCCTGGCCTGGGACCCATGCCTTGAATTTTAGCTTTGATATTTTTGATATTCTCTTCTGCCCAGGTGTAGTTTTAAGCTTCATATGAAGTGTTGGTCACAGAGCAGGCAGACAAAATAATTCCTTTTCCAGTTTGATGCTAAGGACAATCATTACAAGTTTCAGGCCCAGCAGAAACAACACTGGGCTGGAGAAAGAAAACAAGGATGGGACTCCACAACCTGAAGCTGTAATTGGACAATTAATCCTGATATGCAGAGGGACCAAAACTTACAAAAATGTGAGCCCTGGTGACCAGCTGTCCATTTTGTGACCATTTTTTGGTCCATCTTTGGTGCAGCCCTGGCCAGGCTCTTGTACTGCCCAAGGTGTGTCCTTTAAGGCCTCTCAATAAATCCATTTTATTCTTTAACTCCATCCAGCTCTGCTCGAGGTCAGCCTTCTCCAGCTCTCAGTTTCTGGTGATCCAGATGGGACAGAAAACATCAGGATCTTCCAGGGGTGGAGCAGCCACAGAATTCATGAGAAACAACTCAGTTCTGGTGCCTTCTGCTGTTCAGATTTACTGGTGAAGGCGCCTGCAGGTGGCAAATTGAGAGATGACCCCGAGAGCCACCAGTGAGGCCCAAAGTTACTTTCCATAAATCCCCCTGAATCAAAAGGAAACCAGTCCTAGGCCCAGTGAACTGGCAGAATTCCAGCTGTACCTGCTGCTGCCACATCCAGGGACTGGATAAATCTGGATTTATCCACTGGGACTGGATAAATCATCCCAACAAACCCAAGCCAGGAGCAAGGCACCACCTCCACACAGACCAGGAGAACGAGACCACACAGGGCCACAAAAACCTCCTTTTATAACCCTGCCAGACCCAGGGAATTCCTCTCCCAGGATCAGCCGGTGCTGTGCACGTTTGTTATCAATCAGTCTCTAACGAGATAAGGTGTGAGCTTCTGTTTCATTAGAAACGAGCTCACACAGGTGATGAAAACACCTTGAGAACGTCTCCCAGCGCTTCCCAGCTGAGCTCATCAGGGCTCAGAGCTGGAATGGCATCAAGGACATCATCTGCAGGTCAAATATTAAAGATTTCAAAGCAAATAAATACTTTTTTAAGCTATCCCTAGCAAAGGCAGTGGATATAGATGCCTGTGGATAGACATCCAGGAAATCTGGGATCACCTTCCTTCAGCTTAGCACAGGGCTGAACAAAAAATAGGCTTCAAAACATTCATTTGGGGGGTATTTTTATAAGAATTTATATGTATTTGCCAAGAAAAAAATGGATAAATATTTTCCTTAACACATCTAATCTGTTTTATTTATTTAAATGTGTGTTACCTTTTTCTAAGAAATTTAAAAAAAAACAGATCTGAAACCTGCAGAGAACCCAGGGCCAGAAATTACTCATGTATTCAGCTTCTGATCCAAAAATCCTCCTGCTCTGCAGAGCCCTGAGAGGAAAAATGCTTCAAAAACCCTCCCTAGGATGAAATCTCTGATGGAACAGCTGAGATATCACAAAAAAAACCTCATTATTTCAGTGCAAGCAAGAAATTCTCAGTCAAAAATCACAAGCAGCCACACATCTGAACTTGAGATTAAGAGGCTGCTTTAAACAAAAATAAACAAACCAAATAAAAACACTTAAATGCATCAACTGCTGGATCCTCAGCCCCCTCTGACTGTGTCGGGGTAAGAAATACCATCAGGAGTTTTTGAATTTTTGTTCAGATTCCTTGATTAAATCCAGGAATCCTCACAGCTCTGCTCCCACTGGGCTTTTCCTGGTGTGCCCCAGAGCAGAACAATTATTTTTTTTTTCTCTCCCAAACACCATTTACCAAGCACGGCCCTGAAGCTTTAACCAGCAGCTCCTTCTTTGGGGGGCTGCTGCAAACCATCCCTGAGCACAGAGACCCCCCAATAATCCCAAATAAACTGGGTCAGGACAATTCCCTGTTAAATCCACCCTGTGGAGAAGCAGCCAGCGCTGTAACAAGACCTCTGCCTCTCCCTCCATGGACAAAGCAATGTTTGGACACGAGGCAAGTCTGAAATCGCCTCCAGCCTCGTTAGGAAAGGTTAAAAAAAAAATTTAAAAGCACAAAAAAAACCCCTCTCCAGGGGCCAGCATTCCTGCCTGGCGGCTGAGCACCAAATAAAGGACAGCTGCAGGCCCTGACAGGCACGGAGCTGGGTTTTGCACAGGGCTGAGGGTTCTGGGCTCTGCAGAGTGACATTTCTGTCACAGCAGTGGGGACAGATCGGGGTGAGGGCCCTGAGAGCGGGCGGCTCCGGGGAGGGGAGAGGGGAGATCCCAGAGCAGGGCAGCAGGGCTGGAGGGAGAGAGTTCAGGGCTGGAGGGAGAGCTCAGGGCTGGAGGGAGAGAGTTCAGGGCTGGAGGGAGAGCTCAGGGATGGAGGGAGAGCTCAGGGACGGAGGGAGAGCTCAGGGCTGGAGGGAGAGCTCAGGGCTGGAGGGAGAGAGTTCAGGGCTGGAGGGAGAGCTCAGGGCTGGAGGGAGAGAGCTCAGGGCTGGAGGGAGAGCTCAGGGCTGGAGGGAGAGCTCAGGGCTGGAGGGAGAGTTCAGGGCTGGAGGGACAGTTCAGGGCTGGAGGGAGAGAGCTCAGGGCTGGAGGGAGAGTTCAGGGCTGGAGGGAGAGCTCAGGGATGGAGGGAGAGAGTTCAGGGATGGAGAGAGAGAGCTCAGGGCTGGAGGGACAGTTCAGGGGTTTAAACAGAACAAAGGAACAGAGAGAGGCGCCCTGAGCAGCTCCAGACCTGGGCAGGGCACGGGAACTGGGATTTGTGCCCAGCGCCAGTCATTAAACCCAACCGGTGACCAAGGAGTGACCAAGGAGTGACCAAAGAGTGACCAACCAGTGACCAGTCAGTGACCAACCAGTGACCAACCAGTGACCAAGGAGTGACCAACCAGTGACCAACCAGTGACCAAGGACTGACAAAGGAGTGACAAAGGAGTGACCAACCAGTGACCAACCAGTGACCAACCAGTGACCAAGGAGTGACCAAGGAGTGACCAAGGAGTGATCAACCAGTGACCAACCAGTGACCAACCGGTGATCAACCAGTGGCCAACCAGTGACCAAGGAGTGACCAAGGAGTGACCAACCAGTGACCAACCGGTGATCAACCAGTGACCAACCAGTGACCAAGGAGTGACCAAGGAGTGATCAACCAATGACCAAACAGTGACCAACCAGTGACCAACTGGTGACCAACCGGTGGCGGGGTGGGAAGCTGAGGGCCAGCAGGAGCCTCCTGCCCGTGGGATGCTGTGACAGAGGCTCCTGGGTCTCCTCTGAACCCTTCAAGCTCAGTGATTCTCTCCTCGCGCCGAGCTGTGGGCAGGATGTGGTCCCACACCTCCGGCAGCACCCCAGGCTCGGAAACCCTGCACAAAGCACAGCTTGAGGGTGGCTCAGATTCCCCAGCAGCGCTCCAGCCCCTCGGGGTCGGGCAGGAGCCACCCAGGAGTTCCCCTGGTGGTCTCGCAGCGGCTCCGTGCGCTGTTCCATCAGCCGAGGCGGTGCTGCAGGAATGGTGCTCACACACCCCGAAACAGCCCGAGCTGAGCTGCCTGCAAGGTGCTGAATCATCCCTGAGGCTGCAGGAAACCCCAGAGCCCTCCTGAGCTGCTCACCCCACACCCACAGGGGGCAAGGCCCGGGGAACCCGAGCGGCTGGGCGACCGCAGAGGAGCTCGCTGAAATTGCAGCCTTTCCAAAAGCTGTGCAGGATTTTCCTCTCTGAGCCTTTTGAGCTCGTCCAAGGAGAGCTGCAAATCCGGCCCTGCTCTGGTGGCACAGGGAGGATGCTTGGGAAGATGAGCAGAACTCTGATCTCCCACCCAAAAAGACCCAAATGTCCAACACGAGGTCTCGTGGAAGTTGCCCCTGCCCATGGTCCCTTCCAGCCCAAACCATTCTGTGAGCCTTTGTTTTTCAAGGGTTTTGGTCCCTTTTGGGTTTGGTTTTTATTTTTTCTCCTGAAAGTCAGTTTGGAAGATCCCATTCCTTCCCCAAATGTGTCAGTCTCACAGCCACAGCTGGAGTTTAAGGGCTCAGAACTTAATCACCCAAATTAATCAGAAAATCACCCCCTTAATCAGAAAATAATCACCCAAAATGCCTTAAATTAAACAGGATCATGGCACAAGGGGTTGTTTGTTTGCTCAGGGGGCAGAATAACCCGTGCAGGTCTCAGCTTTCGCTTTGTGAGCTCTGCAGGAGCCTCCTTGAGCTCCTCAAAGTCACCACCAGCGATGAACTGGAGTGAAATTTGAAATTTGGAGAGAGCATTTCTCTTGGGAACCCCTCTCTCAGCCCCAGACTAACACTGGATAACGCTGATGCTGGTGTTTATGGGGCACTGCAGACAGGGAATTTCAGCAAAATAAAAACAACTCTGCTGCAGTCAATGCCCTTGATTTTTTGGAGTCAGCATTTCCAGGAACATGGAAAGATTGGTGGTTCAAAAAGCGGTGCCACAACCCCAGAGAATCCTCAGAGATCCTCGGACACTGAGCCAGGACCCAGCACAGGGCCTGGCTGAGCCTGACCTGCTAAACCCAGGCCACAGAACCCCCCAGGCATTTCTGCATCTGGCTCAGGACTTGTCCTTAAGCTCCAATTTCTCGCATGAAAACAGGAAAAAGTCCTGATTTAAAGTCTACAAGCGGTGGCAGAAGCAGCAGCTCTCAGTGAGGATGTTCTGGTGATCGATTTCTTCTCTGCTAAGATTCTGTTCCCTTTTTTTCTAGGTTTTTTTTTTTGTCTGGCTTCACTACCCAGACCTCGAAAATTCCACACCAGATGTTTTTATTGTTGTTGCTGGTTTTGCTCTTGAAAGAAGAAATACCCCAAACCCCAAAGATCTCTGTGGGCCCTCCTTAAACCCAGCAATTCTCATTTTAATTCACCTACAACTGCTGCTGGAGATCTGTCTGGGGTATGAGAAACACGTCCTGCATTCCCAAACCGTGGGGAATTCTTGGAAACCTGCTCCTCTTTAATCAGATTTTTCCACATCTCACACAAACCCTCAGGCTGCAGCTGGGCCTGTGGTCTGCACAGGCCAACTGTGACGCTCTGGAATGGGTTTGGATGAGCAGCAATGGTCAGAAACCAGAAACCAGAAACCAGCACGATTTTCTCTGGTCATGGAGGACCTGAAGGTCGAACCAAAAAAACAAAAACCTTGGAGGGGTTTTATTTCCCTGGGGTTTTTCGTTTTCACTCTGAGTGTCATTTCCTTAATGAAGATGAATGAAGGAAACACCCTTTTAAAGAGCCTGACCCCTTGCAAATAAAACCAGTTCCCCTCTGCTCAGCCTCAGCCTCGGGCACCCTTTTGCCTTGGTAACAATTCTCATTTTTTAGCTGTTCCTGCTGCCTTTTGAGCTATTCCTGAAATGCACGGCAAATCAGGTCAGAATTAGCCCAAAATTGACCCTCTGCTCCTTTCCCTGCTGCCAGTTCGGAGCTAAATGAATTTACCGAGCAGCACTTGTGATCCCAGGCTCCCAAGTCCAACCCTGGGCAGGCTCACAAAGCCAGGATTCCCTGGGTGCAGCTGAAACCCAGGGCCCTGGAGCAGCAGTGCCTGACAGAGCTCAGCCCTGACGTCCTGTTTTGCCTGTTTTAATCACGATAAGCCTCTCTGGTTTTTTTTCCATTCACGGCACAAACAAGCAGCCACGGTTTCCTCCCACCTCCTTTCCCTCCGGCTGCGCGGCGCAGCCTCCTCACCTCACCCAGGAGCCACTTCCAGGAGGATCTCTGCCCTCTCAGCAGGCTGGGGCACCCCAGAAAGCTCAGAGGAGAGGTCCTGAGGGTGCTGGCACCCCCTGAAAGGCACCTTCACCCCAGGAAGTGTCCAGACCCACACCCAACGCTGTGGAGGATCCCACCGGGGGTTGTTGGCATCACCACATGACTTTCCAGCCCTTTGATGGTTTTCCTGTTGTTCTGCACATCTCCACAGGGCCAGCACTCGTGGCCATCTCTGCTTTGCTCGGGGTGGGGTTTTTGGGGTGTCCTGGGTGGGGACAGGAGCGGGGCTGGGTGATCCTGGGGGTCCCTCCCTGCTCAGGATGTGCTGTGTGTCAGAGCTGGGGCACACGGTGACAGCTCCACTCTCAGCTGCCTCAAAAGTGTCAAAACTGCCCCAAATCTGCCCCTCAGCACTTCAGAGGGGGAGAAAAGCCTCTCTGGCAACTTCAGAGCTTGGTACAACCTCCCCTGGACACTGCCTGGACACTGCCTGGACCACAGCTCTGGCTCAGATTCTGGTTCCCTTTGCTTGGGGACATCAGTGAGGACACAGGGCAGGTTCCTTTGCCCAGGTGAGGACACAGGATGGGTTCCTTTGCCCAGCTGAGGACACAGGGCAGGTTCCCTTTGCCCAGGGGAGGACACAGGACAGGTTCCCTTGCCCAGCTGAGGACACAGGATGGGTTCCCTTGCCCAGGTGAGGGCACAGGGCAGGTTTCCATGCCCAGGTGAGGGCACAGGGCAGGTTCCCTTGCCCAGGTGAGGACACAGGGCAGGTTTCCATGCCCAGGTGAGGGCACAGGGCAGGTTTCCATACCCAGGTGAGGGCACAGGGCAGGTTCCCTTTGCCCAGGTGAGGGCACAGGGCAGGTTTCCATACCCAGGTGAGGACACAGGATGGGTTCCCCTTGCCCAGGTGAGGGCACAGGGCAGGTTCTCTTTGCCCAGGTGAGGACACAGGATGGATTCCTTTGCCCAGCTGAGGACACAGGGCAGGTTCCCTTGCCCAGGTGAGGGCACAGGGCAGGTTCCCTTGCCCAGGTGAGGGCACAGGGCAGGTTCCCTTGCCCAGGTGAGGACACAGGGCAGGTTCCCTTGCCCAGGTGAGGACACAGGGCAGGTTCCCTTTGGCCAGGTGAGGACACAGGGCAGGTTTCCATGCCCAGGTGAGGGCACAGGGCAGGTTTTCATGCCCAGGTGAGGACACAGGTTCCCCCAGCGAGGCCACAGGACACCCAGGATTGTTCCTGAAGAGGAAGGAGCCAAGCACAACCTGCTTGCTCAGCCCTGGGCCCACCACCTGCAGCACAGAACCTTTTGTGGCTGCAGCAAAGGTGACCTGGGTGGAGTGAAGGGCTGGAGCTGAGCTGGATCATCCTTGGGGGCCCCTCCAGCTCAGGATATTCTGTGATCCTGATTGCTTTTCCATCACTTCCCAGCTGCAGAGGGTTGTGCTGGCAGTGCCACATTAGGAGCTGTCCCCAGACCCTTGCTGGTCCCACAGGGACAGTGGCACCTCCCTGTCAGTGGCCTCTCAAATCTAAACTTTGCACCAGAGCCCGTTTCAGCCCCAGGATTGGCTCTCAGAACCCAAAACCCTTCCCCAAAGTCACACAGAGCCTTTTCTGCTCACTTTTCAGTGGGAAATGTTGGCAATTCCAAAATCTGCTTCGAATCATCCCTTTACACTCCTCTCTTCAATCCCTGGCATCTTACACTATGCTGGCAGGGAGGTGTTAACACCAATTTTGGGCTTCCTTCCCTGTTTTTTTTCAGTGTTTTCTCTCAGCTTGGTGCTGTGCAGGAGTCCTGGGGAGGGTGTGAAGTGTGTGTCCCTCACTGCTCTGACATCAGCCCGTGCCAGCACACAGGGGATGTTTTTTGAGCGAGGTACCACGCACTATTTTAAGCAGCTTCTAAAAATAAATCCCTGCCCAAGCTGCTGTTGTGGTAGCAATGTTTTATCTCTTAATTGGGGCTGTTTGCTGAGGGTGATTCATAGAAAGGAGCTGAGCTTTCCAAGTTTTACCCTGAGGTGAAACGGCGGAGGTGATTTGCTGATTGTAACAGAGGCCTGCGCAGGCAGGAGGAAGTTTTGGATTTTCTCCACGTTTTTTTTTTTTGCTTTTTCCCTAAGGCTGAAGTGTCACATTAAACACTGGACAAGCTCTCTCTCCTGGAGGTGTCTGGGAGGTGGCAGGGCACGTTCTGAGCGGGGACAGAGACCCACAGAGCTCTGGAGAGTCGATGGCGTTGTCGCATCGAGTGAGAGATAATGGCTGAGGGAAGGAATGAGGAAGGAGATGATTCCTCTGGGAATTCAAGTGGAGATTTAAAACCTGCGTGTGCTCAGAGCTGTGGGGAAGAAGTGATGGAGGAAGGCGTTCCATGATTATCTAAGGAGCAGGAGATAACTCAGCCTTCCCACACTGTCACCTAATTCCTCCTGAGCGTGGCCAGTCCTGGGGCCCTCACTGCAAACAGGACCTGGAGGGGCTGGAGCGAGTCCAGGGAAGGGAATGGAGCTGGGAAAGGGCTGGAGAATTCCTGAGGGAGCTGGGAAGGGGCTGGAGAATTCCTGATGGAGCTGGGAAGGGGCTGGAGAATTGCTGAGGGAGCTGGGAAGGGGCTGGAGAATTCCTGAGGGAGCTGGGAAGGGGCTGGAGAATCCCTGAGGGAGCTGGGAAGGGGCTCAGGCTGGAGAAAAGGAGGCTCAGGGGGAATTTCTGGCTCTGCACAAGTCCCTGGCAGGAGGGGACAGCCGGGGGGATTTGGGATCTGCTGCCAGGAACAGGGACAGGAGGAGAGGGAACGGCCTCAGGCTGGGCCAGGGGAGCTCAGGGGGGACAGCAGCAGGAATTTCCCCATGGAAAGGGGATCAGGGCTTGGCAGGGGCTGCCCAGGAAGGTTTGGAGTGCCCAGCCCTGGAGGTGCTCCAGTAACGGGTGCAAGGCCCAGTGGGCCCGGTGGGATTCGGCCCAAGTTTGAATTTGGGGATTTGGAGGAATTTCCCAGCATTTGGGATGCTGTGAGCACGAAAATCAATGGGCAAAGAGCAGCCCTGAGAGTTCGGAAGGTGAGGAAGGACCAGGCTCTATCATCACCCCTGGGCCCTCATCCCCATCCTCATCCTCATCCTCATCCCCTGCTCCTTCAGCCTGGCCTAACCCAAAGCCATTCCAGACTCTGCAGGGAATTCCATCCCAAGTGGGAGTGGAGGGGCTGGGGCTGATGGAAAATTCCCTCCTGTGACAGCTCCAGCCCTCGCTGCACACGGATCCGTCTGGGCAGGCGCAAGGAATCGCCTGGGATAAAATCCCAGCAGCTTTTCCAGGGGTGGGAAACAGCGAGGGGAAGATGCAGCAGGGAAGGGAGGAGAAAAGGCAGGGGCAGAAGCAAAAGAAAGAGAAAAGAGGGAAAAGCGGGAAAAGAGGGAAAAGAGGGGAAAGAGGGAAAAGAGGGAAAAGAGGGAAAAGGGGGGAAAGAGGGAAAAGAGGGGAAAGAGGGGAAAGAGGGAAAAGGGGGAAAAGGGGGAAAAGAGGGGAAAGAGGGGAAAGAGGGAAAAGAGGAAAAAGGGGGAAAAGAGGGAAAAGGGGGAAAAGAGGGAAAAAGGGGAAAAGAGGGGAAAGAGGGGAAAGAGGGGAAAGGGGGAAAAGGGGGAAAAGGGGGGAAAAGGGGGAAAAAGGGGAAAAGAGGGAAAAGAGGGAAAAGAGGGAAAAGAGGGAAAAGAGGGAAAAGAGGGGAAAGGGGGAAAAGGGGGAAAAGGGGGAAAAGAGGGGAAAGAGGGAAAAGAGGGAAAGAGGGAAAAGGGGGAAAAGAGGGAAAAGAGGGAAAAGAGGGAAAAGAGGGAAAAGAGGGAAAAGAAAGAGGGAAAAGAGGGAAAAGAGGGAAAAGAGGGAAAAGGGGGAAAAGAAAGAGGGAAAAGAGGGAAAAGAGGGAAAAGAGGGTGAGGCCCAGGGTGGGAAATTACAGAAGGGGTGGTCCTGTAATTTAATTTGTAATCTGAGGGAAAGAGCCCGGTGTGGGATGGGGCAGCAGAGCAGGAGCACAACCAGGCTGCTGCCAGAGGGGGGATTTCATACAATTCCCAAAAAAAAACTCCAAAAAAACACATTTGGAGACACCCAGGGAGAGCTGGGTCATCTCCAGGGGAATGGGGACAGGAAATGGATTTACTGACAATGAAAGGTGCAAGAGGAGATGGAGAATTAATGGCTCTAAATGCTGGGTGCAGCATAATTCTCCCTAAAAGCCCAACCAGCCAGAGATTTTTACATTGGCCAGGTGAAAGAACTCGAAAATATCACTAAAACTCTAAAAGGTTTCCAACAAAACTCCTTAGATGCGTTTCTATTCCGCACAAATAAAAGCCAGGCGGCCAAATTAATGCTAATTAACCTGATTAGGTTTATTGCAGGGCTAAGGATCATTCACTGGTACCACAAGGGTTTTTTTTTTTTCCCTCTCTCCAAACAGAATTCCCTTTGTGCACCTGCTTTTAACACCACCCTGCCAGAGAGCACCTCCCAGTATAATTCCATTATGGCTGGGAATTATATTCCATCCATCCATCCACTGAAATTCAGAGAATAAATACAAAACCATGCACATTAGGTACTCTCTGCAGGGATATTTAAAGCTTTTCGCCTCAAAGTAAATCAGTTTTATGTCATTAAAGCATTAAAAATATCAAGTTGCAAAGGTTTTTCTCCCAGAACTTGGTTTCCTCTCAATGTCTTTTAACTTTGGGCAAGGCAGGTCACGGGGAATTGGCATTTCCCACTCCAGCTCACCCCCGGAGACAAACTCTGGCCTCTCGTGCCTCAGTTTCCCCCCCTGAGTATGAGAATGGCATTTCAGAGGGGCTGAAAAGCCTAATTCATGATCATCTCTAGGAACTCTGAGGTGGAAAACAATCAGGAATTTCTTTTTGTTTAAATTTAAACTGTGGATGGCACAGAGAAGGCCGGAAACCAAGAATTCTCTGACAAACACAAGGGCAAAGCCCAGACTTAGACTCCTCCTGAGGGAAAAACAAGGAATTAATTCATTTTATTTGCACCTGATCACCTTTGGGGTCCTGGTTTTGTTTTCATTTCTTATTTCCTAAGCCCTGCCAGTCACAGGGACGCTGTGGGCAGCCTGTGGCTCTGCCCCTTTACATTATAAATGTAATAAATCTGGTGCATAATGTAATAAATCTGGTCTATAATAAAGCTTTTATTCCTCAGAAATAAATCCTGGAATTCTTGCCATCCCCAAAAAATGAATCCCCAAAATGAACCTGTGCAGATTCGGGATTCAGTGTTTGAAAGAGGGCAAAATTCCAAGGATGTGGAGCATCCACCTGGACACCCAGAGCTGCTTTAAATCCGTGAAATAAACCCTGTTTGCATCTCTGCCCTCGGGGTCTCGGCCCCAAACCCTCCTTGGGGAACGAGGCTTTGGCCAAGGGCAGCTCCGAGGGGTCCAGGGGAGTGAAGGAAAAACCAAAAATTGCCAAATCCAGGGGGAAAAACCGAGTTGTTGATTTTCTGAGAATGGTCATGAAACGGTTTAGGTTGGAATTAAACACATCCAGTTCCAATCCAAAGACTCCTTCCACCATCCCAGGCTGCTCCAGCCTGGCCTTGGGCACTGCCAGGGATCCAGGGACAGCCACAGCTGGAATTCCATCCCAGCCCCTCCCCACCCTCCCAGGGAACAATTCCTGCCCACCCAAATCATTTCTTCCCTTTCCCACTCCAAACCCTGCACAGAACCAGCTTTGCTCAGGCCCTGGCACCAGAAATAAACTGATTTTTCATTACAAACGTTCCAAGCTGATGAAATCCCCTCTTTGGGACACAAATCCCACCCAGCCAGCACCAGCTGGGCTCCATTTTGGACCTTCTGGACCTTTTCCAAGGAAAATTAAGCACTTCAAGGGTTGCTCCCAGGATATCCTGAGATGGGGGAGGAACCCACCAGGATCATCAGAACCAATTCCACAACACCAAAGGGAAAATGGGAGCTCCAGCACAGTTTGCTACCTTTCAAATGGATTTGGATGATGGAAAATAAGAATTTTTCTTACTAAAATTGCTGTGGATACCGGGCTGGGACAGGCTGCAGGTGCTTCGGAGGCCAGGATTAGGAGTCAAAATGATCTTGATAAATCGTAGAAATGGTCTGGAAGAAACAAGAAGAGCAGAAAAAGACACTTCAGGAATGGTGGGTGATTGGTGAGGCAGGAATAATCAATGGCACGTTCAGCAGGGAGATCCGGGATTGAAAGGGGTGGGATTTTGGGAAATCTCAGGATTTCCACGGATCACAAAGTGGACAGGAGCTGAACGTGAAATAATGCAATAAAACCAAACATTTGCTGTGGTGCTGAGGCAAAATGTGCAACAAATAAACAAAGGGAACTTTCCATCTCTCTGGCCCCACTGAGGTTCTGGTGCTGAACATTTCAAACCCCGGATAAATTCCCAATGAGCACAAGGAGAACGATCCCAGATGGATGGAGAGAGCACAGGCTGGAAATCCCGAGAGGAAAATCACATTTATGGCATCAGTTATGGTTGGAAAAGCCCTCCAGGATCACCCAGTCCAACCACAAACCACGGCCACCACTAAGCCACGTCCCCAGGTGCCACATCCAGGTGTTTGTTGGGCATTTCCAGGGATGGGGACTCACATTCCCAGCACAGGGATTTGTTTTGAGTAAAGACAGCATGGAGGCATCGCCCTGGCCTTCAAAGGGAAGGGATAAATCACCTTTAGGGTTTGCCAGGGGTGTCACAGCCCTAAATTGCACCAGGTAACCCAGGCTGGACACCAGGAATTGTTTCCTGACTGGGAATTCAAGGAATTCGAGGGCTCTCCGACACTTGGATGAGGGAATTTAAGGCACAGCCCATCAGGAGGCGGCTTTACCTTGGACTCTCAATTTTCTTTGTTTCCAAGGGTAGAAAAACCCCTTAGGAAGCAACTCAGTGGCTCAATTACCCAACTTAATTAACCAAATTAACAGCTGAGGCCGTGGCCCCTGCAGCACATCACCCACACGGGCAGAGGGATCTGCCTGCACAGGGGAAAGAAGTAAAATTACATCAATTTTGTGGAGAAGAAACAGAGATTGAAGAGCCCAACATGCCAACACCACCCAGAGGGCCAGGATCAATGCAGGGGGAGCCCTGCCCAGCAGAAAAATCCCCAAATGACCCTTTTAATTAGAGAAAAATGGAAAAATATTCGAACTCGCATCTTTGCAGGTGCCCCACGTGTGACAGGATCCCAACAGGGTTTTATTTTTGCACCAGTCTGCGTTTCCACAGGGCACAGAGAATTTTCCTTTGTGGGTGGAAGGCTCAGCAGAGCTGCTGTGATTCCTCAGCAGGAATCTGGCTGGGGGGGATGGCTCCTGAGGCACTGCCAGTGTTTTTAGCGTTTTCCCAGAGCCCAGGGATGGATTCCGAGCAGAGGCTGCTGCAGGTCCCTCCCTGGGCTGGCACAGGGGTCCCAGCTCCGTTTGGGGACAGTTCAGGCTGGGATTGTCACCAACAAAACTTTCCTTCTGCACACCCGGGCTCAGGGAGCTTCTGGGATGAGCTGGGATTTTTCCCAGTGATCTCAAGAGGTCAAAAGGGTTCTCCCAGCTCACCCCAGGGCCCGGAGAAGCTTCCCCTGGGTCCCTGGAAGTGCCCAAGGCCAGGCTGGACGGGGCTGGGAGCCCCTGGGGCAGTGGGAGGTGTCTCTGCCATGGCACTGGGTGGGATTTCAGGTTCCTTCCAGCCATAATTCCATAATTCTGTGATTCCCGATCCCGTGGTTGGAGTTTGGCCTCGCAGGGTGCTGCTCTTGGGTTCCTCTGCCCTCTGTGACCTCAGCAGGGCTCCCCAGGCACAGCAGAATCTGGAATATCGATGTTTTCCTGGGAATCTGGAGGGGAATCCAGGACTGGGCTGCCCTGCACCCACTTTTCCACCTTCCTGCTCAATCTGAACAAAAGTGATGTTTTGACCTCCTCATCCTGTGGCCACACTCACCATGGTGAGTGAAGATATCACGAATTTTACTGGGGACAGATTTTGTTTTCAGAACAAGCATCGAACAGGGAACTCATCCTCAGATGGGTAGAAATTTATCTATTTATCTATCTTTGAGTAAATGAATTCCCCCCAGCTGGCAGCAGTTTCCAGGCAGAGTAGGTAGCTCTACAGCACATCAGTAACTCCCCAGGCACAGCAGAATGTGGAATATCCATGTTTTCCTGGGAATCTGGAGGGGAATCCAGGACTGGGCTGCCCTGCCCATGAGGAGCAGCCAGGTCCTGGCGAGGGATGGAAGTTTGGGATTGGAATCTGTGGACAGACCACTGGAGATGCCAGAAACTGCTGTGGGCAGCCCCACGCCGGAGGGCAGGAGGATTTCCATCCACCCCACAGGAGGGGAATGGGATGCCCAGGGATGGGAAGATCCTGGAGGATTCTGTGATCCCAGGATCACCAAACCCTCGCTGCCACCTGGCTGTGGAGAACCTGGGAGAGATCAGTGCCAGAGCAGGCTTTTATCACGAGGGAATTTTCATTTTCATAGCAAAATATAAAATAAAATAAAGTAAAATAAAGTAAAATAAAAAAGAAAATAAAATAAAGTTAAAATAAAATAAAATAAAATTAAAATTAAAATAAAATTTAAAATAAAATCAAAATAAAATTTAAAATAAAATCAAAATAAAATAAAATAAAATAAAATAAAATAAAATAAAATAAAATAAAATAAAATAAAATAAAATAAAATATACATAACAACATAACATAACATAAAGTAAAATAAAACATACATAAAATAACATAATATAACATAACGAAAAAAACAAAAAATAAAATATAACATAACATGCATAAGAACATAACATAACATAAAGTAAAATAAAATAAAACATAAAATACATAAAATAACATTAAATAACATAACATAAAATAACAAAATAACATAAAATAACATAAAATAACATAATATAACAACACAACAAAATAAAATAAAACATAAAATAAAATAAAACATAACAAATAACAAAAATAAAATAAAATAAAATAAAATAAAATAAAATAAAATAAAATAAAATAAAATAAAATAAAATAAAATAAAATAAAATAAAATAAAATAAAATAAAATAAAATAAAATAAAATAAAAATTTCAGGAGCACACAGTGAGGGGGAATTTCTGTCAAATCCTTCCCTGGCTGCTGAGGCTTCTCCACTCACAGGAACACCAATGGAAATAACTGCTGGCCTTGAACCAGCCCAACATTTCCTTCTGCATTTCTCTGCCAAGTGAAGCTGCAGCCCTGCTCAGGAGCAGCCTGGGAAGCAGCAGCCGGGCTCCTGCTGCTCAGCTCCCTCTTACCTGGGAGGCATCGGCCCCTCCCGGGCTGGGAACAAAGGATTTCAGGTTGAAAGGGGGAAAAAATAACAAAAAAGGAGCAGTGCAGGCACTGGAGATGAAGCAGCTTTAGCAGCCTCTTTTATCAGGGCAGCTTCCACCTCCAGGCAAGGACCCTGGGAAAGCATCAGGAGTTAAAAATTCATATCGCAGCCACAGCCAAGAATTCCCAAAAAATTCCTATTGTTCTTCCCGAGCCAGGGCAGGGGGCAGCTCCTGGGAGCTTCTCCAGCCATTCCTGGGGGCTGCTGGCACTGCCAGACCCACTGGGCAGCCTGGGACGCTCCCAGGGATCCAGGGACAGCCACAGCTGCTCCTGTCCCCTCCAGGGAGGTGGGAACTGGGATTGATTCCCACCCTTCCATCCCAGCTTTTCAGAGACAGGACCTTGTGCCCTCCTTCCCTCACAAAACCTGCCTGGAGCTCCATCATTTTCACAGCATCGAGTGACCTCGTGAGGATCTGATGAGGTCAGAGGTGGAGATTTGCAGGAGAATCCAGAGAAATTCCCCTTTTCCAGCTGCTCATCCCTGGTTTCAGAGCACCACAAACTGCTGGAATCCCTTTTCCTGCTCGCTGGCTCCCCTCAGACCACGGCCCCAGGCTCCTCCATGGCCCCTTGCAGCCTGGGGATGTGGAAACAAATGGGAATGCTGGGCTTGGGAAAGGTGCATGGAAAATAAAGAGCCAGGAGGGAGCTGCCCAGAAGGAGAGGCTGGGGCAGCTCCCTTCAGCCAGGGAAAGACTTTCTGCTCCTCATTTTTTGTGGGATAAAAGCTTCCAAAGCCGTTTGGATGAGAAATCCCTGTTTGGGGGTTGAGAAGAGCCCTGTGAAGCTCAGCTGTGGCTCTGAGCAGGGCAGCAGCTCGGCATTTCCATCTGCCCTGCATCCCAAACATCCCCCCAGCACAAGAGGCAGCCAAATAAACCAGCAGCTCGAAGCATCCAGGCTCTTGATTCTGAGCTGAAAACCGGGCCCAGCCAAGCTGAAATCCTCAGGAGGTGACAGCGCTGAGGAGCTGAATCCCTGCAGTGGCCACACACTCACTAAGATGGGAAAAAAACCCCAAAACTCCCCCATTTCTGTGTGATTTCCCCTTGATGAGAGGAAGGAGCTGCAAAGGGCCATTTCTTCTGAGTTTAACTGCATCCAGTGCTCCTAAGGGTGAGGGGAAAGAGCCCTTCATGAGCCAAAACCAAAAAAAAAAGTGATTCTATTGTAGTGCAGCATCCTCAAAGCTTTGCTCCCCACACCCTCAAGTGTGAAATCAGAGATTTTTTTTTTTTCTCAGCAATGTTTTTTGCTCATTTCCTGCCTGGCCTCTCGTGCTTTGAGCGATGAATCAGGATGAATTAACATCAGGGGCAAGAGTAGGATCGTGCCTGAGCACAGCTTTGCTGTCATTTTCCAGGGAATTAAAGCCAGGCCTTGTCATGTTGGGCTGACCACGGACACCAGGACAGGCCCAGTCCCACCTCTCCTTCTGGGCAGCTCCCTCCTGGCTCTTTATTTTCCATGCACCTTTCCCAAGCCCAGCATTCCCATTTGTTTCCACGTTCCCAGGCTGCAAGGAGCCATGGAGGAGCCTGGGGCCGTGGTCTGAGGGGAGCCAGCGAGCAGGAAAAGGGATTCCAGCAGTTTGTGGTGCTCTGAAACCAGGGATGAGCAGCTGGAAAAGGGGAATTTCTCTGGATTCTCCTGCAAATCTCCACCTCTGACCTCATCAGATCCTCAGGAGGTGACTCGATGCCGTGAAAATGATGGAGCTCCAGGCAGGTTTTGTGAGGGAAGGAGGGCACAAGGTCCTGTCTCACCACCCCTCCAAGAGCTGAGCTCTCTCAGCCTGGGCTGCAGCAGCTCAGCCCCCGTGGCTGAAATCCCTCACAATTCCCATCTCCCTGGCCAGGAATTTCCCACATTTTCACCATTTCCAGTCCTTTCCTCCATCCTCCTCACCAAATCCTTATCCCCACTCATACCACAGACTCCATCGGTACGGAGCACAGCAGAGATTGGTTTTTTTTTTGCATTTTTCTCCTTTTTCTCTTATCAGAGAGATCTAAAAACCCAAAAAGCATCGAATTCTCCTGGGTGCACAGAGGTTGTGCTGCACTTTTGCTGGATGACACCAAAGAACCACAAGAGCAGAGCCCCAGGGAGGCCAAGGGCTGATGCAAACGGAAAAGAAGGCAGCGAAAGGAAGTCGTTCTGTCGGGCTTTGTTCTTTCAGGGGCTTTTTGGGGTGGCTTCTTTCCATAGAAAGTTTCCACTGCAGTTTTTGAAATGAAACTTGGGTGTATTTTTGCCCTGGGAGACGTGTCAGAGTAACAGCACAGAGCTGTGCCCAGGCCCAGGGTCTGGAACAGAGTGAAAACACAAGGAATGCCCCCAAAAACCATCCCTGAGTCATTTTCCGCAGTTAAAATCTGGGAAAAAAGTCGAGATATCATTCAGGAAAGCCTCTGGAGAGGTTTTAGTGGCGACAGAACTTTCAGGGTGCAATGAGAGCCAGACCTGCACAGGCAGAATTCCTTGTGGGATGGAGAAAAGTGGAGGGAACACCAGGAAAAGTGGAATGAACACCAGGAAAAGTGGAGGGAACGCCAGGAAAAGTGGAGGGAACACCAGGAAAAGTGGAAGGAACACCAGGAAAAGTGGAGGGAACACCAGGAAAAGTGGAGGGAACACCAGGAAAAGTGGAATGAACACCAGGAAAAGTGGAGGGAACACCAGGAAAAGTGGAGGGAACACCGGGAAAAGTGGAGGGAACACCGGGAAAAGTGGAGGGAACACCGGGAAAAGTGGAGGGAACGCCAGGAAAAGTGGAGGGAACACCGGGAAAAGTGGAGGGAACACCAGGAAAAGTGGAATGAACACCAGGAAAAGTGGAATGAACACCAGGAAAAGTGGAGGGAACACCAGGAAATCCCTCCAAAAGGGCTCATCCCATCACTTGGGGGCTGCGCAAACATCCCTGCGCTGTCAGCTCCAAACCCTCCTTCCCAGGATGCAGAATTTCATGGAATCGCCTCAATTTTGAGCTCCAGGGGGGCTCAGCCATGAGGGAAAACCAAAATTCAACCTCTGCCAGATCTTCCAAACCCTGAGCCCGAGAATCTGGGGGATCTGGGGATGAATCCAGGGGATCTGGGGATATTTCCAGGGGTTTTGGAGATTAATCCAGAGGATCTGGGGATATTTCCAGGGGTTTTGGGGATGAATCCAGAGGATCTGGGGATATTTCCAGGGGTTTTGGGGATGAATCCAGGGGATCTGGGGATATTTCCAGGGGTTTTGGAGATGAATCCAGGGGATCTGGGGATATTTCCAGGGGATCTGGGGATGCCTCTGAGCATTTGGGGATGCTCCAAGGGATTTGGGGATGCTCCCAAGGGACTTGGGGATGCCTCCAGGGCATTTGGGGATTCTCCAGGAGTTCTAGGGATGCTCCAGGGGTTTTGAGGATGCTCCAGGGGATTTAGGGATGCGCTGCCACCTTCCCCCGGGCAGGCTGAGCAGCAAAGCAGCAGCACCAAGCCAGGGCATAAATCAGATTTTCCTACAGCAGATTCCCAGCCCACCCTGGAACCTTCAAAAGGGGTTAAAATAAAAAGGAGTTAAAATAAAAAAGGGGTTAAAATAAAAAGGGGTTAAATAAAAAAGGGGTTAAATAAAAAAGGGGTTAAATAAAAAAGGGGTTAAAAAAGGTTTAAATAAAAAGGGTTAAATTAAAAAAAGGGTTAAATTAAAAAGGGGTTAAATTAAAAAGGGGTTAAATAAAAAGGGGTTAAATTTAAAAAGGGTTAAATATTTAAAAAGGGGTTAAATATAAAAAAAGGGTTAAATATAAAAAAGGGTTAAATAAAAAGGGGGTTAAATAAAAAAAAGGGGGTTAAATATAAAAAAGGGGTTAAATATAAAAAAAGGGTTAAATTTTAAAAAAGGGGTTAAATTTAAAAAAGCGGTTAAATTTTAAAAAAGGGGTTAAATAGAAAAGGGTTAAATAAAAAAAAGGGTTAAATTTAAAAAGGGGTTAAATATTAAAAAAAAAGGGTTAAATAAAAAAAGGAGTTAAATATAAAAAGGGTTAAATAGAAAGGGGGTTAAATAAAAAAAAAAAGGGTTAAATCAAAAAGGGGTTAAATATAAAAAAGGGGTTAAATACCATGGCCAGCACGGGGTTCTGCTGGAAAAGTGACTCACAGGAAGGATGGCAACAAAGCATCGCCATAAAATATTCAACAGACCCGGTCTGCCCGGGGCTGGAGAATAAAACCCGGGGTAAGTGGACCTGGGCTGGTTCCCGGAGGTGCTGCGGGTCCTGCGGGGCCGGGAGCAGCTGGCAGCGCCCGCCGATCGGTGGCTGCAAATTACGGCCCCGCATTTAATTAAAATTTCATCGCGGCCATTCCCAGCAGCTCCTCCCGGGACAGGAGCAGCGGAGCCAGGGGCATCCAGGAGCTCGCTGGGAGGAAGGGAAATGTGGGATTTGAGGGTTTGGGGTTGGATGTGGGGGCTCTGGGGTCATTCCCAACACCAGACTGGGAGGCTCTGCTTGGACTCATGAAATGGAATCGTTTATAACCATAAATCGTAAAATCCTGGAGTGGTTTGGGTGGGAAGGGGCTCTAAAGTCATCCCATTCCATGGGCAGGGACAGATCCCACTGTCCCAGGTGGCTCCTTGGGCACTGCCAGGGATCCAGGGACAGCCACAGCTGCTCTGGCAATTCCAGCCCAGCCCCTCCCCACCCTCCCAGAGAAGAATTTCTCCCTGATATCCCATCTAAACCCATCCTCATTTAGTTTAAACTCCTTCTCTCTTGTCCTGTCCCTCCATCCCTTGTCCCCAGTCCCTCTCCAGCTCTCCTGGAGCCCCTGCAGGCCCTGGAGGGGGCTCTGAGCTCTCCCTGCAGCTTCTCCTCTCCAGCTGAGCACCCCCAGCTCTCCCAGCCTGGCTCCAGAGGGGACCCAAGAACCAGACCCAGGAGCTGCCCTGGCCATTTGCACCCCAAAAAGCTCCAAATTCCCCGTTTCATTCCCCATGGCAGAGACCCTTTAGGCGCAATCCCAACCCAGCAGGAGGATCTGGATACCCAATGGAGAATCTTTAATGATCTGTGCTGGTTTTGCCCTAAAAAGAGGAAAATTCCCGCTCCCAGTTTGGCACTGGGAGGCCTCAGGGAGGTGCGGGGACAGGCCCTGGTGCTTTCAGGGCTGGAGCAGAGTCCCCCAGAGCTGCTCTGAGCACTCCACCCTGCCCAGATCCTGCACAGCTTCAGCTGGAGGCTGGACAGGAGCACAAAATCATCGTTTACCCCACCCTGCACCTTTTTTTACTGCTGCCTTCTGTAAAACCAAGTGTGAAAACAACCACAAGTGTGAGAGACTCAGCAGCTCTGGGGCTTGCACACAAATCCCATCCGTCCCAGAGGGTCTGGAAGTGATCAGAGATCCCCTAAGTGCTGCAAGGGAAGAAGAAAATCCCACAAATATCTCCGAGGTGTCTCCTTCTGGGTCACAGCAATCCTGAACCCACGAGCCAAACTACACAGGCAGGGAGGGAAACAGCCACATCCACGAAAACTAATGCTGGATCACAGCAGATTATCCTAAATGTCAGTGCCCTGCTGCCAGGCCACCCTTAATCCTTAAAAAAAAAATAGGAAGAAAAGCTGCAAAACAAGCCCAAACATCCTCAGCTTCTGCTTTTAGGGAAGCTCCCTGCAGGAAGCCCTGGAGCACAAGGCCCAAGGAAAGCAGAAATTTTCCTGCTGGGGCACAAATGAGGAGAAAAATCCAACACATCCCTGGCCACAGCTGGAGGAAAAAGAGGCTCCTGCTCACAGCAGGGCCAGGAGGGATTCACAGCATCCTCTGTCCTGCTCAGGGCTCTGGGGGAAGCAGCAATTTGGGCTGGAAGATGAGGGTCGAGCTCCAAACCTGCCCAGGTGTCCGGGGAGGCTTCACCCCCCTGAGCAGCTCCTCGGGAAGTCAGGGCAGGCAGAGGCAGAGAGTGATGGATGCAAAATTAAAAGCTGGATAAATAATTAATTGCTGAGGTCATCAGATTGGAGGAATGTGTGTCCATCTGGCTCTCCTGGAGCGGGGAGGGCTCCGTTTCACCGGGGCTGAGGTGGGGCTGCCAGCACCGTAATTCCTGCCACATCCAGCAGCATCCATAAATCACCCCGGAATGCTGGCACGGCCTGGGGAGCCTTAAGCAAACAGAAAACCCCCAGAGAGCCCAAAATAAAGCAAGAGGCGACTTATTAAGGTAATTATTAAAATGCAAACCATCAAATATGTACAGCAGACAAAGCTGCCTTCCTGTTCGGCCTCTGGGTGACAAAGAACCCCCCGAAGTGCCACAAATAAAACACCCCAACCCACCTGGGGTAACCCTTTCCCTTCCCTCTGCCTGCCAGGGTGAGCTCCCTGGAGCTGGGACCACGCAGTTTTCCTGGGAATGTGTGAATTCCAGCCAGGGATGATGATTCTGAATCAGTGGTGAACAGCAATGAAGGGGAATTCGAGTTTATCCCACATTGCAGAGATCTGGAGCATCCTCCCAACCCATCTGAGAGCAGGAAACCAATGGGATCCAGAGATCCACAGTTCCAAACCCATCTGTGAGCAGGAAAAGATGGGATCCAGAGATCCAGAGCTCCCAACCCATCCATGAGCAGGAAATCAATGGGATCCAGAGATCCCAACCCATCTGTGAGCAGGAAAAGATGGGATCCAGAGATCCAGAGCTCCCAACCCATCCATGAGCAGGAAATCAATGGGATCCAGAGATCCACAGCTCCCAACCCATCTGTGAGCAGTGAAATGGATGGGATCCAAAGATCCAGAGATCCCAATTCATCTGAGAGCAGGAAAAGATGGGATCCAGAGATCCACAGCTCCCAACCCATCCATGAGCAGTGAAATCAATGGGATCCACAGCTCCCAACCCATCTGTGAGCAGGAAAATTGATGGGATCCAGAGATCCCAACTCATCTGAGAGCAGTGAAATCGATGGGATCCAGGGATCCAGAGCTCCCAGCCCATCTGAGAGCAGGAAAATCAATGGGATCCAGAGATCCAGAGATCCCAACCCATCTGTGAGCAGGAAAATTGATGGGATCCAGAGATCCGGAGCTCCCAACCCATCTGAGAGAAGGAAATCAATGGGATCCAGAGATCCCAGCTCATCTGAGAGCAGGAAAAGATGGGATCCAGAGCTCCCAGCCCATCTGAGAGCAGGAAAAGATGGGATCCAGAGCTGCTGGATGCTCCCCCTGGGGACACCACGGCGCTGCCATCGCCCAGCTCGGGCTCAGATCCCGGTTCTGATCAACACAAAGAGGAGCACAAAGCGTTTTCTGCCAGGTGGGGGCCAGACCCAAACCCCACAGGCAGCAGAGCGGGGATTCAAACCACAATCCCAAAGCAGCTCCAGCCCAGGGAGACTGCACAGCAACCAACAGCTCACCTGGGACTTCCCCTTCCCTTCCTCAGAGCCCTAAAACCTGCAAAATGCATCCCAAAACCCGCAAAATGCATCCTAAACCCTGAAAAATGCATCCTAAACCTGCAAAATGCATCCCAAAACCCGCAAAATGCATCCTAAACCCTGAAAAATGCATACTAAACCTGCAAAATGCATCCCAAAACCAGCAAAATGCATCCTAAACCCTGAAAAATGCATACTAAACCTGCAAAATTCATCCCAAAAGCTGCAAAATGCATCCTAAACCTGCAAAATGCATCCTAAACCTGCAAAATGCATCCCAAAACCCGCAAAATGCATCCTAAACCCTGAAAAATGCATCCTAAACCCTGAATAATGAATCCTAAACCTGCAAAATGCATCCCAAAACCAGCAAAATGCATCCTAAACCCTGAAAAATGCATACTAAACCTGCAAAATTCATCCCAAAAGCTGCAAAATGCATCCTAAACCTGCAAAATGCATCCTAAACCCTGAAAAATGCATCCTAAACCCTGAATAATGAATCCTAAAAGCTGCAAAATGCATCCTAAAACCCACAAAATGTATCCCAAAACCTGCAAAATGCATCCCAAAAGCTGCAAAATGCATCCTAAAACCTGGGTAATGCAAATAAATAATAAACAATAAGAAATAAAAATAATAGATCATAAAAATAATATATATATATATATATATATATATATAAGTAATAATATATAATTAACAATAAGTAATAATATATAATTAATAATATAAAATTAATATATGATAATATATGATAATATATGATAATATATAAAATAGATATAATATGTATATAAAATATATATATAATATATGTAAAATATATATTATATATAATATATAAGAAATATATAATCTATAGTAATATATGATAGTACATATTATATATTATATATAAATATATACTATATATGTAAAATACATACTATATATAATGTATAAGAAATATGTAATCTATAATATTATATGATAATATATAATATATATTATGTATAAAATATATACTATATATGTAAAATGTATATAATATTTATACCTAGATATAATAAATATATGATAATAATAATTATAAATAACATAAATCCCATCCATCTCACATTCCTCCACTCCAGGGCCCCGAGAACACCCCCCTGTCTCTTCAAACTTTTCCCCCTCTTCAAAACAAAAACTGATTTATTTTATTTTTCCCCCTGAAGCAGCAGCAGAGTCCCAGCACCGACCCCCCTCTCTCGTCTGCCGTTTCCCTTCAGCTGTTCCTCGCCTCCCTGGGAAACAGAGCCAGCAAAAACCTCCTGCAAACGCTGTTCCCAATTAAAGGCAGCCCTGATGAAACCATCGCAGCCACTTGCTGGAGACATTTCTCCCCAGAAGAGCTCGCAGCGTTTCCTTGATGAACCCCCAAGCACAACAGTTTCCAGAGCGATTACAGAGCAGCCAGCCGAGCCAGAAATAACAGGGAGAGATGGAAAACATCCCCTGCTCTGCCTCTCCCTCACACCAGCGCTGGGGACGGCCACAAACCCAGCCCCGAGCACCAAATGATGGACACAGAGCCAGAATTCGGGAGTGAATTCCAAACTCTGGCGGATGGAGGGACCAGCCATGGCCAAAGCAGCTGGCTGTCAATCCAAATATCAAATATTCCGGATATTTTACCCACCTGAGCCCCAGCTGCTCTGTCCTGATTTGGGAAAGGTGATTTGAGCTCTGGCACAGCGCCGGGGCAGCAGCAGGATGGGGAATGCCGGGTCTGGGGGCTCCCCTGAGCCCCCCGTTATTAAAGCAGCGATTTGGGGTCTGTGCTGGGCACAGCTGCAGCTCCCATCCCTGTGGAGCTCCCGGTGCATCCCCAGCACATTCCCGTGCTCCTGCTGCACCTCTGACTTGGATTTATTCACCAGAACCCTGCTTTTGTTCCATCAAACACCTCCCAAAGGGGTCTCAGCCCTCCCCAGCTCCAACTCCTCACTCTCAAGGAAAGAACAAACTCAGCTCCTTTTTTCTTTTGCAATAAAACCTGAACTTTTTGCTCCCCAGAACCCTCACAAGAAGCTTCTCCACCTCTCTCGTCCCTCCAGAACCCTCCTGAGCTTTGTCTGGCCTGGAAAGAGCCCAACACATTTATTTGTGTGACAACGGACCCATTTATCACCTTATTAAAGGATATTATTAAATACATTAAATGAATTAAATGCATTAAATTAATTAAATAATTTAAATGAATTAAATAATTTAAATGAATTAATTAAACTAAATAAATTAAATTAAAGGGATTTTTAAAGCACACGACCCAAGCCACTGCTCCCTTCGCTCAGATTTGCCAAAAACAGGCTCAAAAATAAATAAAAAGCCCTGAAGAGCCACGATTTTGGGTGAGAGGTTTCGTGCCTGACACAAATCCTTGCCAATTCCTTCCCGAGATCCCATCCAGCCCTGCCCTTGGGGTGAGGCACTGAGGCTTTGGGGTTAAGGAAAACCCCTGGAATTGGGCAGGATTGCCTTTGGAATGACACAGAGCACTCTCAGGCACTGAGGATGCTGCAGAGGTGAGGAGCCAACTAAAACCTTCAATGATCTTTGGGTCTCTTTTAGCTTTTCCGGCAGTTTTTGGAGCGGCTGCTCAGAGATGTCCCAGCCCAGAGAGGTGAACAGAGCTGGGAATTGTTAATTAATGATTAATTAAGGCTGGGAGAGCTGGGGGTGCTCAGCTGGAGAGGAGAAGCTGCAGGGAGAGCTCAGAGCCCCCTCCAGGGCCTGCAGGGGCTCCAGGAGAGCTGGAGAGGGACTGGGGACAAGGCCTGCAGGGACAGGACCCAGGGAATGGCTTGAGATTGGCAAAGGGGAGATTTGGGTGGGATCTTGGGCAGGAATTGTTCCCTGGGAGGGTGGGGAGGGGCTGGGCTGGAATTGCCAGAGCAGCTGTGGCTGTCCCTGGATCCCTGGCAGTGCCCAAGGCCAGGCTGGACATTGGGGCTGGAGCAGCCTGGGATGGTGGAAAGAGTCCCTGGATTGGAACTGGATGTGTTTAATTCCAACCCAAACCGTTCCATGACCATTCTCAGAAAATCAGCAACCTGGCTTTTCCCCTTGGATTTGGGAATTTTTGGCTTTTCCTTCACTCTCCACCTGCCCTGGACCCCTCGGAGCTGCCTGGGTTTGGAGCAGCCTGGGACAGCTCCCGCTGCCCTTTGGGATCTTTAAATTCCCTTCCCACCCAAACCAGTCCGGGATCCTGTGACAGGTTCCAGTTATTCACCGTCACTCCCCGTGCCCAGAGCACTCCCAACACCATTTCCTGGGAATGCCATTTAAAATAGCAGCCATTTATTTTTATTTAATGTTTTTTTTTTCACCCTGGTGGAAGGAAAAAAAAAAAACACAACTCTGTGGTCTTTTGCAAACTGCTGCGGGGCGAGTGTGGCAACGCTCCTGGGAGGGAGGGAGAATATTTTTAACCCCATTTTACAGAAGTGGGAACTGAGGCACGCACTTTTCCACAGCAGGAGATTGGCCCCAAACCCTTTGGAATCCTCTCAGGATGATTTCCAGCGGAGATGCTCGCTCCCAGAAGAAGCACACGCTTATTCCAGACTCACACTGCTCACACTGTTGCGCCCCAGCCAATTTTCTCACGTAAACAGAGCGGCGCAAGAGCGGTTTCTCTTCAGGTTTTGTTAATTTTAGCCTGAGAAAGTCATGAAGGAAATACCTCAGCAGCACGGGCAAGATGGTGGGAGGGTAATTAAACACCCAGCTCCACTTCCCCTCCGCCTCACAGCAGCTTCACCTCTGCTGGAGCCATCTCCAGCTCTATTTTTGCCCCTGGTTCCAGCCTGACCTTCCACTGCGGGGTTTTGTTCGGCAGACAAACGCTCCCCACCCCCGGGGTGAGGGATCTTCCTCTCAAACACAGCCCAAACTTCATCTGCCTCTCCAAAATGTGTAAAGACACAGCGGATTTGGGGTTTTGGAGCCCAGGAAAGCTCTGTCCTGCCCCTCCATCCTCCTCCTCCCCGCTCAGGCAGCAGCTGGGACGCCAAGGGGACTCAAATCCGAGCGATTTCTGTACAAAGAATTAAAGAATCACCGATGCCAGGCTGGCTGAAGGGGCGTTTATCACATTTATATCCCTGTGACAAAATTCCAGCCCTGGGTGACACACCTGGTTTACAGGTGATGGGAACATTCCAGGGCTTTCCAAAAGCATCCATGAGAATCCACCCACGTGGACTTTATTAAAAAATAAGATTTTTTTTAATCTTTTTAATATTAGAAATTTAAGTTCTATAAGAATTTGTAGAATACAAAAATTTCTAGAATTTATGCATTTATTTTATTGATATATTTATATTTATATAATTATATATTTATATCATTATATATTTATATTTACCTAATTATGTATTTATATAAATTCATTTCTCTATATTTATAGTTTATATATAAATTTCATATTTATATATATTTATATATTTATTTAAATATTTATATTTTTATATTTTATAAATATAAATTTAAAATATATATAAATTTCTATATAAATATATAAATTTATTATAAAAATTATAATTTTTAAAAATATAAAAATACATAAATTTTTAAATATATAGATTTATTATATATAAATATGTACATTTATTATAAAAATATAGTTTTTAAAAATATAAATATATAAATATATATTTATATATTATATTTAAAGAATTAATTAATTAGAAATTAGAAATAATCAAGAATATTATTATTATTCTTACATTTAATTTCCTATTTTTAATTTCTACTTGACTCATTTCAGCCCCATCTTTTCCCGTCACTTTAACTTACACATTTCTTCAGTAAATGTCCCCAGAAAGGGAACAAACCCCAAAAGCCTTGAGGCAAGGGAACACAGGAAACCCGTGGGCAGCCATCTGAAGAGTCAGCAGTGGAAAAAGCTGAGGCTCATCCCTGTCACCCTCAGCTCCGCCCCGGGGTCACTGCCAGCCTCCCCTGGCATCCAGCAGGGAATGGGGACAGCCTTCCCATCCCACCCTTTTCCCTGGGAATCTCCAGGCAGGAGGAACCAGCCACAAATCCAGGGCTCGGGGGGTTCTGCCTGGAACCCTTGAAAGCTCCCAAAAACCCTGAGAGTTTCCCGATTTCCACTGCAAATCCCTCCAGCCTGAACGAGGAGCCTTCCTCACCCCCAGCGGGTTCATCCCAGGGCTGAGGATGGAGGAGGCCGGTCCTGGAGCACCTGAGGCAGAAATTCCTGCCCTGAAAAGTGACCAGAAATGGTCCCAGAGCTGCTGCTCGTGTGGCTCGGTGATTTTTGGGCGGGTGAACCCTTCAGGAGAGGCAAAGTCGGGGTTCAGCCCTGGGGAGATTCCAGGGAATCGCTGCCCTCCAGCCCAGGCGTGCTGGGAAAAGGGCCAGCCTCAGATTTATGGGATTCTCCCGGGGTTTCCCCTCTGAGCTGCAGCACCAAGTGAGGGCTCAGCAAAGCCATGAGTGTCTCGGTGCATCCAATTTGGGAGAGCCCTAAATCTTGAATTCAGCTGGATCCTGCTGATTTCTGACAGAACCCACCCAGACTCTGTGGGGTTACTGGAGAAGCAGAGCAAAATCACTGAAACCCCAAAACCTGAGGACACTTAAACAGGTGACCCTCCAAAGTCTGGGAAAGGAACGATGGATGGGCTAAAAGACAATTTAGGATCTGGAGACTGAGGAGCTGCTGAAGCTGAAAACCTCATTAGCACAAGGAAGGCTTTAATGAGGTTTCCCCCAATGCTGAAGATGCTCCGCTGCGATTTTGGTCCCAAAAGCTCCTGAAAAGCGCCCAGGGTGGTGGCAGAGAGCTGCCAGCAGCCCTTGCTCACAGCAAGTCCGTTTTGGGAAGGTAGGAAAACCTGATCTCATGTTTTCCCCCTCACTTATCCCCTCTCAAAAAGCTGCCAAGCGGTTCCCAGAAGGAAGGAAAGTGTCCCCAGACTGTAGTTTTTCCGTCCAACTGGAAACAAACAACAACAAGAAATGGTTACAAAAATACCAGCGAGCTCCTGGATGGGTTGGTTCCTGTTCCTCTGCGGGAAGAGGCTGCTCAGAAGGTTTCCACTGTAAACACCCAGGGCTGGCCGTGCCCATCCCACCCAGCCCTGCGGGGCCCGTCCCCTCACCTGCCGCACCTGCGAGCCCTGCTCACCTTCCCTGAAGGCTCCAGAAAGTGGGAAGAGGAGAAAAATCAGCGCTGCGGGGGCTTCTGACAGCCTGGGCTTCCCAGGGAGGAGAGGCTGGGCTGGGCTCGGCGCTTGGCAGAGAAAAGGAGGCAGCGTGGAGGCCAAGGAAGATTTATGGCCACATCCACTCTCCCCAAATGTTTTCTGAGTGCCTGAACCCCGCCAGCCCCCTCGGCAGGGAAACACAATGAGCCCTTTGATGCTCGTTAGGAGCTTCACCTTCTGCAGGCTCGTAATTAGAGCCGGCCAGGATAAAAATCTCCTTTATTTGCGATTCCCGCCCCTATTGCGGGGAGCAGGATCCCAGCTGAGCGCCCTGGGAAAGCCCAACTCCTGGAATTCCAGTTGGGAGCACAAATCACCTCGGTCCTCTCGCAAGGTGGTCCCAGCCCAGCGAGGAACGGCCCCGGGTTTCGGAGCCCGAGGTGGGAAGGGAGAGCTCGGCAAGTGTAACAGGCAGGGTGGAAAAGAGAAGAAACATTTCCCTGCATCCCAAGCAGCCGCACAGATCCCAGCAGAGCCATAAAATCCCCTAACAAGCAGCCTTTCTAAAGGCACAGACAATGGTGCTGAATGTATATTCGAAATAAATCGCTCTCCTTCCCAGAGGGTAATTTTCCTTTTTCCCGACGTTTGACCCTCCCCTTGCCAAGAAACCCGAGGCTTCCAGGCGCTCCAGAGGCTGCTGAGGCATTTTTGGCGTTCAACACGTGCGGCCAGAAGTTCTGACAGCAGAGCTGGGAGGCAGCAGGAGCCTCGGCGAGCGGGGGGGACGGAGGAAGGAGGAGGAAGGAGGAGGAAAATCAGCTTTGCTGAGGCAGGAGCAGCTGGACGCGGCCCTGGGACCGCGCCAGTGACGCGCGGGGAGATCCCAGGAGCCCCTCATTACCGGGCTGCCACCCAATCCCCAGCACGGCCGCGGTGATTTCCCTTCAGGACACGCTTCCCTGCTCCCTCGGCTTCCCGGGAAAGCTCCCAGGGCGGCGCTGCCCCGGCCCCGCAGCCCGGGGGAGGTTTCTCAACAGCGCTTCTGTTGTTCGCTTCGGGATAAATGTTATTTTCGGGAGCGCCGCTGCCGGGACTCACCCGCGGCTCCCCGGGGTGGTTCCCCACATCCGATCACGCTGCCCCGAACACTGAGCCATTCTCCCGAGCCGTGTTTTCCAAGAGCAAACTGCAAACACTCGGGACCAGCCCAGCCCAGCTCGGCCGGCAGAACCAAAGCAGAACCTGCGCTCCTGGCTCTGCCCTCTCTGCCCATCCCGCAGCCTCTGAGCAGCGCAGGGGGCTCAGAAACCTTCCGGGGGTGCCCCGTTCCCGGCCAGCAGCGCGGGGAAGGAGCTGCACGGCGCTCCTGGAACGGAGGAGAGCCAGCACAGGAGAGGGGAGAAGCGCCCGTTGTGGGTGAGGGTGAGGATGGTCACTCACGGGGAGTAAATCCCCTCCCTCCGGGCTGCCAGAGCCCTTCCTGGGCTCCTCAGAGGGTTTGCACCGCCCTTGTGCCCCCGAGGACACAGTCCCAGCCCTGCTGCGGCACTTTGCTGCCAACACACTCATTAATTAATTACCCAGTAACTCCTGCACGTTTTTTCTCTGATGCACAGTTCACACAGGCCCGCTACGGGTCCCGGGTTTCCCTTCCTCAGCGAGGACTCCAGAAAACCCCTCAGCAGCCCCAGGGCAATCCCTGGGGGCGGAATTCCTGGGAATCAGCTCAGAGCAGCACAGCTCAAACCCCCCCTGTCCTGCCCCAGGGTCCCTGCACCCTCTCCTCAAGGGGTGAAAGAAATCCTGTTTCCAGCACCCCTGCGGCTGAGAAGGGCAAGGCAGGAGGGGGTGAGGACAGGGTGACACTTTGGAGCCTTCCGACACCCTTGAGCCGAGTGAGAATCGCAGCATCCCACCAACCCCACCTGCTCCGGCTGAGGGAGCGCGCTCTGCCCCCACCGGGAAGGTTTTTCCACAAGAACCCGCAGGAAAAGTTCCCGAAGCGCTGGGATTGTGAGAAAATCGCGAGTCCCCGCAAGCACAAACACCTTCCCGGAGGGTCAGCGGTGCCAAATAAAGCGGGAGAGGCGGCACTCGGGACAGAGGGGCCACCAGACAGCCACGGTAAAAGCTGGCTCCATGCCCTGACAGCAGCAATCCCCCAGCACTGAAATCCTGGGAGCTGCAGGTGATCCCCGGGCGGCGGAGCGGGGCTGGGATTGTATTGCTCACACCATAAATCACCGTGGCAGCTGCCCCAGCCGCTTCCTCACAGCAGCCTGGCACTGGGTAAAAGTGCCAGGTCCTCTCGGCACGGCCAGCGAGGAGGGGGGAAATAAAAACCACGCACGGCTCCTTTTTCCGGAATAACAATGCCCGCATTTGCATGGAGAGGCTCAGCCCGGGAGGCACCGCCGATCGCACCCCTGGGCGCATCAAAGGCGTTATTAATTTCCATCGAGGAGAATTAAGGAGCTTAACTCGTTAGCGCTCATTTACTCAGCCTTAATGCATTTTTAAAGCTGCCTCATTTTCTGCTGACGAGCAGGTGCTAATCGAGGAACGCTTAAAAGGGATAAAACTGCCCGCGGGTCAAGCCCAGGGCCAGCAGGTCCAGCCCCCGGCCGGGGACATCCAACATCCTGCTTGGCAGGAGCTCCGGCAGGGGTTTCGCTGGCACCGCTCCTGTCGCATCACGTGTGGCCCCAGAACAACCCCTCGGCTCCCCGCTCGCTTTTCCTGTGCGAGCGATAAGGAGGAAATCCGTCCCAGACGGGCAGACAGCTCAGCCCAGCCCTGCCAGCGCTCAGCCGCAGCTCCCGGCTCCCTCATTAGGGCCGCCCGCCAATTAAGAACCCGAGCCTGCTGCGGTGCCAGCGCAGCCCCCGGAGGTGCTGGCGGCCGATCAAGAGCCACAACCCCCTCGGGCTGTCCAACAGCGCGGCGTGCCCGGGAGAGGGGGAGAAAACCAAAAAAAAAAAAAAAAAAAAAGATAAAAAAATTAAATTCCCCGACACCCAGCTCCCGGTCACTCATCGCGGTGACCTCAGCGGCGAGTGCCCTTGTGGCAGCGGTGCTGGCCGAGCCCTCCCGGCGCTGGGCACGGCTGAGCCGCGCTGGAGCAGCGGCCGGGGCTGCGCTCTGCGCTCTGCGGGCGCGCACGGGGCCGGGCCCGGCGGGACGCGCTCGGCGTTACCTGCACTCGCCCCCCGCGCCGCAGCCGCGCCTCTCCCATGGCTCTGCCGGCGCCAGGCTGGACCCCGCGGCTCCAGGGGGATCTTCTGCCGCGCTGCAATAGAAAAGGTTGGTTTAAAGCTCCTTATTTGGGCAGTGATGTCAAGGGAAGTCGCTCGGGCAGCGCCTCCCCCTTTTTCCATTCACTCCACATTGTTTCCTGTTGTCAAGCGGCTGCTGGGGCTCCGCGAGCGGCCGCGGGATCCTCCGGCCACGGGGATCCTCCAGTCCTGGGGTTATCCAGCTCTGGGAATCCTGGGATCCTCCAGTCCTGGGGTTATCCAGCTCTGGGAATCCTGGGATCCTCCAGTCCTGGGGTTATCCAGCTCTGGGAATCCTGGGATCCTCCAGTCCTGGGGTTATCCAGCTCTGGGAATCCTGGGATCCTCCAGTCCTGGGGTTATCCAGCTCTGGGAATCCTGGGATCCTCCAGTCCTGGGGTTATCCAGCTCTGGGAATCCTGGGATCCTCCAGTCCTGGGGTTATCCAGGTCTAGGAATCCTGCAGCCCCAGGGATCCTCCAATCCTGGGAATCCTGCAGCCCCGGGGATCCTCCAGTCCTGGGAATCCTGCAGCCCCAGGGATCCTCCAGTCCTGGGGTTATCCAGGTCTGGGGGTCCTCCAGCTCTGGGAATCCTTCGGCGCCGGGGGTCCTCCAATTCTGGGGATCCTCCGGCCCTGGGGATATTCCAGCCGCGGCCATCCCGCAGCCCCAGGGATCCTCGAGCCGCAGGAATCCTCCGTGCCCCGACACGGGAGCGGCTCCGAGCTGCCCCCGTGCTCTCCACAGCTTTTCCCATGGCCCGTGCCGTGATTCCCACCCGTCCTTGCCTGCAAGGGCCGGGGGGAGCCGGGGGGTCCCGGCGGCCGAGGCAGCGCTGCGGGCCCGGCGCTGAGCGCGGCTCTCCCTCCCTTCCTTCTCCATCCCTCCCGCCGCCTTCCTCCCCCACATCCTCCTCCTCCTCCTCGTCACTCCCCATCTGTCCCGGCTCCCGGCGCTCCCGCACCGGCCGCCCCCGGCAGCGCCCGGCGAGGGAACCTCTCCTCTCCCTCCCGAGCTTTTCCTCTCCCTCCCGAGCTTTTCCTCTCCCTCCCGAGCTTTTCCTCTCCCTCCCGAGCTTTTCCTCTCCCTCCCGAGCTTTTCCGCGATTTTCCGCTCCTCTCCGGGCAGCCGAGGGCCGGAGCCCTTCCCTCGGGATGCGGCGTGCGAGCGGCAGCGGAGGGAACGGGAACCTCTCCCGGAGCATCCCCGCGGCTGCGGGAGGGACAGTGGGGACAGCCGGGACAGTGGGGACAGTGGGGACAGCCGGGACAGTGGGGACAATCAGGGACAGTCAGGGACAGCCGGGATAACCCGATCCTGTCAGAGTTTCCAGCTCAGGGAGCTCCAGGTTCCTCACACCCATCCCAGGCTCTGTGTCTGATGTATCCCTACAACACATCCCAGGCTTTGATTTGAATTTTTTTCCTTTTTTTATTTATTTTCTTGGGGGTTGGTTTGGATTATTTCTGTGTTTGGGGTTTTTGTGTATTTGTCGCTTTAGGCTTGGATAGTTATGGGTTTTTATGGTTGGATTTTTGGTGTTTGGAGCAGGCCTACAAGAGAGCTGGAGAGGGACTGGGGACAAGGCCTGCAGGGACAGGACCCAGGGAATGGCTTGAGATTGGCAAAGGGGAGATTTGGGTGGGATCTTGGGCAGGAATTGTTCCCTGGGAGGGTGGGGAGGGGCTGGGCTGGAATTGCCAGAGCAGCTGTGGCTGTCCCTGGATCCCTGGCAGTGCCCAAGGCCAGGCTGGACATTGGGGCTGGAGCAGCCTGGGACAGTGGGGGTGACCCTGGGACAGTGGGGGTGACCCTGGGGACAGTGGGGGTGACCCTGGGACAGTGGGGGTGACCCTGGGGACAGTGGGGGTGACCCTGGGGACAGTGGGGGTGACCCTGGGACAGTGGGGGTGACCCTGGGGACAGTGGGGGTGACCCTGGGGACAGTGGGGGTGACCCTGGGACAGTGGGGGTGACCCTGGGGACAGTGGGAGGTGTCCCTGAGGACAGTGGGGGTGACCCTGGGGACAGTGGGAGGTGACCCTGGGGACAGTGAGGGTGACCCTGGGGACAGTGGGAGGTGACCCTGGGGACAGTGGGGGTGACCCTGCCATGGCTGGGGTGACCCTGGATGGGATTTCCTTCCCACCCAAACCATTCCAGGATTCTGTGATCACTCCCATACACAGAGGAAGCCAAAAAAAGGGGGGACCAAGGGATTCCCTGGCAGTTCCCACACAGGATCCCAGCTCTGGGCAGCCCAAGCACAGAGCCAGACACCCCTGGCTGCTCCAGGCAGCTGGGAAGAGGCAGCCTGGGGTTTTTTTTTAGGAGAAAGCAGCACAGCCCCGCAGCCCAGGCTGTGTTTACATTTAAAACACATCTGCTTAGTCAGCACAACGCTTCTGCTCCCTCCGGGGCCACACAAATCCTGCTGGACGTGGGGAAAACGACAGCCCTGGGCAGGATTGCTCTGCTCAGCCCCTCAGGACGTGTTTGATGCCTGCTGCTCCCTGCGTACCTGGCCAAACATTCCCTGGGGAAAGCAGCTGCACCCAGAGCTGGCACAGCAAAGCTCCTCTTCACTACACCAAAATTGTTTCAAAAGAGAAAAGAACCATCACCCCCAGCCCACTGGCTCCGTTCCCAGCTGGCTCCAGCTGGATAAAGTCAAAAAAAGCTGCTGTGAAGTCTCCCTGATGGAAAGAATGACACCAAAATGAGGAACTTGTGCTTTTTGGAGTTGTCCCTTTGCTCCTGCTTTGCAGGAGGATGAATAAATCTATCAAAACACCAGCCTGGCTCGCCTCCAGCCATCCCCAGAGCCAACAGCCCCTAAACTGCTCCCCCAAAAATGCTCTTGGTGCTAAAGCCAAGGAAATACCCCATAACACATTTCCTGCAAGCGCGTTATTTCCTCAAGAGCTCCGCTTCACACCCAATTTCAGCTGCTCTCCTTCCGGCCAGGAACGAGAATCAGAGCCTGGGATCAAGAGGGTTTTTTTGTTTCGTTTTCAGAGCCTGGGATCAAGAGGTTTTTTTATTTGTTTCATTTTTGCTTCCCTGCTGCCCCTCCCTGTCCCTCAGTCTGAGTCACCGTGGTGTCACCGTGGTGTCACCGTGGTGTCACCAGGCGCAGGTGCTCGAGGTTTTTAAGGAATTCCAGGGGTGCAGCCAGACTCTGGATCCACCACAGGGCCCTGGAGGACTCCCAGCCTCCCAATCCTCACTTGATAAACACCGGGCTTGGGGCTGTTTCCTCCTCCTCCTCCTCCTCCCATGGGAGCTGCTCTGGTTTGGGGTCACAGCTGGAGCTCTGCACTGCCCAGCCCTGCTGAGACAGGAGGAAACATCCTCAGGGTGCACCAGGAGAGGTTGAAGTTGGATATCAGGGAAAATTTATCCCCTGAAAGGATGGTCAGGCAGCAGAAACACTGCCCAGGGCAGCTGGGGTCACCTGGAAGTGCTCAGAAATGGTGTGGATGTGGCACCTGGGGACCTGGCTTAGCGTGGCCTGGCTTAGTGGTGGAATTTCATCGCTTTGGAGATTATTTTCCAGCCTTAATGACTCCACGATGGGCCAGGGAACAGCTCAAGGTTTGTCACATGGAGGCCACAAAACCTGGACTGAGCAGGGGATGTTCTGGCAATAGAAGGGACTGGGAAGGACAAGAAACCAAATTTGTTCATCAAACCGGGCTCACATATCTGGGTGGGCACGGAATAAATGGAGCAGAGCTCCCAGAGCATGGAGAGAATCACAGGGAGCCCAGAGCAGGAGCAGCCACCACAGAAATGTCTCCTTCACTCCGTGTCCCCAGGTTGGTGACACCTCAGGGATTGTGGAAGAGCCCCAGTGCCCCCAGCAGCTCCCTGGAGTGGGATTTCAGCAGCCCAGGCACACAGATCAGCTCCTCCTGACACATCCACGCTCTTCCTTCCTTTTTTTGGTTGATTTTGTTCTCAGATGGAGCTGAGAATGAGCTCTTGTGAAAATGTCACAAGGGCAGGCAGGGAGAGGCTGCAGCACCTCTGCTCCCACCAGCTGCCTCTCACAGCCCCAGGAATTCACAGAATTGTGGAATATTTCAGCTAAAAGGACTTTAAAGTCCATCCAGTGCCTCCCCCAGGGACATTTTCCATTATCCCAGGCTGCTCCCAGCCCCATCCAACCTGGCCTTGGGCACTGCCAGGGATCCAGGGGCATCCACAGCTGCTCTGGGAATTCCACCCCCTCCCAGGGAACAATTCCTGCCCAAAATCCCACCCATCCCTGCCCTCCTTCACCTTAATCCATTCCCTTCATGTGTCCTCTCCCTCAGAACCCTTGCAGAAAGGAAAAATAAAAAGCAACAGAATTGATAGCAAAGTGCAGAATGTTTGTGTCAAAGCGTTTCACACAGAGCCAGCCACGAGCACGTGGAAGATTTTGGGTTAAAAAAACAACAACGCTGGAGGTTTTTTAAGATTTGTTTTTCCCCAGGTCCCCTCACAGGCCCGTGACACCCTCAAACGCCCTGGGGTTGATCCCTGTGCCTCAACGGGCCTGAAAGGTGTTTTTTAGGTGATTTTCCCTTAAACAGCACAAATGGCCATTCAGGGCAGTCCACACAAAGGTGTTTGCCTGCTCCTGGTGGCTTCTCTTAGGCAGAAAATTGTGGTTTGGCTTAACTTGGGGAATGAAGGCCCAGGCTCCCCAGAGACTCCTGTTCCCACTGCAGGGGCAGGAAAACACGGGGTGAAGTTCAGGCCACGCTGACTTTTGTGGAAATCCTTTGTTAGGAGCTGTTTAGCCAGGAAAGGGACTGTCCTGAGGAGCAGGGGGGTTAAACAACCACATCTCCCTCCTCAGCCAGAGCTCCGAGCCTTTTCCTCCCCATCCCTCACCTCAGACTGGCCCAGGCTGTTCAGAAATTACCCACTGCCTGAAAAGGCCTCTGTCAAACCATCCCTGCCTCTCCTGGTGGGGTTTTTTTTTTTGAGTTTTCCTCATTTTTCCACCCTTTCTGCTGCACAGCCCCTCCTTGGGGCACCCTGCAGTGCCCTGCACGCTTCCAGCTGCTGCCAGCTTATCCCTCTCCTCCTAAAATCCATTAACAGAGCCGAAAAACGCTGCCAGGATTCCAGCTTTAACATCCACACGGCTGCAGAGCCCTCTTGGGGCAACCTGGTGGGAACTGGGAGGTTCCCAGCACAGAACTGGGAATCCAGTGTGGGAACTGGGAGGTTTCCTATCAGTTCTCCCACGGATTTCCTGCGCAGCCCTCGAGGAATCGTTTCACCTTCCTGGGTCAGGATCTTCCCATCCAGGGAAAACATCTGGGGATGCAAAAACTGTTGGGATTGGGAAGGCTGGGAGAGCTGGGGGTGCTCAGCTGGAGAGGAGAAGCTGCAGGGAGAGCTCAGAGCCCCCTCCAGGGCCTGCAGGGGCTCCAGGAGAGCTGGAGAGGGACTGGGGACAAGGCCTGCAGGGACAGGACCCAGGGAATGGCTTGAGATTGGCAAAGGGGAGATTTGGGTGGGATCTTGGGCAGGAATTGTTCCCTGGGAGGGTGGGGAGGGGCTGGGCTGGAATTGCCAGAGCAGCTGTGGCTGTCCCTGGATCCCTGGCAGTGCCCAAGGCCAGGCTGGACATTGGGGCTGGAGCAGCCTGGGACAGTGGGGGTGACCCTGGGACAGTGGGAGTGACCCTGGGGACAGTGGGGGTGACCCTGGGACAGTGGGGGTGACCCTGGGACAGTGGGGGTGACCTGGGGACAGTGGGGGTGACCCTGGGGACAGTGGGGGTGACCCTGGGGAAGGTGAGGGTGACCCTGGGGACAGTGGAGGTGACCCTGGGGACAGTGGGAGGTGTCCCTGAGGGTGGCACTGGATGGGATTTAAATTCCTTCCCACCCAAATCATTCCATGAAGATTTTTTTTTTCATTTTAAGCCCCAACACCCAAGCCTGAGCATTCCCACTCCCAGGACAGGGAATGTTCTCTCCCCGTCACCCCTCCCCGTGGGGAAAGTGGAGCAGCAGGAGCCTGTGAAGGCACCAGATTTCAGATATATTTAACAACCTTTTCCAACCCGAGCTGTCAATCTCTGAACGGGAAATGAGAACCTTCAGGAGGCTCAGGCTCAGGCAGCGGCACCTGGAACCCCTGAGCTCCCCCTGCTCCTGGAAATCCCTCCCAGCACCTTTCCTGAGCTGGGTTTATTCGGAACAGTCTGGCCCCAGAAACCCTAAACCCTTCTCAGCCATCCACCAGCAATTAGGCAAACAAAGGGTAATTAATACCCCTAATTAAGGGCAGTGCTCCTTTGGCTGCCCAGGAACCTCCATCACTCAGACAGCCCAGGCTTTCCACATCTGCAAAATTCCTTAATTCCAAAGGTCCCCGTGCTCGTTAAACATCTCAAGCCCACGAGGGAGAGTCTTCAATTATCCCCAAAATTCCCTGCGAAGTCGGGTTGATATTCCAAGGCTCCCATTACAGACACATGTCCTGGGAAGTGGCAGGCACGAGGAATCATTATGCTAATTTTAGCCAGAGCATCTGCTCGATGTTAAATCTGAAACTCCGTCTCGGAGAAATCATTTAAATGATTTTATTTTTTTTTAATTCCTTTTTTTTTTTTTTTTTTTTTCCCTTCAGAATTGACATTTGTCAAACAATATGTTGGGAGCGGAGGCTGCAGCCAAGTCTGAGTAATCCCGGCGGGCTCCGGGAAGGAGCCGGCAGGAATTTGGGATTGGAGAGCCAGGCTGGCTGTGCCCCCTGGCTCGGGCTGTCCCTGCCAGCTCCTGACGGGGGACAGGGTCCCCCAGCTCCTGCCAGGGTCCCCCAGCTCCTGCCAGGGTCCCCCTGAGGTCCCCCAGGATTCTCAGCATGGCACAGGTCCAGCTGGAAAGTTGGGGATTCACCTGTGGGCACCGAACGGCCTCAAGTGATGTTTTTTTCACTGCTGGGATCAGCTCTTACAGGGCTTTAAGCAGCATCTTATCCTATTTTTAGTGGGTTTGTACAACCTGAGCAGCTTCCCAGCCCTAATCCAGTTTGGGAAATCCCTGGGAATAGGAGAGAGCACCTGCAGGGCTCTCAGCTTGGATTCTCTCTGTGCCAGCCCTGTTTGCACCAGGGCAGGGACAGAGACGCCTTCCAGTACATTCTTTTTTCCTTTTCCTTTTCCTTTTTCCTTTTCCTTTTTCCTTTTCCTTTTTCCTTTTCCTTTTCCCTTTTCCCTTTTCCCTTTTCCCTTTTCCCTTTTCCCTTTTCCCTTTTCCCTTTTCCCTTCCCTTCCCTTCCCTTCCCTTCCCTTCCCTTCCCTTCCCTTCCCTTCCCTTCCCTTCCCTTCCCTTCCCTTCCCTTCCCTCTTCCCTGATTTTTCCATTGCCCCAGCTGAACCGACAGCTCCATTTATTATTTTGATATATTTTTCAATATTTTAACTATTCCTCCCAGAATATTCCCCTCAGACCACGGGGCTGACTCCCCCAGTCTCATCCGTGTGGACGCAGATAAACAGGAAAGTTTTCCCGACAATTTGCCCATTCATTCCCACGGATTGGCTCCGGGCTGGAATTTCACCCTGGATTCTTCTAAATCGGGCACTTCATGGTGCTCGAGGCCCAGGAAAATACCAAATGACACGGGAAGTGTTGGATAAATCATCCTGGTCGCTGGATTTATCCCAAAATTCAGCCTGAGTGAGGTCTGGATGGGGCTGGGAATGCCAGCTCTGACTTCCTCGAGGGACAAAACACTGATGGATTCCCTAAAGCTGCCTCAAAACCCCAAAACTGCCTCAAAACTCCCTAAATATGCAAAAAAAAACCCCTAAAACTGCCTCAAAACATGCTAAAACTGCCTAAATACACCCTAAAACTGCTGCAAAACCGCCTAAAACTGCCTCAAAAACAGTCTGAAACAACCCAAAAACACCCTGAAACTGCCTTAGAACACCCTAAAACTGCCTCAAATTACCCCAGAACTTCCTGAAAACACCCTTAAACCACCTCAAAACACCCCAAAATTGCCAAAAACCACCAGAAAAGCGAGGAAAACTCATCGTTCAGGCAGCAACCGGAATTTTATCGTTGAGTCATTTCAGGTTTGGGTTTTTTTTAATTAACCGAGTGAGGATTTTGGGTCTTTGATGTGTCAGGAAATTAAATCCTCGGCTCCAAAATTCAGTGAAAGCTTTCAAATAAACTAAGAAATACAGAATTCTCAAAAATAGGAGAGGCTGCTGGAAAATTCTGGAAATTCCCACCTGGAGGAGATGGTTGGAATTGGTCTTGGAGGGCTTTTCCAACCTTAAGGATTGGAAATTCCAGCCTTGAGGAGATGGTTGGATTTGATCTTGGAGGATTTTTCCAACCTCAAGGATTGGAAAGTCCAACCTAGAAGAGGAGAATCTTGGACTTGACCTTGGAGAACTTTTCCAACCTTAAGGACTGAAAATTCCAACCTTGATGGTTGGACTTGACCTTGGAGGACTTTTCCAACCTTGAGGAGAAGCTTGGACTTGATCTTGGAGGGTTTTTCCAGCCTTAAGGACTGGAAATCCCAACCTTGAGGGGATGGTTGGATTTGATCATGGAGGGTTTTTCCAACCTCAAGGATTGGAAATTCCAGCCTTGAGCAGGAGGTGGTTGGACTTGATCTCAGAGGATTTTTTCAACCTTAAGGATTGGAAATTCCAGTCTGGAAGAGGAGAAGCTTGGTCTTGACCTTGGAGGACTTTTCCAACCTTAAGGACTGAAAATTCCAACCTTGATGGTTGGACTTGACCTTGGAGGGTTTTTCCAGCCTTAAGGACTGGAAATTCCAACCTTGAGGAGATGGTTGGATTTGATCACGGAGGGTTCTTCCAACCTCAAGGATTGGAAATTCCAACCTTGAGCAGGAGATGGTTGGACTTGACCTTGGAGGACTTTTCCAACCTTGAGGAGAAGCTTGGACTTGACCTTGGAGGGTTTTTCCAGCCTTAAGGACTGGAAATCCCAACCTTGAGGGGATGGTTGGATTTGACCTTGGAGAGTTTTTCCAACCTCAAGGATTGTAAATTCCAACCTGGAAGAGGAGAAGCTTGGACTTGATCTTAGAGGGCATTTCCAACCTTAAGGACTGGAAATTCCAACCTTGAGCAGGAGATGGTTGGACTTGATCTCAGAGGACTTTTCCAACCTTGAGGAGAAGCTTGGACTTGGTCTTGGAGAGCTTTTCCAACCTTAAGGACTGAAAATCCCAACCTTGAGGAGATGGTTGGATTTGATCACGGAGGGTTTTTCCAACCTCAAGGATTGTAAATTCCAACCTGGAAGAGGAGAAGCTTGGACTTGATCTTAGAGGGCATTTCCAGCCTCAAGGATTGGAAGTTCCAGCTTTCAGGATTTGGAATTCTGAGAAGGAGGAAGTGCCACCAGGTGCCACCCCTCACCTGCTCTCACAAACTCCAGGAACTCTTGGAGCCTCCTGGAATTCCTCCTCCCTGCCTGGAATCTCCCGAGCTGCTCCACGGCACAAAGGAATCCTTTGAAACGCGGAGCACAGAGGGGCTGGGGGGGCTCAGGCCCTGCACACCTTTCCCAATCTGCTGTTCTTGGCAGCCCAGGCCGCCGAGTTATTCCCAATAAAAATATCCCAGCGCCTGCCCCGTGCTTCCCGGCTGGAACTGATCCCACCCCGGTTCCTGCACAGTGAATTCCTTCACGCCTCCTTTTGTGCAGGAAGCTCTGGAGTGGATTCACTTCAGTGCAAGATCCTCATCTCAAGGAGGTGAATCACGGCCTGGAACGGGGAATTTTCACTCTGCTGGCTCCAGAGGGAGAGGGGAAGAATTCCCGGCTGGAGAGGGAGGAGAGGGATCCCAGCCCTGTGTTTGTAACAGGACGTGAGAGCAGGAGCGGCGTTATTACCACAGCCCTGGAAGTGTCACCTGGCCACCCTCACCTGGCCCCACCCTCACCTCCAGAACTGTCACCTGGCCACCCTCACCTGGCCACCGTCACCTCCAGAAGTGTCACCTGGCCACCCTCACCTCCAGAAGTGTCACCTGGCCACCCTCACCTGGCCACCCTCACCTCCAGAAGTGTCACCTGGCCACCCTCACCTGGCCACCCTCACCTCCAGAAGTGTCACCTGGCCACCCTCCCCTCTAGTGTCACCTGGCCACCCTCACCTCCAGAATTGTCACCTGGCCACCCTCAGCTCTAGAAATATCACCTGGCCACCCTCACCTCCAGAAGTGTCACCTGGCCACCCTCACCTGGCCACCCTCACCTCCAGAAATGTCACCTGGCCACCCTCACCTCCAGAACTGTCACCTGGCCACCCTCACCTCCAGAAGTGTCACCTGGCCACCCTCAGCTCTAGAAATATCACCTGGCCACCCTCAGCTCCAGAAATGTCCCCTGGCCACCCTCACCTCCAGAAGTGTCCCCTGGCCACCCTCACCTCCAGAAGTGTCACCTGGCCACCCTCACCTGGCCATCCTCCCCTCCAGAACAGTCACCTGGCCACCCTCACCGTGGTTTTTACATTATTTATAACTCTGCTTGTGCAACATTTGCTAACGAACGCCACAGCAAATAAAAAAAACCCCAAATAATCCCAAACATTTTAGAGGAGGAAATGCATCAAAAATACCTTCCAAGCACGAGGTCATAACTTAGAAATTTAGGAAATGGAGGCTCCAGGCCACACACAAAAATAAATTCAAATAAAGGCATTGAAATGGACATATCAAAGTTTCTCACTTAGAATTCAAACCTTCCAAACTCCGGAATTTTTAAGGAATTTTTGGGTTAGAGATGCTCCGAGATCATTCTCCAGCACAACGTTGTGCCACGGGTGTAAAATCAGCCAAAGGATTATCTTGGGTCATTTTATTACGCAGAGAAAAAAAAAAAAATTAAATACCCAAAAGTCCTCTTTCCCTCTAAATCTCCTGGGAGTGAAGAAGGACAAATCCCAGGGCTTGGTTTTAGCTCAGGCTTTTTTAGTGAATAGACAGAAAAGCATTTTCAGCGCCTGAGCTGTGCCCAGGGCAAAGCTGGGCCGGGTGGGCGATGCTTTTGTGGCATTCCCAGGTGTCCAGCTCGGGATATTCATCCCAGAGTGGGATCAGCCCTGCCCAGGGCACAGCAGGGACAATCACCCTGCCCGGGATTGTCCCCCAGGATGGCAGAACCCAGCGGGGAGCAGCAGCACAGCCTGGGGCTCCAGGGAGAGCTCAGAGCCCCCTCCAGGGCCTGCAGGGGCTCCAGGAGAGCTGGAGAGGGACTGGGGACAAGGCCTGGAGGGACAGGACCCAGGGAATGGCTTGAGATTGGCAAAGGGGAGATTTGGGTGGGATCTTGGGCAGGAATTGTTCCCTGGGAGGGTGGGGAGGGGCTGGGCTGGAATTGCCAGAGCAGCTGTGGCTGTCCCTGGATCCCTGGCAGTGCCCAAGGCCAGGCTGGACATTGGGGCTGGAGCAGCCTGGGACAGTGGGGGTGACCCTGGGGACAGTGGGGGTGACCCTGGGGACACTGAGGGTGACCCTGGGGACAGTGGGGGTGACCCTGGGACAGTGGGGGTGACCCTGGGGACAGTGGGGGTGACCCTGGGGACAGTGGGGGTGACCCTGGGACAGTGGGGGTGACCCTGGGGACAGTGGGGGTGACCCTGGGACAGTGGGGGTGACCCTGGGGACAGTGGGGGTGACCCTGGGACAGTGGGGGTGACCCTGGGGACAGTGGGAGGTGACCCTGGGACAGTGGGGGGTGACCCTGGGGACAGTCGGGGTGACCCTGGGGACAGTGGGAGGTGTCCCTGCCATGGCTGGGGTGGGATGGGATGGGATTTGGGATCCACCCAAACCCTCCTGTGGCTCTGTGACCATGAGGTGGCACCACAGGAGCCACAGCCAGGTCACCCCCGAGTGCCCCGGAGCTGCTTGAGAGAGAAAAGGAATCCAGAGCAAAGCTGTGTCCCCCCATCCCCAGACAAAACCAGCTCCAAAAACACCCCGGGGCTGCAGGAATTGACACCTTTTGGGGTTTTTTTTTATGCTAAATGATGACCTGAAATGGCCCAGAAGTGCCTCAGCTAACCCGGGGTTTATCTGAGCAGCTCCTTAATCCCCTTGGACCTCGGCTCTGCCAACACCTCCCTGGGCACAGCCCTTCTAAACAGGTGCAGAATTGCAAGCAGAAAAGAAAAACACCCAAAAAAATGAAAAATCTGCCTCACCAGGCACGGCAGGGTTCAGCTTGCACATGTAGGGCCGCTCCTGAAGCAGCCTGGCTGTTTCATCCCTCTCCCAGAACAGAGCCGTGTCTCGTTTTATTAATAAAAGACGTGGCTGTCTCTTTTTTTGAAAACATTATTAAAAAATCCACGGCGAGATTTTCACTGGCAATGAATTCCAGGGCTTAATTATGCACTGTGTTAACAGGCTGGGTGTTTTTACATGTCTGGGAGAGGCCACGTGCTCCCACACTCTCTGAGCAGATTAAATAACCAGACAAATGTATCCCTTTACACCTTTTTTAAGGGCTGGGTGGAATTTTGGTGGGATGAACATCCGAGATCTTTGAGTCCCACCAAGCACCAGCACCGTGGTCACCGCTGAGCCAAGACCTCATCCGTGGTTTTGTGAATATTTCAGGCATGGTGATCCCACCACCCAAGGCTGGATCACCCTTTCCATGATGAAATTTTTCCTAAAAAATCCAACCTGAACTTCTCCTGGCTCAACTTGAGGCCGTTCCCTCTCCTCCTGTCCCCGTTCCTGGGAGCAGATCCCAAATTCCCCCGGCTGTCCCCTCCTGCCAGGGACTTGTGCAGAGCCAGAAATTCCCCCTGAGCCTCCTTTGCTCCAGCCTGAGCCCCTTCCCAGCTCCCTCAGGAATTCTCCAGCCCCTTCCCAGCTCCCTCAGGAATTCTCCAGCCCCTTCCCAGCTCCCTCAGGAATTCTCCAGCCCCTTCCCAGCTCCCTCAGCAATTCTCCAGCCCCTTCCCAGCTCCCTCAGGAATTCTCCAGACCCTTCCCAGCTCCCTCAGGGATTCTCCAGCCCCTTCCCAGCTCCGTTCCCTGCCCTGGACTCGCTCCAGCCCCTCCAGGTCTTTCCATGAAGATTAAATTTGTCACAGATTTCAGATTCGCTGTTGATGCCACCTGCACATCCCTGGCTCCACAGGGGCCTCCTGCTTTCCATATTCCCAATGCAGACTGGATTTTTTATTTTCTGTACCCAGAAAATGAACCTGCCCCACCTGGAAAATGCTGTTTATTCACCTCCTTAATTTTGCTTCTGTGGTATAATGATAATGATGATAATAAGAAGAGAAGAAGCAAGAAAACAACCAGGAAAAATTAAGGCCATTTTGTTTATCTGCATCAACACGAAATGGCAAACGAGGCCCTTAAAACTTTGGAGTTTAAAATTTGCAGCAGCTTCCAGGATTAAATCAGAACTGGTCACATGGGTTTGAATAAAGAAATAAAAAAAATTAAAAAAAATCTGCCTGGCTCCTTGGCTGGGAGAAGCTGATTTTTGTTCCTCTAAACAACAGTAGTGTGGAGAATAAACAAATATTCTAATTGCTTCTCTGGCTGCAGGAAGGAGCGCAAGGCTGGATTACAACTGAAAACAACAATGAATTCTGGAGATAAATCTCATTAAAAGTAAAATGTTTCAGGAGCTGGGCACTCCCCTGTCACAAATGTTGACATCACATCCTTTTCCTGATTTTTTCCCTCATTTTCCCCAGGTGATGGCTGTGTTTGTTTAACACCTCCAGGCAAACCCAACCCTTAAATCTCCCTCACCTGAGGATGCTCACAGGGAATTTTAACAGCTCTGCTGCCCCTTTTCTTCAAGACTCAAATATCGAAATGCATTTAAAATCCCTGGGCCTAAATTTCCCCAATCTTTGATTTCCCATCTGGGGCTGGGTTTGAAATCCCTGGGTTTGAAACCTCTCTGGGATATCAAACCTCTGGGGTTTGGAATTTGGGTGTATTTTGAGGTTTTCCAATCCTCTCTGGGCTATCAAACCCTTGGGGCTTGGAATTTGGGTGTTTTTTAAGGTTTTCCAATCCTCTCTGGGCTATCAAACCCTTGGGGCTCGAAATTTGGGTGTTCTTTAAGGATTTCCAGCCAGTGGGAGGATGGAAAGGGACGGGTTTTGAGGTCCCTCCAACCCAAACCATCCTGTGATTCCATAACTCATCAATATTTGGACTTAAGGAAATCTTTTCCTCCAAACCCGACCATCTGTGGCTGCTCCTCAGCATACCTCAATCGATTTTTGTTTTTCCTAAAATTCTCAAAGAAATTGAGAAATTTGAGAATTTGTGAAAGAATTGAGGATCTGCACTTTGCAGAGCACCCTGGAAAAAATTCCAAGAGAGGAACAACACATCCCAAAACACAAAGTATTCCCGAGCAGGCCATGGGGAAAAGGCAGTCGTTGGTTTTCCCAGTGGATTTTCCCAATCCATGCCAGTGATTTTAAGGGATTACGGATGAAGGACAATGACAAATGAGGGATGACATTTGGAAAAGCAGCTTCCCTTTCCCTGCTGGATCTTCTTGGGGATCTTCTGATTGCTTTTGGTTCTTTTGGGATCCGGGCTGGTTTTTTTCCCGAAGGAAGAAATGCTCCAGCCTGAACACCCCAAATCCTTTTTGTTTGGAAACGGGAAGGTGGAAATATCCCGGTGGAAATCCCGGAGGATTTTGAGCTGAAATCCTTCCCTGTGAGGGGCTGAGATTCCCAGAGCAGCTGGGAATCTTCCCTGGAAGTGTCCAAGGCCAGGCTGGAGCACTCCGGGATAATCCCTGCCCATGGAATCAGGTGGGATTTAAGGCCCCTTCCAACCCAAACCATTCCAGGATCCCATAAATCGTAGAATTACACCCAAAATCCCAACCAAAGGCGCGTCCCCTTCCCCAGTGGAAGTCCCCAGGAAAGCAGGGATCTGATCTTGGCTGGGATAGACTTGGAGGCCCTTCCCTGGCTCCGGGCCAGGAACGCTGGGGCTGCAAATGCCAACGGATATTTTGGGATTACCCCGTGGAACTGCTAAGCCGAGCTGCCATAATACCTATCCCTGGTTTAATTCTGTAGTCAGGGCTTCCCATTCCTAAAAGCTGGGATTTGGGGATGCCCAGCAGGAGCTCCAGGCTGGACACGCAGCCAGAGGGATCTCACAGAGGATCTGCTCGGTCCTGAAGAGCAAACTCCTCCGGAATTTTTCTGAATTAATGCTCACTGCAACTCGAAACCCCCTGGGACAGCTTTGCTTCCCAAGCAGCTCAGTGAGGCATGGAGGAGCATCTTGGGAGGAATTCTAAAAATAACCCCTCTGGTTGCCACAGCAAAGAACCCAAACATGCCCAAAAATATTTCAGTGCAAACAGAACCTGGAGTTCACTTTTTTTCTTCCCCCTCTCCCAGCACCACGGCCTGCCACGGTTTGGTTTCAGAAACAGGGAATTCAAATTTAAATTTGAATTATTTTCTCCTTGCTGGGCTCCATCCATACCTCACACCCGGTCTGAGCCTCGTTTCCTCACAGCTGCCCAGAGCTTCAGTCCATTAAAACAGGAATTTCATAACTCTGAATGCAAAATGCACCAACAACTTCCTAATTTTGTCTCTGTGACCTCACAGCCCGGGCACCCTCCAAGAGAAGGGATTTTAGGAGCTGCTCTCTGCTTTTCACAACCCTCCCCAGCCCTGCTACGTTCACAGACACCAACCAAGCCTCTGGGCTCCCTGTGGAGAAGGAATTAAAGGAATTACTCACTGCCAGGGCAAGCCCAGGGAGCAGTTCCTGAGGGGCGGCTGAAATTCCTCCCTGTGAGGGTGGAATTTCGATTCAAGGGTGGTGTGGAGTGATGAGTCCAATTTCCCCCTGCAGAGCACCAGGGGAGAGCTGCAGCATCGCTGCTGTCCAGCTCCACCTCAGGGCCACGTGAGACTGGGCTTTTGCAGCAATTCCTGCCTCCAGGAATTCCTCCCTGGAGCTGCTGCTCCCTCCTGGATGCCACTTGTGCATCCCCACCAGGACTTTGCTCCACCAGACAAGCCCCAAACCCCCTTTTTTTTTGTCCTCTGCCAAGCCAAACCCATCAAAACCCAGGTGGTGAGGGCTGGTTTGGGGTTGGCAGCTCCTGGAGCCGCGAGGTGAAGCTTTGGGAACATTCTGAGAGCTGTGGATTCAGCTTTTGAGTCACCCCCCCATTTCTTGCTTTGGGGTCACACCAGCAGCTCTGGGATTGGGGACTCAGCTCTGAATGTTTCTCATCGTTCCCCATTTCAGGAACAGCCCCGATGCTGTGGGGTTAAGGACTCTCAAAGTGCTCCCCCGTTTCTCATTTTGGGAAGATCCCCACAGCTGTGGGATGAGGTGCTCATCCGAGATCTTCCCATTGCTCCCTCATTTCCCACCTGGGGAACACACCAAGATCTGTGGGATTAGGAACTCAATTCTGAGTTTTTCCCATTGTTCCCCCATTTCTCACTTGGGGAACACACCAAGATCTGTGGGATTAGGAACTCAATTCTGAGTTTTTTTCCCCATTTTCCCCCATTTCTCACTTGGGGAACACACCAAGATCTGTGGGATTAGGAACTCAATTCTGAGTTTTTCCCTGTTGTTCCCCCATTTCTCAGTTGGGGAACACACCAAGATCTGTGGGATTAGGAACTCAATTCTGAGTTTTTTTCCCATTTTCCCCCCATTTCTCACTTGGGGAACACACCAAGATCTGTGGGATTAGGAACTCAATTCTGAGCTTTTTTTCCCATTTTCCCCCCATTTCTCGCTCTGGAGGAAGAGGAAGGCTGGAGGTGAGTGGGGCCTCCTTCATCCGGAGCCCAGGGAATTCCAGGATCACCAAGGCTGGACAAGATCGAGGCCAATCGCCAGCCCAGCGCCACTAAAGCGTGTCCCCAAGTGCCACAGCCACAGGAGCAACTCTGGGGGGTGCCAAGGTGAAACCCAGAGCTGAGGTGAAGGTCACGGGTCAAGGTCACAGGTCAAGGTCACAGGTCAAGGTCACAGGTGAGGTTCACAGGTGAGGGTCAGAGCAGAGATCAAGGTCACAGGTGAGGCTCACAGGTCAAGGTCACAGGTCAAGGTCACAGGCGAAGGTCAGAGCAGAAGGTCACAAGGGAAGGCCACAAGGGAAGGTCACAGGTCAAGGTCACAGGTCAAGGTCACAGCAGAGGTCAAGGTCGCAGCAGAGGTCAAGGTCACAAGGGAAAGTCACAGGTCAAGGTCACAGGCGAAGGTCAGAGCAAAAGGTAACAAGGGAAGGTCACTAGAGAAGGCCACAGGTCAAGTTCACAGGTGAAGGTCACAGGTCAAGGTCACAGGTGAGGGTCACATCAGAGGTGAAGGTCACAAGGGAAGGTCACAAGGGAAGGTCACAGGTCAAGGTCACAGGCGAAGGTCAGAACAGAAGGTAACAAGGGAAGGTCACTAGGGAAGGCTACAGGTCAAGTTCACAGGTGAAGGTCACAGGTGAAGGTCACAGGTCAAGGTCACATCAGAGGTCAAGGTCAGAAGCAGCCTCAGAGCCACACCCTGCTCCTGGATCACCGCCCTCCTCCCTGCTGGGAGAGGTCTCATCCCCACCCATTCATTTTCCCTGCTCTCCTATCCAGTGAGAAACCCCAAATCCCAGCACTCCACAGACTCCAAGCGCCAGAAACCACCAAGCTGCTCAAAAAAATGTGTTTTCTGGGCAAAACCGTCCAAAAAGCACGTGGGAGAAACCCCCCACAGGGTTAAACACCAAACAACACCCAAAGGCTCCAAAATCCAGCGCCAGAGGCGGCCACGGGGAAACTTTCAGAGCTCTCACACGGAGCTAAGGCCAGTCCAGGAAAAACAGGGTGAGAAATGGTGGCAGGTTTTCATGTGCCACCTGCACACACCGCCAGGGCCCTGAGCATAAACACACAGCCCTTTCCTGGCCGGGGAAGGAACAGCCCTGGCTTGTTCTCCCGCGAGCCAGAGCTGCAGCTGCTGGCGGGGCAGACACGTTCGGGGTGGGACCTTCGCTGCCCCTTCCTCCTCCTCCTCTTGCTTTTTACAGTGTTTGTAGGTTGATGAATAAGGCATTGATGGTGCCCAAACCTCAGCTATCCACCTTGGAGGGAGAGCTAAAATTAGCGTGGAGTTTATTCCCCGAGCTGTCAGGAGGGAAGACAGCTCATGTGGGATGCTGGAGATCCGGCAGGCAAAACAGCATTCCCAAAAAAAATCCACACCCAGGGCCTGTGCTGAGCCCCGTGCCAGGGTTTGCACACACCCCACGTCCCCACTCAGCCCAAAAAACTCGGTTATTCCTGGGAAGCCCAGCAGGGTTAAACACATCCAAGCAGAGAGGAGCAGAGGAAGAAGCAAGGTGAGCAGAGCCTGACTTCCCATCCCAGAGCATTTTCGTATCATTTTTGAGGCAGTAAATGCAGAGCTGATGTCTCTTATCATGGAGAGACAGGCAGGGCTGGATAGAGCACGATATTTTACCAGTAAAGAATCAAGGGAAATGGAAAAGAAACTTCATTTTCACTTCAAATAGGATCAGGGAATTCATGGCCAGAGGTGTCCAGGTTGCAGGAGAGAGGGAGGGGTCAGCAAAAGCCCAGAGCAAGTGGACAAGGAAAGCAGAACCTCCCGGGCTGGAGAGAAACCAGGTGTGGGTGGGAGTGTCCAGCTGGAGCAGAGCACAGCGAGGGCAGAGCTCAGGGATCTGCAGCTCTGATCTCTGCTCTGGGACAGGGACAGCACCCAGGGAACGGCTGGAGCTGGGCCAGGCCAGGCTCAGGCTGGATTTAGGGAAAGGTTCTTCCCCCAGAGGTGCTGGCACTGCCCAGGCTCCCCAGGGAATGGGCACGGCCCCGAGGCTGCCAGAGCTGCAGGAGCCTTTGGACAGCGCTCCAGGGATGCCCAGGCTGGGGGTGCTGGGGGATCTGGGCAGGGCTGGGGTTGGGATTGATCATCCCTGTGGATCCCTTCCCACTCTGGATATTCTGTGATCCTGTTTGGGATTGTCTAATCCATCACCTGGAGTTACCTGTGGACAACCTGAGCATCCCTCGGCACCCACCAGCAAAGGCCACCACGCCTGGCACAGCCCCTCCTTCCCCCTCCCAACCTTTGCTTACATTTCATCTCCTCTACTCCGCCTCCAAAGTTTAGTAAATTTTAATCCCAGCACGTCTGGAATCCATTAATTAGATCACAATTCTGAGCCTCGGTGCCAGTCCCTGCACGGGGGGCAGCGAGCGGCTGCAGCCACCCCCGAGGAGCAGGGCTCACACCCGAGGGGCTCCTTCCAAAACCCTCTGAGTTTTCCCCTCCCTGATTTCCCCACTCCCGTGGGTGCAATCAGTGATCCCCTCACAGCCCTCAGCACCTGAGCCCTGGAAATTCAGGATTTCCCACCAAAACCGATGGCCTGGGATCATCCAACCCCTGTGCTCCAACTCCTTTTTTCCCCCTCCCTGTCGTTCCCTCCTCAAATCCTCCTCAGTAAAGGATTTTTATTTTATTCCCTATTGCAAAGAAACCACTCAACTATTTTTGGTGGGTTGGCTTTTTGGGGTGTTTTTTTTGTTGTTTTTTTTTTTTTCCCCAGCAGGAACAAGCTGTGTGAATCCAGGAGAAACGGCGCTATTTTGACAGGCCAGAAGCTTTCATCCCCTGCGCTGATCTTCCCTCGCTGATTTCCGAGCTGAAACCTCCCCGGAGCATCCCCGCAGCATCCTCGGCCATCCCGGGGGATGTTTCCCCTTTTCCTGCTGCTCGGGGTAATGAATTCTGATCTCAGCAGAGCCTCCCCAGCTCCGTCTGCTGCCGCCCGGGCGGGGCCCCGCTCCAGCGCCGTTGTTTACAAACACGCTAAAGCCAATTTAAACCCCATTTAAACCCCATTGTGTCGCGCTCCAGCTGCCCGAGGAGTTATTTTTTTTTTTCTTTACTCGGCTCCTGGCCCCGCACCAAAATTCGGAATGACAGATTGCCAAAAAGGACGGCGAGGGAGGGGGTGTGGGGCTGGCCAGACGAGGCAGCAGATGAATTTATTGCATTTATTGTCCCGCTGCCGCCGGGAGCGGAGGGCAGGAGCCGGGGACACGGCGAGGGACACTCGCCAAGGGAAAGGTCGGGGGACAATCAGCTCCGAGCTGTCCCCGGGGAGCACAACCTGTCCCCTCCGATTGTCGCTCAGCTCCAGGACTGCCCCGACCGGCCTCAGGTCCCGCCTAACAAAGCTGCGCCTTGTGCCCGCCCGCCCGCAGAGTTTCCACCCTGTGCCACCACATTTGACCCGGGGAAAGATCCCCCAGCCCGGCTGCAGCCCCGGGCCGCGCATCCCGGTGGATAAAGCTCCAAAAGGGGCAGAAAACCATCCCGTTTTTCGCTCCAGGCCCGCGGTCGCCTGTCCCACATCAGCCAAGTGATTCCCAGTCCCTAAAACCCACCCAAGGCTGGCACCAGCCCTGGAATGGGGTCCCTGAAATGTCCGGGGACAGATGGTGTCCGTGGCCGGAGCACAGGGCTCCCCAAGGGCTCCGTGAGCAGCACTTTCATCCCCACAAACTCCCCCCGAAGCTGGGGGATCTCCTGGAAGGGCAAAACTCCCGTGGTAAACGAGGAGACTTTGTGAATTTTGCCAGGGGAAAAGGCAGAGCTGCAGGGGAGGTGGGATTTGGGAGCTGCTGGTCATGTCCAAGGGGAGAGACCCAGCAGCAGCTTCTCTCTCGGAATATTTGACGTTTTCAGCTGCTGGATAGAGCCAGCAGGAAAATCACGGCGGCAGGAGCTGCCAGCTCCACCCTCACCCTGCAAACCACGGCTGCAGGGAGCAGAAAATCCCTGCGTGCATGGGATCAAACCAAACCAGAGCCCTCTGCCAGCAGAAACAAAAGGAAAAACCAAGTCTGGACCAGCCCTTACCCCTCAAAACATCTCTCAGTGCTCAGTCACCAATGCCTGCTGCAGGAATTGCAACCCCCTGGGGCTGTGTCACCTCAGAGGGGCACAAAACCCGCAGGAACCACACGGAAAGCGAAGAATCCATCACAAAACCAGGGCTGGGCTCGACCCCAAAGCTCTGAGGACACGGGTTCTGCGGTGCCCACACCCCCAGGACCCCCCGAGCAGGCGCTGGGCCAGGGCTGAGCTCTTACCTGTGCCAAAGCTGCTACAGGGGCATCTCTGAGAGCTGGAGGAGACTCAGGGGTTCATAGGAAAAACGTGCCTGGGGTGGGAAAGAAGAGAGATTCGTGAGATCAGGCAGCTTGGAATGTGTGTCATTGTACCACAGATACAGCCTCTCCAAATCTGGGATTCCTCGCTCCCAAATCGGGGATTTTATTCCTTGCTCCCAAGTTGTGGATTTTATTCCTCACTCCCAAATCTGGGATTTTATTCCTTGTTCCCCAATCTGGGATTTTATTCCTCGCTCCCAAATCTGGGATTTTATTCCTTGTTCCCCAATCTGGGATTTTATTCCTTGTTCCCAAATCTGGGATTTTATTCCTCGCTCCCAAATCGGGGATTTTATTCCTTGTTCCCAAATCTGGGATTTTATTCCTCACTCCCAAATCTGGGATTTTATTCCTCACTCCCAAATCTGGGATTTTATTCCTCACTCCCAAATCTGGGATTTTATTCCTTGCTCCCAAATCTGGGATTTTATTCCTCACTCCCAAATCGGGGATTTTATTCCTTGTTCCCAAATCTGGGATTTTATTCCTCGCTCCCAAATCTGGGATTTTATTCCTCACTCCCAAATCTGGGATTTTATTCCTTGTTCCCAAATCTGGGATTTTATTCCTCGCTCCCAAATCTGGGATTTTATTCCTCGCTCCCAAATCTGGGATTGTATTCCTCGCTCCCAAATCTGGGATTTTATTCCTCATTCCCAAATCTGGGATTTTATTCCTCGCTCCCAAATCTGGGATTTCATTCCTTGTTCCCAAATCTGGGATTTCATTCCTCACTCTCCTCCACACTTCAGGGATTTCCCCTTCTTGCCCTTTCCCTTATCTCAACCCTTCTCTCACCATTTTATCTTTATCTTTTGGGCATTTTCCCTGTGCTCTCCTCACTAGCAACCAAATCATTTTGGGGGAACAGAACTGCAGAGTTTTCTTTGCACGTGGAATTTCCAGAGACACAAAGACGAGGGATGGGAGCCTGGTGGGGTTTCAGCTTCCCCTAAAATCAGATCCCGATTGCAAATTCAACCCCGTCCTGAGCAATTCAGAGCTGGGAAATAAAGCTGAGCCCTGCCCCGGGCACAGCCAAGGATGGTTCACCCACTGCCAACCTCAGTGGGGCTAAAATTTAATAGAGAAGTAAATGGGGAAGGTTATGGGATGGTACCCAGGAAAAATAATGTTCAAAGGCTGGGGCTGGCTTAGCAAAGATCCCAGAATGGTTTGGATTAAAGCCAAACCTTAAATCCCACCCCAGCCATGGCAGGGACACCTCGCACTGTCCCGGGCTGCTCCAAACCCCTCCAGCCTGGCCTTGGGCACTGCCAGGATGAGCCAGAACAGGGGAGGGGAGATGGGGAGGGGATGGGGGTGCCCGGAGTCCCCCAGGGAAGGGAAGGGAAGGGAAGGGAAGGGAAGGGAAGGGAAGGGAAGGGAAGGGAAGGGAAGGGAAGGGAAGGGAAGGGAAGGGAAGGGAAGGGAAGGGAAGGGAAGGGAAGGGAAGGGAAGGGAAGGGAAGGGAAGGGAAGGGAAGGGAAGGGAAGGGAAGGGAAGGGAAGGGAAGGGAAGGGAAGGGAAGGGAAGGGAAGGGAAGGGAAGGGAAGGGAAGGGAAGGGAAGGGAAGGGAAGGGAAGGGAAGGGAAGGGAAGGGAAGGGAAGGGAAGGGAAGGGAAGGGAAGGGAAGGGAAGGGAAGGGAAGGGAAGGGAAGGGAAGGGAAGGGAAGGGAAGGGAAGGGAAGGGAAGGGAAGGGAAGGGAAGGGAAGGGAGGAAGGGAAACAGCAGAAACACAGGCTGGGGGTGTGCAGGGATAACTCGAGTGGGATTTCTCTGCATCAGCCAGGTTTTGCACACCCCGTGGCCGCAGGGGAGGCAGAGCTGTGTCCTGGTGTCCTTCCTGGAGGTGCCAGGCACGGCGGGCTCTGGAGCTGCGTGCCCAGAGCTCCACCCAGAGTGGTTTTCCTGACCCTCATCCCGCAGGGGAGCTGGAGCCAGGGGTGCAGCAGCTGGGCTGATGCCTTGGGGTGATGCTTTGGGGTGATGATTTGGGGTGATGCCTTGGAGTGATTATTTGAGGTGATGTTTTGGGGTGATGTTTTAGGGTGATACCTTGGGGTGATGATTTGGGGTGGTGATTTGGGATGATGTTTTAGGGTGATTATATGGGATAATGATTTGGGATGATGTTTTAGGGTGACACCATGGGGTGATGATTTGGGGTGATGCTTTGGGGTGATGTTTAAGGGTGATGATATGGGGTGATGATTTGGGATGATGTTTTAGGGTGATTATTTGGGGTGATGATTTGGGATGATGTTTTAGGGTGATACCATGGGGTGATTATTTGGGATGATGTTTTAGGGTGATACCATGGGGTGATTATTTGGGGTGATGTTTTGGGGTGATGTTTTAGGGTGATACCATGGGGTGATTATTTGGGGTGATGTTTTGGGGTGATGTTTTAGGGTGATTATTTAGGGTGATTATTTGGGATGATGTTTTAGGGTGATACCTTGGGGTGATGATTTGGGGTGATGCTTTGGGATGATGTTTTAGGGTGATGATATGGGGTGATGATTTGGGATGATGTTTTAGGGTGATACCATGGGGTGATTATTTGGGGTGATGTTTTGGGGTGATGTTTTAGGGTGATTATTTAGGGTGATTATTTGGGATGATGTTTTAGGGTGATACCATGGGGTGATTATTTGCTCTGCCTCTTCCCTCTCCCCAGTCCTTCCTTCTCCCAGCCCATCCTCTCTCCCAGCGTGACTCCCCTGCTCCCAGAGCTGCCAACCCTGCCCCAAATCCGAGCTTTTCCTCCCCAGAGCTGCACCCGGCCGCTGTCCCCTGTCCGCAGCCCCACCCTGCCGGTGGCCAGCACATCCCCGTGCGGGCTGGGGGAAGGAAGGCGTGGAAAGGCTGGATCCGGCACAGAGCTGCTCTATTTTACCTCCTTCACTGCTTGGAAAACATTTGGAGGGAGCCAGGCGGGACGCGCGCACATTCCAGCTCCAGAAATAGCGCAGCTCTGCAGAGCTCCAGAGCTCCCTTGGAGCTCCTCTGCCTCTCCCTGCCCGGGAGCAGCCCCGGGACGGCAGAGCAGGGATCCCGATCCCAGATGGATCCCTGTGGGAAAGGCTCCAGAATTCCGGGATGGATCCCTGTGGGAAAGGCTCCCGATCCCAGATGGATCCCTGCGGGAAGGGCTCCCGATCCCAGATGGATCCATGCGGGAAAGGCTCCTGAATTCCGGGATTGATCCCTGCGGGAAGGGCTCCTGATCCCAAATGGATCCCTGTGGGAAAGGCTCCTCCAAACTGGGATGGATCCATGTGGGAAGGGCTCCCTATCCCGGGATGGATAATTTCAGGAAGGGCTCCCGATCCCAGATGGATCCCTGTGGGAAAGGCTCCCGATCCCAGATGGATCCCTCTGGGAAAGGCTCCAGCATCCTGGGATGGATCCATGTGGGAAAGGCTCCTGAATTCTGGGATGGATCCCTGCGGGAAGGGCTCCTGATCCCAAATGGATCCCTGTGGGAAAGGCTCCCAATCCCAAATGGATCCCTGTGGGAAGGGCTCCTCCAGACTGGGATGGATCCCTGTGGGAAAGGCTCCCGATCCCGGGCTGGATGGTTTCAGGAAGGGCTCCCGATCCCAGATGGATCCCTGCAGGAAGGGCTCATTCCAGACTGGAATGGATCCCTGTGGGAAGGGCTCCTGAATTCCGGGCTGGATCCCTGCGGAAAAGGCTCCCAGTCCGGGGCTGGATGGTTTCAGGCAGGGCCCTGCTCTGGGGGCAGGCGAGCAGGGCTGGGCTCGGTTTCCCGGGGAGCTCCTCTGTGTGAGGTGCCCCCGCCCGGGGAGGCGAAGATTTCATTTCAGACAAGCAGAGAACTGAGAGGGGTGGCCTTAAACCCGGGAAGAGGGAATTCCATCCCTCTGCCTCGGGGGATCATGGAATTACGGGACAACTGAGGCAGAGATGGGTTGGGCTGGAAGGGACCTTAAATCCCACCCAGGGCCACCCCAGCCATGGCAGGGTCACCCCCACTGTCCCCAGGGTCACCTCCCACTGTCCCAGGGTCACCCCCACTGTCCCAGGGTCACCCCCACTGTCCCCAGGGTCACCCCCACTGTCCCAGGGTCACCCCCACTGTCCCAGGCTGCTCCAGCCCCAATGTCCAGCCTGGCCTTGGGCACTGCCAGGGATCCAGGGACAGCCACAGCTGCTCTGGCAATTCCAGCCCAGCCCCTCCCCCACCCTCCCAGGGAACAATTCCTGCCCAAGATCCCACCCAAATCTCCCCTTTGCCAATCTCAAGCCATTCCCTGGGTCCTGTCCCTGCAGGCCTTGTCCCCAGTCCCTCTCCAGCTCTCCTGGAGCCCCTGCAGGCCCTGGAGGGGGCTCTGAGCTCTCCCTGCAGCTTCTCCTCTCCAGCTGAGCACCCCCAGCTCTCCCAGCCTGGCTCCAGAGGGGCTCCAGCCCTGGAGCAGCTCCAGGGGCTCCTCTGGGCTCTCTCCAGCTGCTGCTGATGTTGGAATTCTGTTGGAATTCCCAGGGCTGGAGCAGCTCTGCAGGGTGGGAATCACCTGAGCGGGGCAGAGGGACAGAATCCCCCTCAGGATGAGGGCTCAGCACTGAGACCTTTTTGACTCCCCTTCCCCACTTTTTCCATCATTAACCCGCACTTTTCTGCCTTTTATTTTTTTTTTCTTTTTTTTCGGCGGGGGGAGCCCCAAGGCAGCGCTTTCCCTCCTGGATTGCAGCCCCAGGGAGGTGCTTTGGATGCCCAGGATCCATCAGAACTCCGGGATGGTTGTCATGGCAACCCCGCACGTGTGTCTGTGTGTGCCTGGCAAGCAGCCTTCATCCCGGGTTGTCACGGGCAACACGAGCCCGCTGCCAGCCCCGCCGACATCCCCCGAGCCCTCCTGGTGGCACCTGGAGGTGTCCTGAGATGTCCCCGAGCTCGGCTCCGCGGGA